>OZ038515.1:40284519-40299519 GCA_964036315.1 Acanthosepion esculentum
ATTTTTGAAGGAAAAAATATTACCAGCAATACATTTTTGAAGGAAAAAATATTACCAACAATACATTTTGAAGGAAAAAATATCACCAGCAATACATTTTTGAAGGAAAAAATATTACCAGCAATACATTTTTGAAGGAAAAAATATTACCAACAATACATTTTGAAGGAAAAAATATCACCAGCAATACATTTTTGAAGGAAAAAATATTACCAACAATACATTTTGAAGGAAAAAAAATTACCAGCAATACATTTTTGAAGGAAAAAATATTACCAGCAATACATTTTTGAAGGAAAAAATATTACCAACAATACATTTTTGAAGGAAAAAATATTACCAGCAATACATTTTTGAAGGAAAAAATATTACCAACAATACATTTTTGAAGGAAAAAATATTACCAACAATACATTTTTGAAGGAAAAAATATTACCAGCAATACATTTTTGAAGGAAAAAATATTACCAGCAATACATTTTTGAATGAAAAAATATTACCAACAATACATTTTGAAGGAAAAAATATTACCAGCAATACATTTTTGAAGGAAAAAATATTACCAACAATACATTTTGAAGGAAAAAATATTACCAGCAATACATTTTTGAAGGAAAAAATATTACCAGCAATACATTTTTGAAGGAAAAAATATTTTCCAGCAATACATTTTTGAAGGAAAAAATATTACCAACAATACATTTTGAAGGAAAAAATATTACCAGCAATACATTTTTGAAGGAAAAAATATTACCAGCAATACATTTTTGAAGGAAAAAATATTACCAACAATACATTTTGAAGGAAAGAATATTACCAGCAATACATTTTTGAAGGAAAAAATATTACCAGCAATACATTTTTGAAGGAAAAAATATTACCAACAATACATTTTGAAGGAAAAAATATTACCAGCAATACATTTTTGAAGGAAAAAATATTACCAGCAATACATTTTTGAAGGAAAAAATATTACCAACAATACATTTTTGAAGGAAAAAATATTACCAGCAATACATTTTTGAAGGAAAAAATATTACCAGCAATACATTTTTGAAGGAAAAAATATTACCAGCAATACATTTTTGAAGGAAAAAATATTACCAACTATACATTTTGAAGGAAAAAATATCACCAGCAATACATTTTTGAAGACAAAATATTACCAACTATACATTTTTGAAGAAACAGTTATTACCAGCAATACCTTTTTGGAGAAAAAAAATATTACCAGCAATACATTTTTGAAGGAAATAATATTACCAAAAATACATTTTTGAAGGAAATAATATTACCAAAAATACATTTTTAAAAGACAAATATTGCCAGCAATACATTTTTTAAGAAAAAATATTACCAGCAATACATTTTTGAAGGAAAAAAAATTACCAACAATACATTTTGAAGGAAAAATATCACCAGCAATACATTTTTGAAGAAAGAATATTACCAACTATACATTTTTGAAGAAACAATTATTACCAGCAATACATTTTTGAAGACAAAATATTACCAGCAATACATTTTTGAAAAAAAATATTACCAGCAATACATTTTTGAAGGAAAAAAATATTACTAGCAATAAAAATCTTGTCGGCATTAAATAACCCATTGAGGTTGATATGTCCGTAAAACAACAAAACAAAACAAACTACTTTGTGTCCTATCATGTCCTACCAGGATCCATTATTGGCGGCCGTAATTTTAATAATATAAGATATGCAAATGACTTAGAAGAAGACCCACTTAACATCATTGAATGCTCTCAATACTCAAGTATCACATTAGAGATTTCCATCTCCTAGTTGGATAGCTTAACGAAGGATAAGGCGTTCAACACTAGATTCTTGGATACCAAAACCCAAGTATTTCTACATCACCGAACCTGTGCTAGTTGGCCTTTGAACCTATGACAGGATTCAACCATCCTTTGACAGGTTTCATTTTTAATCCTGACACGGAATAAAACTACAAAAGCTTCTACAGAAAGTGCTAGACTGAAATCTGAAGACGTATTGGGATAGCCAAAGATGCCTTCCAAAAGCTAAACAAAGTATTAAGAAACAGAAAAATTTCGTTAGAAATAAAGAAAAGAATTACTGAGCTGTTACATGATATCTGTACTGCTATATGTTAGTAAATGCTGGAAAATCTTCTCAAAGATGAAAAAGAGACTTGAAGCAACAGAAATGTGGTCCGACAGAAGGATGCTGAGGATACCGTGAACCGAACATATGAGGAAAGAGGGCTTGGAAAATATGATACTCAAGACAGATAGAGGGACAAAGGAAAGCAATCATAACATACTTGACGAGATTGGGTAAATGAATGGCGGAACAGGGTTTAGAAGGAATAACGAAAAGACAAAAATTTTAAGAGCTACAAAGGTTAGGAAATTGTGGAGAGCTATGCTCGCCTACGTCCTAAAGGGACACGGCAGATAGAAGAAGAAGAATGAACTTGAGTAAATGGATGGTGATACAAGGTTTTGAAGTGATATGGAAAAGATCAATTTTTTAAGAGCTACAAAGGACAGGAAATTGTGGAGAGCCATGATCGCCAACGTCCTGAAGGGACACGGCACATAGAAGAAGAAGAAGAATGAGCTTGAGTAAATGAATGGCGGAACAAGGTTTAGGAGAGATAACAAAAAGAGAAAATTTATTAAGAGCTACAAAGGAGAGGAAATTGTGGAGAGCCATGATCATCAATATCCTGAAGAGACACGGCACATAGAAGAAGAAGAATGAGCTTGAGTAAATGGATGGCGGAACAAGGTTTAGGAGAGATAATGAAAAGACAAAATTTAATAAGAGCTACAAAAGACAGGAAGTTGTGGAGAGCCATGATCGCCAACGTCCTAAAGGGACACAGCACATAGAAGAAGAAGAATGAGCTTAAGTAAATGAATGGCGGAACAAGGTTTAGGAGAGATAACAAAAAGAGAAAATTTATTAAGAGCTACAAAGAACAGGAAATTGTGGAGAGCCATAATTGTCTATGTTCTGAGTGTACACGACGCAAAGGAGAAGACATGCTTTAAAAGGGCTCCAGTCCTTGGCAAATAACGAACGCTGTAGCCACATAATTTACAGGAATTCTTTCCGATGTCTATAGACATAGTGACCAAAATTTGTCCTAACTAGTTACTGGATGCAGACCCTATCTCGCGGATACTTGTTAAAAAGACGCAGTGGGCAAATGCAACTAACGACGCTGGTGTGAGAGTTGCTGAAAGAATGAGGTGTGGATACTACCCCTCCCCACCCGCCACACACATACACACACACATATGCACTGGTCCTTTCTGATTAGCGTTTTGTTTGTTCCGTGACCAGCGCGCCTGGTTCGTCCAATATTTACCTAAGTGTCCATGACAGCAAGAACTGAGAAAATTGAACAGCGTGAAGAGCCAGAAACCACGTGATAAAAGCAAGGTAAACTTTGATCTCGTATTCCAGAAGGGAAAAAAAAAATGAAAAATCTAAAATATTAAATTTTTTTATTTTTATTTATTTGTACGGGCAAAGCTATTAAAAATAGGATCTGTCTGTCCGCCCAAAACTTTTGTGCGTGGGCCGGATTCATGCCAGTTGGTGTCGTAAACACTCTCCTTAAAGGTTCCCCACTCAGCCTGCACCTGACACAGTTCAACCTCTTTAATCTGGCACAATTGCCGGACCACAGAAAATTCCAGATGACAGAAATTACCCACCTCCGGCAAAAAAAAACAAAAAACTATGCAAACATAGCCTTGCCAGTGCATTATACATATTGCTCTGCTATCAGGCCGTATGACCCGGGGGTGCCTAGGCTCCCACCAAATTTTTACCAGTTGTAGTATATTTACAGGGTTTTCAGTCAGTTAAGTGCTACACGCTTAGGCGATACATGACTGACGAGGTAGATTTTTTTCCCGCCATTTCTTTTAGCAGTAGACCAGTTGCCACCCAAGGATATAGAAACCGGTCTGTCCTGCTCTTTACCCATATAAGGGGATTCATACCTATTCCAAGCACGTAAGTGAATATAATGGAATCGACTGAAATTTGAACTCGGCTCTCCGAGTCCTCAATCCAAGCCGCTATCCATTACTCCACCGTGCCTGCGGGTTTTTTTTTTTTTAACAAAATACAATGATTTGCATTATTTATATTATTCGGACTGTCATACCCATCTTCATTGCCATATTCGCAACGTTTCGGCCGTTGTATGCTCCGGCCTTCTTCGGGAGATTGGAATTTTGAATTTTGAACCGAAACCTTTATTTCGTCCACCGGGAAGAAAGAAATACAAGAAAGGAAAAAACTATCATAGCCAGGAAGAATATGACTTTCAGAAAACCCCAATGAAAGGATTCTTCTTTAAAAGGAACTTTATGCAACTATTTATAAAAAATAAGCAAGACCGTATCACCAAAAAACTCTGCTGCTGTCGTCTACTACGGAAAGTTGTAAACAATGTGTGACGCTGCCTTCGTAGCCGCTCAACAGAAATAATGGCTGCTGATTCGAAAGAATAACTGAACATTGTCTTTGCGAGATTAAGGAGACCAGACTCTACCAACCAAGCCGGACTTTACCAATCAGGCCGGACTCTACCAATTAGGCCGGATTCTACCAATCAGGCCGGACTGTACCAATTAAGCCGGACTGTACTAATCAGGTCGAACTGTACTAATCAGGTCGGACTCTACCAATTAGACTGGACAATACCAATCAGGCCAGACTGTATCAATTAGGACGGACTCTACAAATTAGGCCGGATTCTACCAATCAGGCCGGACTGTACCAATTAAGCCGCACTGTACCAATCAGGCCGGACTCTACCAAATAGACTGGACTATACCAATCAGGCCAGACTGTACCAATTAGGCCGGACTCTACCAATTACGCCGGATTCTACCAATCAGGCCGGACTGTACCAATTAAGCCGGACTGTACCAATCAGGCTGGACTCTACCAAATAGACTAGACTATACCAATCAGGCCAGACTGTACCAATTAGGCCGGACTCTACCAATCAGGTCGGACTGTACCAATTAAGCCGGACTGTACCAATCAGGCCGGACTCTACCAATTACGCTGGACTATACCAATCTGGCGAAAATGTACCAATTAGGCCAGACTATACCAATCTGGCCAGAATGTACCAACTAGGCCGAACTCTACCAATTAGACTGAACCGTACCAATTTGGCCGGACTGTACCAAGCAAGCCGGACTCTACTAATAAAGCCGAAACGTATCAATTTAGCCGGACCGTACCAATTAGGCCTGAATTTACAATCCCATCAGAAATGTCCAAACCAATCCTGGGCAAACTGCGACCTGTTTGGTCTTTCTAAATGGCACGTTTAATTTCTTAAGTTAAATAAAGTTTCTTAAAATTCTATTGGGTTGGTGCATAATTATCAGGCGTTTTTTAAACAAAATTTATTATGAAAAAAGAAACATTACAATTCAACAATAACATTTTTAAATGATTATTCCGGAACGTATGATTATCGACACGCATTTTTATAACCTGAAAATGAAATAATATTTTGATTAAAAAAATGTAAACAAAACAGCAATTTTTATTAAAAAAATAAGTCGCCTACAAAAACGCCTGATAATTTTGCACCAACTCAATTTTTTTTCGTTCCCACTTATTCACCCACATACTCTCTCGTGCATAACCTCATACATAAACAATGTTTAAGTACAATGTTTCTTGAATTTTGTAATCTTTCGAGGAAACTGACGTTGTCAGCAATTTAAACCATTGGCGATTTTCTCTAAGGAAGACCATACATGTAAATATCGTTTGCTTTTGAAATTTCTTATTATTTAACTTATCATTATAAATTATTCATTTTCAAATGAATAATTTATAAATAATTCCCACACAGCGACACGTGATAATCACAATGTCATCAGTGATAATGTTATACCAAGATTTCAAATTTTTTAATTCTAAAAAAATTATTCTAAAAAACAGTATCAAAATAAAACTTTGCTACTATTTCCAAGGTATATTCTTACGCATATGGTCTTCTGTAGTGAAAATATCTGAGGTACCATGTATGAAAAATGACCTTGACTCTTTTTAATAGTGCGACACACTTTGAGATGAGACATAGACCGTGTGGCCCACTGCTCGAGAAAGGTTGCCCATACCTGGAATAAACTGTCAACTGTATACAACCATTTTCTCAATTCAATGATTAGAAATAACACCGAGCGAACGAACCCTGCGGATATTAAAGAGGACTGTCTTTCTTTTAGAATAAATTGTAACTCGAATACTAGCTCGAAGATAAAATAATGACATAATCAAAACTACTTCACGCTACTTCAAACTAAAAGATAGGAAGGAAACTTCTATCAGTATTAGAAAGAGCTATAACAGTTAGTGGACTTGAGAAAGATTCTATAAATTTCAAAGGACTACCTGCTCGGTCATTGATATATAAGGAAATGGCTATTGTTATCATTACCATTAGAAATTAGCAGAACAGATAATTGTTATGGTAATTTACCCACGCACGCATGGACTCTCCCAGCTATAAATAGGAGCAGGTACTGCCTTTTGGTGTGTGAAGTTTCCAGCAGTCAGCTCTGACAGTCGGACCGAACATTCTTGCTGTAACACTCTCGTTTGTATATGTTTGTATTACTGTTTCCGTTAATATATTTAACTCAATTCCTCTCTTTGTGTCTTTATTTCTGACCCTAGCAAGGCCATAACAATAATACACGTTGTTCCGAACGCGGTGGCCAGGAAGTGAAGAAAGGCAAAACTCGAGTAGCACTGGCAATTTGGTCAATGAATGCAGAATATTTCCTTATAAGGAAACGGCTGATACCATCTCAGAACTTCTGAAAACTCTAAGGGAGACCGGGGAGCGAAAACCCCATTATCAAAGCGATAAGTATAAAGTCGATTTGAATAACCTATAGTTAATTATAAGTATAAGGCGATCTTTAGATAAGACGAGATTAAAAAAAAGTATAGCAGATTTTCATGAATTTGTCCTATACCGATAATATAAGACGACTGCTTATTGATTATGTAAAGATGATATTGGAAATGGTTGTTACTTTCTGTATCCTTCTTTCTTTCCTCTTTTTATGCGCCAATTCCTTTCAGGACGTAGGCGATCATGGCTCTCCACCTCCCTCTATCCCTAGCAGCTCTCAACAAGTTCCTTCACTCTGCTTTCTCCACCAGACCACGTTCTGTCATCCACTTGCTTAAGCTCGCCAGGAATGTCACGCATTGTTTTCCTTTGTCTTTCCCTCTATTCAACCCGTGAGTATCAGATTCTCCAAGCCCTCCTTCCTCTTTATGTGTCCCAGAAACTTCAGCTGCCTCTTCCTGATATCAAGTATAAGCCTCCGCCTTGTTTGCAACCTATCTAAGACCTCATAGTTGATCATACGCTCAGTCCATAGAAATTCAAAATAAACGAAATAAGAAAACCGATTTTACCATGTTTTTCCTAAACACTTTCCCTAAAAGGGAAACAATTGTTTTGTTTATGCTTCATCATGTGATCACTTGCGAATACTGATTCTTCTTCTTCTATATATAAGCAGTTACAAACAGCCTGGTGTACTAATGGCCATTTACTTATACTTCATCGGCAATCACAAAATACTGCTAATAACTACGATAATAGTACATTCGATTGCTGTGAATGCAATCATAATCCGATGTTTACATTTTCTCAGCTGAGCTTGCATGGATAAAAGTTGATTTCATTGATATGGAATTATTCTTCGAATAGACAATTTATTATGAAGTTAGGCCATTAATATATAAGATAGAAATGGTTTTATTACTTCCATTATCAGCTTATTTGATAATGCGAAACTTTTTATGTACATTACTGTTTATCGCACTGGGGCCGAGGTTAACCTACCGACAAACATCACTCAGAATTTAAGGTTTCTTTTTTAGAATTGTTGTATAAAACGACCCCCTCCCAATCTTTAAGGTGATTTTTTTTTTTTAACGGTCGTCTTATACACGGAAATAGTATTTTTTTTATCACATTAAATGTTATTTTTAGTGGATACTCATATTTGAGTAGACGTCCTATTTATTTATTAAACAAAATATTTATTTATTTATTTTCATCTGCCATCCTAAATATTCGAGAAATCTTATTAAAGAATAATATACGCTCTCTGACATCTTTTTTACTTTCGACAGAAAACGTTAGCCTGGAAGTCATTCTCCTGGAAGTTAGCATGAGCCATGCTGAGGGGGGACAAAAAAAGGTTGTCTCAAACATCGCTCGGGGTTTTTTAAGGTCTCTTTTTTAGAATTGTAGTATAAGACGACCCCCAATTTTTAAGGGTGATTTTTGTTTGGGACTTAAAGGTAGTCTTATATGCGGAAATATACGCTATTTGTTTACGGGAGAGTTTATTCGGACGTCAAGGACATTTGTTGACGAAAGTGAAAAGAACAATGAATAAATCAACGGTGACAGTTGATTTCCGCAGTTATGTCTGGAATTTACTGAATGACATTTCAGTGTCGCGTATTAATGATATCGTGTTGTTTATTGTCACGTCGACTGGCTAATTCATTGCCTTGACCAATCACAATATTTCAGCTCGGTTCGTTCTCCTTGTCCAAAAAGAAAATAAGAAAGAAAGAAAGAAAACTTGCTTTCAGCCCTCTTGGAGCCGGTTCTTGCTCCGTCCAGCAATTAACTGAAACCACAAGAGAAACGCCTCTGATGTTTCGCTTACACGGTGCTGGTAGGGTTGGAATTTTATTTACTGAGTGAAGAGGAAAAAAGCGACCATCACTCGTCTTTCAAAGGGCAAGGTGTTTCAATAGCGACTTGTCTGTCCGTCCGGTAGTGTGAAATTGTATTTAAATACGTTTTCGTTTACTTTCATTTGACTTGATCATCATCATCATCATCATCATCATCATCATCTTTCGTTCATCTTTTTCTTGTTTTTTCATTCTTCTTTTTCATCTTCTTTTTCATTCTTCTTTTTCATCCATCTTTTTCTCGTTTTTTCATTCTTCTTTTTTATTCTTTTTCTTCGTTTTCATTAATTTTTTCCTCTTCTTCTTTCATGCTTTTTCTTTCTTTTTAATTCTTCTTTTTCTTCTGCTTTCATTCCTTTTTTCTTCTTCTCTCATTCTACTTTTTCTTCTTCTTTTTCCATTTTCTTTTTCTTCTACATTTTTCTTCTTTTTCTTCTACTTATCTTCTTTTTCTTATTTTTCATTCTTCTTTTTCTTCTTCTTTCATTTTTCTTGGTCTTTTTCTTTTTTCTTTTTCTTCACTTTTTCATTCTTCTTTCAGCCTTCTTTTTTTTCTTCTTTTTCATTTTTCTTCTTCTTTTATCTTATTCGTTTTCTTCTTTTTGTCCTTTGTTTTGTCCTTTCATTTTTATTTTTATTCTTCTTTCATTCTTCTTCTTTCATTGTTTTTCTTCTTTTTTCTTCTTTTTCTTCTTTTTTATTCTACGTTTCTCTCCTTTTTTCATTCTTCATTTTTCTTCTTCTTTCATTCTTCTTTTTCTTCTTCTTTTCTTCTTTTTCTTTCATTCGTTTTCTTTTTCATTCTTCTTTTCTTCTTTCATTCTTGTTTTTATACCTCTTTTTTCACTTGTAATTTATCTTCTAATTCTTCTTTCATGATTTTTTCTTCTTTGTCTACTTCTTTCATTCTTTTTCTTTTTTTTTTCTTTCTTCTACTTCTGTCATTTTTCTTCAATTTCTTTTTCTTTTATTCATTTTCTTCTTCTTCTGCTTGATCATATTCTACTTTTGTTGTCTTTCTTCTTTTTCTTTCCTTGTTTCCGGGTGTTCCCCTGTCATAGTTAAGAGAGGAGATATATGCTCTTCCTGCAAATCTCCACCACTTCTACTGAGTCGCCGACATTTTAGACCCAAAGAGAACAAAATATAAAATTGCAAATCATCAACTCATCAGGAAGCCAATCAATCTGACAAGTTTGTCCTGTAGATTTATTTTAATATATTCACATATATAATAATATCGAATTATTATGTTTAATTAGACAAATCATTGTCAAGCATTCTTCATTTTTGACAAGCATTTCTTTCATCTCCATTTCAATTGCATTATTTCCACTAGTAGTATTAGTAGTAGTAATATTATGTGCAATTTTCATTAGATCAAGCATTGTCAAGCATTCTTCATTTTTCACTAGGATTTCTTTCATCTTCATTTCAATTGCTTTATTTCCACTAGTAGTATTAGTAGTAGTAATATTATGTGCAATTTTCATTAGATCAAGCATTGTCAAGCATTCTTCATTTTTCACTAGGATTTCTTTCGTCTTCATTTCAATTGCTTTATTTCCACTAGTAGTATTAGTAGTAGTAATATTATCTGCAATTTTCATTAGATCAAGCATTGTCAAGCATTCTTCATTTTTCACTAGGATTTCTTACATCTTCATTTCAATTAAAAACGTTTCCCTCAGATATACACAATTCATAATAATCAAACCAAGAACATTTATCAAAGTACCATTTACGTATTTCCTATTGTAACTATGTTAATATCTTTATCACCATCACATTTTGTACCAATGAGCGCTTAGTTCTCGCACAAATCTGAAAATGGTGCCCTTCAGTGAGGATCAAGCAACAACACGCCTCACTAGTTCAGCACCCTCCTCAGTATTCATGTAAGAGCCAAGTTTAACATACATTTACGCTGTAACTCGAACCACAGGCGAGAGACACATAATTAGTGACCAGTTTTCTATTATATGTTCATTGTAAATCGATCCCCCACTTTAGAGGCATTTCGTTTGTTTGTAGATATAAGGTTGGTGTAATGGATAACCGCTCCGAATGATAAGTCGGGGTACCAAGTTCGAATTCTAGTCGGGTTCGTTACATTCACTTAGGCGCAAATACGTTTGGAAAAGGTATGGATATATGCCCCCAGCTATGGGCTAAATAGTAGAACGTGTATCTGTAAAAGTTATTGTTAATATTAAAACAAATGTTAATTCCGTCGCAAAAATTTATTCTTCTAATCCAAAATATGCTTCGATAATAAATAGCCGACAAATGGGGTGATAAGCCGTAAAAAAGTTAACCATTCATTCAGATAATTCATGCGATAACAGAAGTAGAAAATTAATTGAAAATATTGCAGGAATTGATAATAAAAATAATACACTATGGGATACTTGTGGAAGGTTCAACCTCTGCTGCATCTATATTTGTGTTTGGGGGGGGGAGTTAACCCAGGAGACCCGGTTGTTGGAGTATTGGGCCTAACGCTGCTACATGATGCTTCTCTGGTTTCAGTAGCCACTAGAGTTTTTACAGGATGGAGTTGTTCTTTCCCTAGCCAAAGAGAGATATCTTACTTTGCCCTGCTATTATCACCTCCATGTGAGAAGAAGAGATGTATTGATATTGATAACATTATAAGGTTATTTGTTCGAAAAAGAACACAATGTTCTCGGCTGTAATTTGAACTCGACACACCATCTTCGCATTTGACGCTGATAACCGCAACACTATGCGCCCATTGTGGACCAAAGGAATAAAACCGGAGAAGAAGCATTTTACAGCATCTTTTTTGGCATCTCAAAGTAACATCATCATCATTATCATTATCATCAGTCACATGATTGGATGTGGTCATAGGGTCAATGCGCAGTTGAACACATGGCCAGCTCCTTCCTCATATCTTGGTTAAAAACCGGAGAGGTATTCGTCCATGCGTAGATCCAGTGTAGTCCATCTCTCTTGGTCAGACCCCAGCTAATGTCCTCCGAACTTCGATTTGGTGACGGACACATTACCCTTTATTCCATCGAGGCAACACTCTACCTTCTACAGTCTAGGAAGCCCTCCGCCCATCGATACCATGTCAACATAGCAATAGCTGCAAACATAGTGATAAAATCCAGTCAACCCGTTTATGCTAGATGGTTTGTTAATTCAACAAGAATGTTTATCCGCCCTTTCACATGTCTTGTCATTAATCGTACTGTGTGTCAATCTGCATTCCTCTTGAGAAAAGCCTGGTGTGGAAACAAGTTTAGTCTCAGATTACCACTTGAAAAATAATTATCTGAAATCATAGGTCAGTTTTCACATTTTAAATATATATATATATATATATATATATATATATATATATATATATATATATTTGTGTGTGTGTGTGTGTGTGTGTGTGTGTGTGTGTGTGTGTGTGTGTTTGCAAATATGTATGCAAATATATTGATAAAATAGGAAACAACCGTTAGATTGATGATCCGAAATTCTTTAGTATTTTTGTTTTTTATTTTAAAAAAAACAGTGCTCGATACACAAATAGAACCTAGATTATAATTATTTTTTTTAAATATGATTCCATCGCTACACCGGAATAACCATGTTCAAAAACAGGACTAAAAACTTCCAATTCAATTATAGAATTTATTTTAATTAAAGTACCTAGTTCTGTTTCAGGACTAGGTATTTTAATCTAATTTAATTCTAGTACCTAGTTCTGTTTCAGGTCTAGGTACTTTAATCTAATTTAATTCTAGTACCTAGTTCCTTTTCAGGTCTAGGTACTTTAATCTAATTTAATTCTAGTACCTAGTTCTGTTTCAGGTCTAGGTACTTTAATTTAATTTAATTCTATAATTCAATTGGGAGTTTTTAGCTTCTGTTTTTGAAACATGGTAATTCCTTTGTAGCGATGGAATCATATTTTTAATAAAAAAAATAATTATAATATATATATATATATATATATATATATATATACATGGTGGTCTCTCCCGTCGTATTCGACGTGTGAGGGTCAAGGAGCTCAGTTCCTAGCAACCAGTTGCCCAGACACCAGCACATATGACTTGATTTTAGTTCTGAAGTCTTTTTGCAGTACCATCCACACTTTTTGAATGGCCAAATGCAGAGACCTGGTGCACTACGTGCCACAGGATCCCCAAACGACCCTTCGCAGCTTTTGAATTCAGAGTTGTCCTTCTAGACCCTTTGCCATCCAAGGCTATAGAACCCAGTCTGTCCTGCTATTTAGCCATAGCTGGAGGGAGAATAGGATTAACCCCTTTCCCATAGGTATTAGCTCGTAAGTGAATGTAATGGATTCGACTGATGATGATATTGTGCTAATGTCGAAAGTACTCAGAATAAAATGAATATACATCAACATGGTAATTTTCTTTCTTCCTTTAATAAGGATACTAAGAAACTTGACCGTAATTATGAGAGCATCTTATTAAAAATTAGACAAAATTTGTCTAAATTGTTTAATGAGACATACACACACACATTATATATACATACATACATATATATATATATATATATATATATATATATATATATATATATATATATACATATATATACATATATACATATATATACATATATATACATATATATATATATATATATATATATATATATATATATATATATATATATATTGTGTATACTTTGGCAGGATGTTTTCATTAAGACATGTTTTAAATTAAATAATGTTGCAGTTTTATTAAAAGTGCAAATTGGGCAGCTGAATTTAGGACGAGAAAGGAGAGTCATGAAGATGACCCAAGGTTTGAACATCTTGCAACTGCCACCACCTTGACAAACATTGATCGTGTCAAACCACATAGATGACAGGCGATTTATTATAAATCAAATAGCCAATGCGATTAGCATATCTCATAATAGAGTTGAAAATAATTTGCACAATGAACTTGCCATGACGAAGGTTTCTGCTCAGTGGATGCCACGTTTTCTGACACCCAATCAAAAGCGCAGCCGGTTGGTTACAACAAGGAGAAATATGACAGCTCTAGCTAGTTTCAAGCATCAATTTGAGCTAGAGACAAAGAAACAATTCATGCAGTGGAATCGCCCCTTCTCACCTGTTCCAAAAATAGGTCAAGATCGTTTCATCTGCAGGGAAGGCGATGGTCTCATTTTGGGGGGAATACAAATGTGTTTATTGACTATCTTCAAAAGGGCCACACCATCAATAGAGAGTACTATGCTAACTTGCTGAGACAGTTAGGAAAGGCTATCTAGACCAAGTCCCCCAGTGAAACTGACGAAATGGGTCTTGTTTCATCAGGACAATGCTCGAGCACACAATGGTTTCAATGGCTACTGTGCGCGACTGGTTGATCACCCTCGCTATTCTCCTGATTTGGTCCCATTTGACTATCATCTGTTCCCCAACATGAAGAAACGCTTGGCTGGAAACAAGTATCTCAGTGATGAGGATGACATATCTGTTGCTGATGTCTTTTTTGACCAGGATAAAAGCTTCTTCGCCAATAGGATCCAAGCTCTGCAACACCGAGGAAAGAAGATGTTGGACCGCAAGGAGAGCTATGTTGAAAAATAGATCTCAATCGGTCACATTCCATGCGAGTGTCTTGGTCAGCCTATAAACTTTTCAACCGACCCTCGTACGATGGATAAACGCGATTTTGTTACATTTTGTCCCGTCCTGGGTATGACGATAAACTACACCCGGCAGCAAGTCCTCTGATCGAGAGGCACTGAATAATGTGGAACCAACTCTTAATTGCTGCTGTTCCCAGGTCCACCCTGACCTGAGGTGGTAGCACCTGTTAGGGACCTAGCTATAGGCAAATAGTTAACCCCACACACACACAAAAGCTGGGGTCAAATGAAAGTATAAAAAATTATAACAAAACTACCAGCAATACATTTTCATAGTAAAAAAAATACCAGAAATACATTTTTGTAAAATAAATTACTAATGTTTCCAGAAAAATTAAATTTCGGCATTAAATGACCCATGAGGAGTCGATATGCCGCTAAACAAACATATTTTGTCAGTAAAAAAATAAAATAAAAACAATATCAGGTAAGCTAGACAAGTATTGAAAAACTAACTAGGTTTTAAAAACCAGTGTTGATATTTCTAGCATAGTACCCGTCAAAACTAGTAGGATAATTTGCGTATGAATTTTTGGAAATTTTCTAAGCC
>OZ038515.1:40304519-40329519 GCA_964036315.1 Acanthosepion esculentum
TGACAAACACTTAGGTTTGGCCCAATAACATTTGATTAATATCATAATCAACGGATATGTCAGGTGACACCTGTTGCGCATGTCCTTCCTTACCGGGTGGGGAGTTAATTCCAATAGACTTAACCCCCTTCATGCTGTTATCTGCTATATTAATATTATCGAGAAAACAAAATGAAGGGCTGTCAACAACAAAGAAGAGAACAACATGCGAGTTGCAAATTGGAGATGCCAAAATAAATAAAGTAGAAAAATGTAAATATCTTGGTATTGCTAGCGCCGAAATCCGAAGGTGAATTGCGATGATAAATGCCTTCCAAAAGCTAAACAATGTATTAAGAAACAGGAAAAAATATCGTTAGAAACAAAAGATGAGTACTGAAGTGTTATGCAGTATCTGTCCCCCTATATGGCAGTGTGTTATACGAGAATAAAATGTTGCTGCCGACACTTGAGTTTGAACACAGATCGCCAGTGATCGAACACAGGCGATCCCATTATTGAATTAAGTAGACCACGTGACCATAGAGGAAACGCATATATGGGAGGTAGCGTGTCTGATTGATCGCTATTTCTAGTCTATCCTCTATTACTATACGGACCGCTATTCTCTACTCAATCCACTATAATATTTCTCTGTTCGGATCACTATACGGATTCTTACTCGAGCGAGTATTATCGAGCAAGTACTATTAGTGCGAGATTATTCGAAGGCGTCTGACATCAGTATTGTTCAACTGCGTTACTATAGTTGTATCTGCGATTATAAAGTCTCTACTACAATGAGCATTACGAAAGTGGCAACGAGTGTTCGTTGACATCACAAAATAGAATAAGAAGAGACTTGAAGCAAGAGAAACAAAGAAAATCGTACTGAACTGTTATGTAATATCAGTCCTCCTATACGGCAGTGAATGCTGGACAATCTCCTCACAGATGAAGAAGAGACTTGAAGCAACAGAAACAAAGAAAAGGGTACTGAACTGTTATGTAATATCAGTCCTCCTATATGGCAGTGAATACAGGACAATTTCCTCACAGATAAATAAGAGACTTGAAGCAAGAGAAACAAAGAAAACAGTACTGAACTGTTATGTAATATCAGTCCTTCTATATGACAGTAAATGCAGGACAATCTCCTCACAGATGAAGAAGAGACTTGAAGCAAGAGAAACAAAGAAAAGAGGACTGGACTGTTATGTAATATCAGTCCTCCTATATGGCAGTGAATGCTGGACAACCTCCTCACAGATGAAGAAGAAGCTTGAAGCCAGAGAAACAAAGAAAACAGTACTGAACTGTTATGCAATATCAGTCCTCCTATATGGCAGTGAATGCTGGACAATCTCCTCACAGATGAAGAAGAGACTTGAATCAACAGAAATGTGGTTCTACAGAAGGATGCTGAGAATACTATGAATTAAACATGCGAACAATGACAAAATTTTCGGGGAAAAGGAAACAAAAAGGACACTTATACTAAACATTAGAAAGAGACAGTTGAAATTTCTAAGGAAGATAATGGGTAAAGAGGTTTAGAAAATTTGACACACACAAGACTTATTGAAGGCCAGAAGAAAGCTACCTAACGAACTTGTGCAGATGGTTGACAGAACAGGGATTAGGGGAGATCGCGAAAAGATAAGATTTACAAAGAGCTACAAAGAAGTGGAAATTGTGGAGTGCCATAATCGCCAACGTCGGGAAGGGACGCATCACATAAAAGAATAATCAGCGAATAAATTACGAGAAGTCTCAAAATTGGTTTAAAATGGAACAGAAATAAGACAAAAGGAATGTTCAGTTGTAACGATCCGAAAAATATAATAAATATAGAGGGTGAAGAACTGGAAGATGTCCAGGAATAGATCTACTTAGGACGACATTAATAAAAGAGGATGAAAATTAAAGGGAATCGACGTATTGGTTGGATGGTTTTTAATAAAATAGAATTATCACGGAATGGCACCTTGTCAGTTTGCTTAAAGGTTAAAGTGTATAATGAATAAATAATGACAGAAATAACGTATGGCTATGAAGCATGGAAATTAACACACTTACTTAAACAAACTCATAAAGAAAGAAAGAAACAAACAAACAAACAAAGGGTTGGAAATATGCAGAAAGGAAAACAATGAAAGCTATCTTAGTAAAAAAGAAAGAAAGACTAGAAAAGTTACAGATAGAAAGAATGAAAGCTGCAACATTAGGAAAGAAAGAAAGAAAGAAAGAGAGAGAGAGAGCAAGTTGAAGAAAGAAAGAATGCAAGCAGAAATACTAAGAAAGAAAGAAATAAAGAAAGAAAGAGAAAGTTGAAGAAAGAAAGAATGCAAGTAGAAATATTAAGAAAGAAAGAAAGAAAGAAAGAAAGAAAAAAGAAAAGTAAATAAATTTTTCGAACAATAGATTTAGAAATAAAAGAAAGAAGAGTACATAAATATTTAGATAGATAGATAGATAGATAGATAGATATGAACAGACTGAGATAGATAGATAGATAGATAGATAGATAGATAGATAGATAGATAGATAGATAGATAGATAGATTAGGAAAGGTGAAGATACAAAGAATGAAAGCTAAAATGTTAAGAAAGAAAGAAAGAAAGAAAGAAAGAAAGAAGAAAAGAAAGAAAAGTAAATACTTTTTTAGAACGATAGCATTCTTAGTACAGTCTCAACTCAGTAGATATTGATAACAGAAGTGCATTATGGGTTACTGGCAAGAAAGTTCAACCTCTGCTACCTTACCAATATCTACGCCTGGCATCGTCTGTATCTATGTATTTAACCCTGTAGACAGTATTGGTACATAGCTATCATCAGCCTGTTAAATGTCAATGCTCTGGTGTCTATAGCCAGAAATGTTTTTTACGAGGTAGCATTGCCAGCCCCACCTCAAACCAGTTTTAAGCTCAAAGTTGTTCTTCTCCTATACCGGTTGCCAGCCAGAGCTAGAAAGTCGAGTCGAGTATAGTTAAGGAGCAAAAGATGGATTTATATATTTCTAAGGATTCATTCATTTCGACATGCCAGCCGCAGTAGAAGTGGTGTTTCCAGAGGGAAATCGCCTGACGGAGCCCAACCCTCTCCGAGCCGGTATTGAATTAAGAGTTTTTCCTTCGCCTAGACCGGTTGCCACCCAAGGCTATAGAACCCAGTCTGTCCTGCTATCTTTCCATAACTGGGGGAGAAGAGGATTCATACCTTTCCGTAAGTGAATGTAATGGATCCGACTGGAATTCGAACTCGGCTCTCCGATTCCTCACACCGAACCGCTATCCTTTACTCCACCGCGCCTCCACGAACGACTGTCTACTTTTATTCAAAACCTTTACTGAAAAGCTGGTTTTCTTACTTTAAGGAAATATCCACTCATATCTGGATTAAAATTCTCAAGGACACTGAATTCTGATTCTGGGATTAACTGAAGTATTACATTATGACGAAAACAACGAAGAATTTGCAGTATTCCTGTTTCTTGCTCAACCATTCTGTTTACTGTTTGGACGACTTTACAGAAGAAAAAATCTCTTTATGTGGGACTTGTGTATGTTAAAGGGAGAGGAAGTCAAATTCATTAGATATTTATTAATTCAATTAATTTATGAACTACTTCGACAAAATAACTTCCAAAATTTATTATGCATTGCTACGGCAACTAATTTTTGAAATTAAGATATATTTATCGAAAGTACTTATGATCTGAACAAAGGTAGTTACAACTTTAAGGAAATGCGCTCAAAAAGTAATTTAAGTTCTTTAATTAGTACACACGAAATATGTAACTTTATTAACTATCAAAGTTTTAGTCAAAAAAATCTATCTCACCAATGATTTTTGACATAATTTGGCAATGGTCATTGTTTTTGTTGTCAAATATTCTGTACCTAAATTCCTGCTCAAAAAGTAAATATTACTTCTTCTTAATACATTAAATAATATATAAATTTATTTTCTATATTTAATGTCATATCCACCATATAACAAAAGATTTAATAATAGAACCACACAAGGCATAGCAAACGGAACACAGAAGAGTAAAGTTTCAAATCTATTCCTCAACATAGACCCCTTCCTTTGCAATCACCCCTTTCCTGTGCAATCACCCCTTCCTTTGCAATCACCCCTTCCTTTGCAATCACCCCTTCCTTTGCAATCACCCCTTCCTTTGCAACCACCCCTTCCTTTGCAATCACCCCTTCCTTTGCAATCACCCATTCCTTTGCAATCACCCCTTCCTTTGCAATCACCCCTTCCTTTGCAACCACCCCTTCCTTTGCAATCACCCCTTCCTTTGCAACCACCCCTTCCTTTACAATCACCCCTTCCTTTGCAATCACCCCTTCCTTTGCAATCACCCCTTCCTTTGCAACCACCCCTTCCTTTGCAATCACCCCTTCCTTTGCAACCACCCCTTCCTTTACAATCACCCCTTCCTTTGCAATCACCCCTTCCTTTGCAATCACCCCTTCCTTTGCAACCACCCCTTCCTTTGCAATCACCCCTTCCTTTGCAACCACCCCTTCCTTTACAATCACCCCTTCCTTTGCAATCACCCCTTCCTTTGCAATCACCCCTTCCTTTGCAACCACCCCTTCCTTTGCAATCACCCCTTCCTTTGCAACCACCCCTTCCTTTACAATCGTAGAATGAGTGTCGGTCAAAAATGATGCCTGTCCTTTAATGACTACAGATTTAATAGCAGAAGAACACAAAACATACGAAAATGAACAGAAAAGTCTCAGGTCCTGGGTAAGACGATAAACTACATCCGAAAGCAAGGCCACTGATCACGAGGTTTTCAGGAGCGGCAGACCACATCTTAATTACTGGTGTTCTAAGAGCCACGCTGACCAGTAGTGGTAACAGCCGCTAGGGTCACATCTATGGACAAATACTTAACCCATAAACTGGGGTCAGAACAATATGAAAGTGTAACAATAGGTTTTAATACCGATAATAAATTTTTTGAAAAAATTATTACCAGCAATAGATTTGGAAAAAACAAAGTACCAGCAATACATTTTTGAAGGAAAAATTATTCCCAGCAATACATTTTTGAAAAAAATTACCAGCGAGACCTTTTTGGAAAAAAAAATATTACCAGCAATACATTTTGAATAAAAATTAAAATATTGCCAGCAAGACATTTTTGAAAAAAAAAATTACCGACAATAAAAATCTTGTCGGCATTAAATAACCCATTGAGGTTGATATGCGGTAAAACAAAACAAACAAAACCAATCTAAACCAAAGAATACATATTCTATTGCCGGCATTAAATAACCCATTGAGGTTGATATGCCGTAAAACAAAATAAACAAAACCAATCTAAACCAGAAAAGTCTCAGGAATCCAAATCTATTCCTCAACATAAGCCCCTTCCCTTGCAATCGTAGTATGAGAGTCGGTCAAAAATGAATGCCTGTTGTTTAATTACAACAGATTTCATAGTGGACGGCTCCAAGACATACCAAAATTATCCCAATTGTCTCAGGATTCTAAATCTTATTCTCAATACTGACAAATTCTTTTTTATTTTTGGTAGGTGCCTTTGTCTGTTTTTTCGTTCTATTATATTTAATAGTAGAGACATTCCATTCCAAACATTCCAAGATTGACACCACAGTTGTAAAGCGATAAAAGACAAAAGTTGCAAAGAGCTATAATCGACTACGTCCTGAAAGGTAAGCGTATAATAGAATATTATTGAATGTTTCTGTGGGTTTGGCTGGCAACAAATTTAGAAGACAAAAATCTGGATTCAAACCTGAGGATCACCGTTTTGGTTTTCGGAGTAGACTGTACCCCATTTCTCTATCAGTCCTCTCGAAAAGTGTGGCTGGTTCGACACAAGCCATCACTACTCTAATCAAATCATCTGGATGGATAGTGTAGCTGTTTAGTTCTTAAAATAAACTCTAGTACGTCAAAAGATAGACGGTAGAGACCACAACAAATGAAGCTATATAATAATTACCAATGTGTATTTATTTATATATTTTCTGTCCCGTCTATAGGGGGCGGGGGAGTGGAAATAAACTTTAGTTAGTAAATTTATGAGTGATTACTACCCTTTGTCGTTTTCATAATCTATGCAAATAATATATATTTATCGGCATTTAGACAAAATTACTTCCCGAGCAAAATGAACTGTTCAATTAAGCAGTTCATTTACTCTTACATTTCTTGGATTACAGTCTTATTTGTTCAAGCCTTTCATGTGGGGTACTCAAATTTACGCTCTCTGGCAGGATTCGAACTCGCGTCCCTATTTTAATAGGATTTCTGGAACATTCAGGCTTCTATACGAAAATAAATAAATATACTGTTTAATAAATAAACAGAACGTCTACTCAAATACGAGTATCCACTAAAATGAAAATTTAAACTGATAAATCAATATATATATATATATATATATATATATATATATATATATATATATATGGGGGGATTCGTTAGAAATTCCTCCCACTTATACCCATCAGAAATACCTCCTACATAATACTAAAACATTAGCGGCAATGGGGTCTTCATCTACTTAATGTTTTACCAGTATTTCTGGAAGGTATATTTGGGAAGTATTTCTGCCGCACTATATATATATATATATATATATATATATATATAAAGTGAACATTGAAGTCAACACTTAGTGGCGACAGTCTGTTTCATGCTAGATGCAATCGGTGGCCTGACGATTTCGTCTAGCATGAAACAGACTGTCGCCTCTAAGTGTTGACTTCTATGTTCACTTTTATATTTACACACGCTCTATCTCTGATATTGAGTACTTTATCCCATAAATATAGCACACATTAAGACTATATATATATATATATATATATATATATATATATATATATATATATATATATATATATATATATAAAATATGTGGTGCAGTTCAATTTATATTACAATGAAACATTCATACAAAAAGTAGATTAGTAAAGTTAATGATATAAAATGGCGAAATCCTTTCGCAAACAAAATTTTAAAGTTGCGTTAACCTACGAACCACTCGATGAATGTTATGATCCTTGTTTTTAAAAACTACAAGCTCTATAAGGTCTTTTTTTATTGAACGATTTAGTTCATGCCACATTGACTGATAAACTCCTACAATAAAAATTCTCAAATTACCATATTATTAAAAAAAAAACTTACTCTCTTAAATTTAAAAAAAAAAATTCGACCTTAGCGTTGCGACTGCACGCTCCAAAAGTTTGTATCCGTTAACAATAAAACATTTCTAAAAAACATATTTCAATTCGCATTTAAACTTTCGTCTCTAATGCTACCTGAATTTACTAAAAACAAAATAATTTCCATAACTGAGGATGACTGTATGCACAGTTGAAAGTACTAGCAGATTAAAAAAGACCTTATACAACCTTTAGTTATTAAAAACAATGATATTAACATTCATTGAATGGTTCGTAGGTTAATGCAACTTAAAAATTTTGTTTGCGAAAGGTTTTCGCCATTTTATATCATTAACTTTACTAATCTACTTTTTGTATGAATGATTCATTCTAATATAAACTGAACTGCACCACATATTTGATATATATATATATATATATATATATATATATATATATATATATATATATATATATATATATATATATAAATAATGGCGTAGTCATACATAGAAATAAGATCAGCCAGAACTTCGATTTAAAGAATGCCACACGTATTAAAAGAAAACGTCACTTAGTTAAATGGACAACTTTTGAGAGTGCCGCTATAGAATTTTACCAAAATATAAATCTGCGCCTGGATTTTTCGAAATATCTCCTTTCCTAAAACATATACTCTTTTTCAAAGCCAAAATAGGAGAATAAATTTTTTTTTAAATTAAAAGAAAGCGGTTTAATTCAAAAGCTTCCATTATTTAAAATAAATGAATGCGTGAATCATTTTCTAAAATTAAATAAAATTAATAATAATTTTTTTTTTTAAGCCTTGAAGCCACTAGTACGCAAGGGGTTACAGAAGGTTTGAAGGAAGAGCAGATAGGAGTGGTAAAGGAGAGGATGTAGAGAAAGATAGTGGATCGATCAAGGCAAGGGGGTTGCAGAAGATTTGGAGCGAGAGCAGATAGGAATGAAAGGGGAAAGGATGTGGAGAAGGGAAGTGGATATATCAAGGCAACTGGAGATGTCGATTGACGTTACACTTAAATAGTTGGAGATTGTATTTGTCAGGGAAACAGGAATAAGGAAGGGAGATTCACAGGCGAGATGTGCGAGACATGAAGCTATTGGAGTAGAAGAGACGTCTACATCTAACAGTTTCAACGGTGAAGGGGTGGGAACGGGATGCCAGCCTCGTGGGACGTTTAAATTCATGAGGCCTAGGAACCAGCGAAAGCAGCTCCTCGGAGCAATTACCGTGAAAGTATTTGTAAAAAAGACAGAGCGAGGCAACGTCGCGTCTGTACATTTTTAAAAAAGACAACAACAATAACGACATTTACTCGCTTCCGTTTATTAGGTATTAAATTATATCATTTAGCAACTTCCATAGTTTATCTTGACTTTCTTAAATTTAAACATTTTGAAAACGTTACGATGATTTTACTTCTGTTCTGAAATACTTGTTGGAAAATCAAATACTTACATTTGCCTTGGTAAGTCCATCAGAGGACGAAACGCGTCGGCATAGAAAAGTTTTCTTTTTGCCTTTATTCATATATATATATATATATATATATATATATATATATATATATATATATATATATATATATATACATATTATATATATATATATACATATTATATATATATATATATACATATTATATATATATATACATATAAAAAAATATATATACATATTATATATATATATATATATATATATATATATATATATATATATATATATATATTATAAATTAACTGATTTAAAATATGGTTGCTTCGCTACACAGGAATTAACATGTTTCAAAAACCGAAGCTAAAAACTTAATTATATAATTATATAATTAAATAATTATATAATTAAATTAAAAGCATTAGTTATGTTTCCACTTCAAGCTAATTTTGGATTAACTTATTTTTAAATTTACTGAGTTTTAACGCACATGCAATTCAGAATTTTTTGTTTCCCAGGATACAGAGAAATCCAATCATTCAGACAGGGGCGGTAGCGTGTTCATTTTTATTAACTATTATTGTATCAATTATGAGTTACGTTCTTAAAAGAGGTTAAGTCTAGGGATGGATTATATATCTTACTGTTCTTTTTTTATTATAATATGTGTGTGTGTGTGTGTGTGTGTGTGTGTGTGTGTGTGTGTGTGTGTGTATTGACAGACTCTAATAATAATAAATTCACTAACTCCCCATATAAAAAACCTACTAGTATAGACTCATGCACTCTTAATTATAAGACTGAATGTCCTAACTACTTCAAAATAGCAATTATACAAAATTTAGTAAACCGTGTAAAAGTTAACCTATCCACATAAAAAAGATTTTCTAAACTGAATTAAAAAACATTACACAAACTCTCATTAATAACGACTTTCTGTTAATATTTCAATTAATAACTAAGGTTATCTCCCTTACATTATTATTTTTTTTAAATTATGAAATTAATGTTATGTTCACGAGCATATTTACAATTGTAATAATTCAACCACAAAGTATTTCTCTTACAGCATAATTTTTTTTAAATCGGCGTTTATGACTTCTGCGCATGACTGGAAGTGTTAATGGCTTAACCACAAAAGCAAAATTTTATTTCGGAGAAACACAATTATTTGTCTTAGCGATCAAAACCCTGATGATGGCATATCGAAAGTTCTCAGGGAAAATAAATATAACTACAGTACCTTCTTGTTGCCTTTAATCATTAATCAAAAAGCTTACTCGTGGTGACGAAAGGATTTTAGTGGAAATAAATAAACACAAAACGTTCAAACCCTCGGCCATGATGACTTATGACTTGAGAATAAACAGTTTAATTAATTACCTTAAAGTATATACAATAGGAATAGAAACGACTCCTCTAATTTTCACAGGTAAAAAGTAAAACACTTTATTAAATAAAAACTAAAACGAATTCATTAAATCTGTAAATAAAAGATCGTAAAAATAACTTTTTCGCCACAAAAGAAGATCGGAAATCCGGGCATTCGAATATTACAGAATGCGGAGTCCTGGTCAAAATGGTTGGTGATTGTTCAGAATAGGTGTATGTGGTATTCTGTCAGTGATGCGTTGTCTTTGTCTACGCATTGGATATAAGACCAAAACGGCGCGAAGTCGGTAGAGGACCACAAGAAATTTGAAGCGTCGATACGCTTCCCACACCCAGGTTCGACTGCCAGGCTAAGACCGCACGTGGAGGGACGCTAAGCCAACGAGAGCGTAAGTGCGGTCCTCTTGAAGTTCTTCCAGCCGCTGAATCCTCGAATCGATGATATCGCTAAAAAAAAAAAGTCATGTACCATGATACACGCTTAAGCGATCATGTATCTTTCGATACATGACTGACGAGGCAGATTTTTCCCCGCAGTAGGTTGCCATTTCTTTCGGCGGTAGACCAGTTGCAATCCAAGGCTATAGAATCTGGTCTGTCCTTCTATTTACCCACAGCTGGGGGAAGAAGAGGATTCATACGTTTCCCAAGGGTATTAGCACGTAAATGAATGTAGTGGATTCGAACTCGGCTCTCCGATTCCTCACTCCGAGCCGCTATGCATACCGTGCCTGCCCCCGCCCCGCTAATAAAAACGAATAAGGAAAAGAAACTTGATACTATCTATGAAATGGCATTGAGGTTCGAGGGGATGAAACCAGTGTTGACAAGGAATGCCACTCGAATCACTGGGATGAAAACTGCGAAGACGAGGAAACTGGTTTGAAATAACCTGTGTTTAATAGCAACCCATGGTCCCAAAAACCCAGACAGAAAGAAGGTTGGAAGGTCGAGTGTCCGAAAAAAAAATAGTGATAAATACATGAATGACAAAACAGGTCCGAAAGAATCCTGGCATAATAGTAAGGATTTAAAAGTTTTTTTTGCTTTTATGGAAGAAAAGGCCTGAACAGACGAATCAATCCAAACGTGTGTGATAGAAAATGACTATCTTATCAATAAAAAACAGTGATGAAAACGATACAGGAAATTGCAGGTATAGAATGACATTTAAGAGGAAAAAACAGACAAGGAGAGAGAAAAAAAACGTTAAACTTACCGGATATTTCGAAATAAAAAGAAAAACCTACTTTCCAGAACAAAACCTCATTCATCAGTCGTGTACTTGACGCATACACCAACATGTATGCGTATGTGAGAAAGAGAGAGAGAAGAGAGAGAAAGAAGAAGTGTGAGAGAAAAGAGAGAGAGAAGAAGATAGAGAAAGTGAGAAGAAAAGAGAGAAAGAAAGAAGAGAGAGAAAAGGTGAGAAGAGAGAGAGAGAAAGAGAGAAGAGACAGAGAGAGAGAGCGAGAAGAGAGAGAAGAAGAGACAGAGAAATAGAGAAGAAGAGAGAGAGAGAAAGAAAGAAGTGAGAGAGAGAATGATAGAAGAAGCAAAAGAGAAGAGGAGAGAGAGAAAGTGAGAAGAAGAGAGAGAGAAAGTGAGAAGGAACGAGAGAAGAGAGAGAGCGAGAAGAGAGAGAGACAAAGAGAGAAGAAGAGAGAAAGCGAGAAAAAGAAAGTGAGAAGAAGAGAGAGAGAAGAAGAGAGACAGAGAGAGAGAAAGAGAGAAGAAGAGAGAGAGAGAGTACGTCTATTTCTATAAAGAGAATACTTCTTATCTATGAGAGCGTGCTGAAATATTCTCGGCCTGGCCCACTTCCCAAAATCGCTAATCGGATGTTTCGTCATCGATGTACCAATTCTGGAAAGTGGGATAGGCCGAAAATATTTCAGTGCCATCTTGAAGATGTTTGTCCCTGCCGTCAAAAGAAGAAGAAAAAAAGAAAAAAATGACATATTTTATTATAATATTAAATTTCAGGGAAACCTCAGTTCTCGAATTTAATTCGTTCCAAGAAATCATTCGAAAACGGGAACAGTTCCTCCCATAAAAACGAATTGCATCATCATTTCACGAATTATTGATTCTGAAATCTTATCAGGTCTGGTGCAAGGTTCTTGTGTCCACCCATCGAATCTAAGATATTAACCCATAGCTGGGCACAGAAGAGGTCGATTCATACCTTTCCTAAGGGCATTTGCATGTAAGTGAATATAATTCAGGGTCAGTTCATACTACCCCCAAACCCCCATGACCGGGGGGGGGGGGTTAAGCCTTATTTTATGAGGTAGTATTCATAATCAAATACAAAATGAAAATAAATACAATGTATGGAAATACAAATTAGAGACCTGTCATAATAGTGTTATTTTCGAGCCTTAACATAAGCAAAACAAATTTACGCATTTATACAACAAAAAAAGACCCAAGAATGACGTCAAAACCCACGAAAAATTTTTCATCCTTTAATACAAATAATCAGTTGTGCTTTAATTTCTAACGTATATAAATGTTGGTAAAAAAAAAAAAAGACAAATGTTGATAGGATAGCGAATGTCTGAAAGTTTTCTTGTTAATCCAAGCCAGTAAGAAATTTTCCCCACTTCTTCCCAATTCTGTAATCTTTGTTTAACCAAAACTTATACTCAATTTTGCAACAATTCTGCTTTGATGACACCATTGCGCTTCCGTATTGTGGATATGGTTGATTTCGGCATCGAAAAATTCATCGTTAACTCAAAGACATGCATTCCATTTTCGTGTTTCACTATTAATTGTGGTTTTAACAAATTTCCTCATTGGTTTGCTGCTCTCACTAACTTTCTTTGGCACCATTGGGATGTATATAATGATTAAATATTATTTAAAAAAATGCATAACACCAGTTGACAATAGCAAAAAAATTTAGATTAATTATTTATTACAAAAAAATAAAACCTGTAACCTTATAGTTAAAAATAATAATTCACCTCACAGAACAAAATTAAATAGGGCAAATATTATTTACGAATTTAAATGTCAATTAAGGAATTGTATTCCTGATCAATCAAAATTGGTAAATAATTATATAGGCCACACTACAACATGTTTGACACGCAGACTCACTCTACACCTTTCTGACAATAGCTCAATTACATCTCATTTAAATATTCATGGAAATCTACAGGACACTATTCGTAACATACTTATTGGCAACATAATATAATAGCAACATCTACATGCAAAAAAAAGGCTAAAAATAATGGAAGCTTTATTAATAAAAACAAAAAACAACACTTAATAATATTAACTTTGAATATGAACACAATATATTGACAGTGTTATGAAAATGAAACATTATATAAATACATACATACATACAACAATCTATTTCTTGTTAACAGTTAATATATTTCAACCTTGAAATGTATAGCCGAAAGCGCTCGGAAAGAAAGAACAATTGAACAGTTTTTATATAATTTATCATCGGAAAAGAAAAAAAATTATTAGATCACATGAGAAATTGTATAAAAAAACTAAATCAGAGTAGTTTGTCTGTCGTATTCAATGAAATATGCACGAAAGAATGATTGCTGCCTAAATACACAAATATATGTGTTATAAAGATGTTACATATGAACAAATAAGTACTCACGACAAATATGCATTTTGTTTCGCCTCTATCCACTGTGCCATGTGTCCTTGGGTTAGATCCAGTGACAGGACCCAAAGAGTTGTGAGTTCAATACCCGGTTAAGGCAGTGCAGAACTTGAAGAGGGGAATTAACAAGAGATAACTGATAACTGACATCCATTAAACATGACACGTGGAACTAGAACAGTCTACCCCAGTGAGCGAAATAAAGGGTTCAGTCCGACATTCCAACCACCTGAAGAAGGCCGGAGCGTACACCGACCGAAACGTTGTAATAAATATGGCGACAAAGATGAGGACAATAGTCCGAATAATGTAAATGGTGTACATAATACCTGATTTCAGAAATATAGACAGATACTGAAGGACGAAATGTTGTGATAAATATGGCAACAAAGATGAGGACAATAGTCCGAATAATGTAAACGATGTACATAATACCTCATCTCAGAAATATAGACAGATACTGAAGGGTGATAAATATGGCAACAAAGATGAGGACAATAGTCCGAATAATGTAAATATTGTACATAATACCTCATCTCAGAAATATAGACAGATACTGAAGGGTGATAAATATGACGACAAAGATGTGGACAATAGTCAGAATAATGTAAATAGTGTACATAATACCTCAACTCAGAAATATAGACAGATACTGAAGGGTGATAAATATGGCGACAAAGATGAGGACAATAGTCCGAATAATGTAAATAGTGTACATAATACCTCATCTCAGAAATATAGACAGATACTGAAGGGTGATAAATATGGCAACAAAGATGAGGACAATAGTCAGAATAATGTAAATAGTGTACATAATACCTTATCTCAGAAATATAGACAGATAATGAAGGGTGATAAATATGGCGACAAAGATGAGGACAATAGTCCGAATAATGTAAATAGTGTACATAATACCTCATCTCAGAAATATAGACAGATACTGAAGGGTGATAAATATGGCAACAAAGATGAGGACAAGAGTCCGAATAATGTAAATAGTGTACATAATACCTCATCTCAGAAATATAGACAGATAAAAAATCTTACTATTTAACCCATAGCTGGGATAGAAGAGGTTGATTCATACCTTTCCCAAGCGTATTTGCACGTAAGTGAATATAACGAACCCGGCTGGAACTCGACTCTCCGCTTTCTCATTGCTTTTTCCATTACACCACCCGCTCATCCAAGCTTACAGCACCTGGTATTCCCAGCAGTCACCCATTTAGGTACTAACCAGGTTCAACGTTGCTTAACTTTGGAGATCGGATTACAATTAGTGTTTTAAAGTGACATGGCCGTATTTTTTTTTTTTTTTTTTTTTTTGGTGGTGGATGGATGTGTCGGTGGTGTAATGGTTAGAAAAAAGAGAAATCGACGAGTTCAAATTCTGGTCGGGATCGTTGTATTCACTTTCGCATGAATAACCTTGGGAGAGATATTAATCCATCTATTCTCTCCCCATCTATAGGTTAAATAGGGACTCTCTAATCGTGGTTGACAACCAACATAAGAGAAGGACATATCTTATATCCAAACCGAGCGTGTCCCAATTGGGGCACACACTTCAACTGTAACTGAGGTCTGTTCAGTATAGTGACTGTATAAATCGTAGCCCGGCCTGAGCATATGAGGATGTTCGGAAACAACAAACCGTGTTGAAGAAATGTTGTGACTATAACAACCAAGATGAGGATAACAGATTCAATAAATCATTTTATAATAATGATAATTCCTCATCTCAGAAATAGCCGAAACTTTGTGACTATAACAACCAAGATGAGGATAACAGATTCAATAAATCATTTTATAATAATGATAATTCCTCATCTCAGAAATAGCCGAAACTTTGTGACTATAACAACCAAGATGAGGATAACAGATTGAATAAATCAGTGTATAATAATGATAATTCCTCATCTCAGAAGTAGCCGAAACTTTGTGACTATAACAACCAAGATGAGGATAACAGATTGAATAAATCCGTGTATAATAATGATAATTCCTCATCTCAGAAATAGCCGAAACTTTGTGACTATAACAACCAAGATGAGGATAACAGATTGAATAAATCAGTGTATAATAATGATAATTCCTCATCTCAGAAGTAGCCGAAACTTTGTGACTATAACAACCAAGATGAGGATAACAGATTGAATAAATCAGTGTATAATAATAATTCCTCATCTCAGAAATACACGAAACTAAATGACTATAACAACCAAGATGAGGATAACAGATTGAAAAAATCAGTGTATAATAATGATAATTCCTCATCACAGAAATAGTCGAAACTTTGTGACTATAACAACTAAAATGAGGATAACAGATTGAATAAATCAGTGTATAATAATGATAATTCCTCATCTCAGAAATAGCCGAAACTTTTTGACTAGAACAACCAAGATGAAGATAACAGATTGAATAAATCAGTGTATAATAATGATAATTCCTCATCTCGGAAATAGCTGAAACATTGTGACTAAAACAACCAAGAGGGGGACAACAGATTGAATAAATCCTTGTACAAAAATTACATTTCCTCATCTCAGAAATAACCGAATCTTTGTGACTATAACAATCAAGATAATGACAACCGTTTCAGTAAAATTCACCTGGTCAATATCGGATATTCTAACGAGGTTATTCACTAGTTAATCATTTCTACCTCAAAGAATCTCGGCTGTATCATGTAAGCCCATGTTGGAAATGTGAGCTTAACGAAAGAATCACAACTTCAAATAAGTCGTGGTTTTCTTTAAACATTTCAATTGATATTGTATTCAACACGTAAGCAAAAAATTAGTTTCTTTCTTGACTTTGATGAACTACAAAAGCAAAAACTATTGCTTTTGTTAATTCTCCATGACCTTTTATCACGTGTTCTGCTTTCAACTGAATCAGCTAATAAAACTCTATGCACATTAACTAAAAATGTCAGCAATGTACCTACAAACGGACGCTGACTCATGTAAGCACTCACAACCGCATATATATATATATATATATATATATATATATATATATATATATATATATATATATATATATATATATGTATATATATATATATATTTATATATAGGATGTCCATAAAGTTCGTGTGCACTTTAAAAAAATTATAACTTTATTTGTATTTGCGATAGAAATAATTTGTAAAAACGATTAGAAAGAAGTAAATTTATATTTTTTTTAAGGTTTTATTGAAATTTTATTTAAGTTTCCACATGTCCTCCTTCATTAGCAATACAAAGGGTGATACGATTTTGCATTTCACGGAAAACATTTGCCAACTGGATTTACAGTAATGCCTGAAATCACATTAGTTATTTTAGCTATACTTAAAACTAGGTACATTAAACTTTATAACATTTTTTAACAGATTATTTCTATCGCAAATACAAATAAAGTTGTAAATTTTTAAAGTGCATACGAACTTTATGGACACCCTGTATATATATATATATATATATATATATATATATATATATAATTATATATATATATATATATTATATCATATTATATTATATTATATTATATGTATATACTTCTTCAAATAATCTAAACATATCAAGCTACTATTCCGTAATCAAATGCATTCTGACTATAAACAAGATGAAAAAGTCCTAAAAACTCTCAAAAGTACTAATATATTCCCCACTGATCCCAGTAAAAAAATAAAACTATTTATATATTATACTAAATATAACACAAACTTAATCATACACAATAAGCCTTCTCTGTCAACTAGTGTTTTGGAAAAAACTAACATTGTATATCAGTTTAAATGTCCTTTGGAAGATTGTATCTCTGACAAAAAAGTAAGTACATATGTTGGTTTGACGACCAAAACATCATCATGACTTCTTACACTTCATTTGTCGAATATAAGTTCTAGCGTAACATTCCTGTCCACTTTCACAATACAGGAAAATAATTGTGGACAACACCAATATACTACATCACGAAAATATAAAGATAAATTTAAAATTCCCGATGTCCTCTCTATCGAAAGCAGCCAACCAACACTAAACGAAATTTATTACAGGTGTAGCAGAAATGTTTTGAAAAGCATTTGACTACCATTTAACGACATGTTGCATTTTTACTGATTAGCTCCCTTACATTGCGGACGCTTATTTACAAAAATAACATCATAGCTACAAAAGATAAATTAAACATTTTAAATTAATTATAAGAGAGCGCGTTCACGCGTGTTTAAAAAAATCACCACCACAACGATTACAGTTACATTAAGTTTGTCTTCGTAATCCCCCCACCCAGGATGATCTAGGAGGAGATTGAAAGTACTTGGGTTAACAAAAACTACAGCGCCTTCCTCGATGAATTACAACTTAACATAAAGAAAGCTAATTAGAAAAAGCATCATTGCTGATTGGCATTATATATATATATATATATATATATATATATATATATATATATATATATTTAAAGACATTTTGTGTTTAACATTCTTTTTTAGATACAAGTATTTAAGTAAATGGTCTGTTTATAATAAACAGTATTAAATAACATTTACCGGCCTGAATATCCGAGAAATTTTCATAGAAAATATTCGTCCTTCGACATGATTCGAACCTGTATCCTATACGGAACCGTCATATAGCCTGACGTGCCTTAACCGATTCGGCCACTGAGGATCGTTCGGTTGGCAAGGTCGAATTTACTGCTTATAAACTTCAATCTTCCATGACTCTCTCACGTACATTCATAACTGCTCATGGCGTATCAAATGTAAACAAATGACGTCACACATTATGAAATGGACAAAGTCCGACAAATATTTAAAGACATTTTTATGTTTAACATTCTTTTTATAAAATCTTTTATAAAAATTTCTTGGACATTCAGGCCGGTAAATGTTATTTAATACTGTTTATTATAAACAGAGCATTTACTTAAATACTTGTATCTATAAAAAGAATGTTAAACATAAAATGTCTTTAAATAATTGTCGGACTTTGTCCATTTCATAATATATATATATATATATATATATATATATATATATATATATATATATATATATATATATATATATAAAACAACTGAAAAGTTGCAAATTAAAAAAATTGAATGTTTTTGTGAAAGTATTTATTTATATATATATATAAAAATATAAATAAATATTTTCACAGTATTTATTTATATTTTTCCTATATATATATATATATAAATACTTTCACAAAAAACATTCAATTTTTTTTAATTTGCAACTTTTCAGTTGTTTTTTCTATATTATATACATATTAAGAAAGTATACGTGGCTTCTCATTATGCTATATATATATATATATATATATATATATATATATATATATCCTACTTCCTTTTGTTTTTAGACATTGAATTCTACCATCTCAAGTCCATAAACTTGCCCTTTCTAACATAAGATTTCCTTTTGACCAATGAGAACTGACCCAAACATAATTAAATATAACAGAGTTTCTGTCTCCCTGTTTTCTCTCAATCTCTGATAAAAGTGAAATATTTATGCAACATGCCCTCATTCAAGCATGTTTCATTGAATAATATAGACATACTATGTCTATTAATATTTCATTGAATAATATAGACATTATCTCTATTTATTTTTATACTAACCGTTTCTATTTCTTTAATTAGCTTCTTGATGCTAAGACGAAATTCATCAAGGAAGGGGCCTTAGTTTTTGTTAATCCAAATACCATAGCTACAACGGTTAATTTTAAATTTTTTATAAAAGAGCGCGTTCATGCGTGTTTAAAAAAAATCACCATCACAACGATTACAGTTACATTAAGTTTGTCTTCGCAACTCAGCCTTGAGTATGATTTTGGTAGAGATCGCAAGTACTTGGGTTAACAAAAACTACAGCCCCTTCCTTGATGAATTTCAACTTAACATCAAGACAACTAATTAAAGAACTAGAAAGGATTATTATAAAATAAATAGACGTAATATGCATATATTATTCAATGAAACGTGTTTGAATGTAGATATGATTCATATATATATGTGTGTGTGTGTGTGTGTGTGTGTGTGTGTGTGTGTGTGTGTGTGTGTGTGTGTGCACATTTCATTGAATACGACAGACAAGGTGCTTTGATTTAGTTTTTATACAATTTCTCATGCGATCTAATAATTTTTTTTCAGATGATACATTATATAAAAACTGTCCGAACGTTCTTTTCATCCGAGCGCTTGCGGCTATACATTTAGCCATTTTCAAGGATGAAATATTATAACTGTTAAATAAGAAATACTTTGTTGCATGTATGTATTTATAAAATGTTTTCATTTTTCAAAACACGGTCAAGATATTGTGTCCATGTTCATAGGTATTAAGTGTTGTTTTTTTTTGTTTTTATTAATAAGGCTTCCATTACTTTTAGCCTTTTTTTGAATGTAGATGATGCTATTATATTAGTGTTGTCGACAAGTATGTTACGAATAGTGCCCGGTAGGTCTCCATGATTATTTAAATGAGATCTAATTGAGCTATGGTCAGAAAGGTTTAGAGCGAGTTTTCGTGTCAAACATGTTGTAGTGTGGCCTATATAATTATTTACGAATTCGTGACATACTTAATATATTATAACAAAAAAATGTTTAAATCGCTACACAAGAGCTTTCGTGTTTCGGCACTACGTTGTACATCTTCAGGCGATGAAGAAGTCGTCTGAAGAGGTACAACGTAGTGCCGAAATGCGAAAGCGATTGTGTAGCGATTTCAACATGTTTTTGTTATATCTTATACTAAAATAATACACTGATGAGCTGTGATACAGCGAAACAAGCTTCTATGTGGATGACTCTGTTAAGCTCTCATCATTTCGGTCGAGCACTATTGAGAAAAAAGTAATTCCAAAACAGTAGTTGTCGCCGCTATTAACGCACAGCTCTTTATTAATGAATTGAGCACTCTGGCTGCTGGCATTTGTATACATTTGAATATAATATGTTAGAATTTCCCTTTCTCTCTGTCGTGCGCCGATAGCTTGCGGGTAGGATTTCCGATTAATACCAAATCGGTCGGTTTTCGATACCAGCTTGAAGCAGTCGGAGGTCTAGCCACGCTGATGAGCTGTGATACTGCGAAACAGGCTGATATATGGGAGATATATATATATATATATATATATATATATATATATATATATATATATATATATATATATATATATATATAAAAGTGAACATAGAAGTCTGTTTCATGCTAGATGCAATGAAGCATGAAACAGACTGTCGCTTCTAAGTGTTGACTTCTATGTTCACTTTTATATTTACACACGCTCTATCTCTGATATTGAGCACTTTATCCCATAAATATAGCACACTTTAAGACTATATTTCTTCATATATATATATATATATATGTGAGTGTGTGTGTGTGTGTGTGTGTTACTTAAACATTCTTTTTAGTGGATACTTGTATTTGAATCGACGATTCATTTATTTATTAAACAGAATACTTATTTATTTTCATCTACCATCCTGAATATTCGAGAAATCATATTACAGAAAAATGTGCGCTCTCAAGGAGTATTCTTAAGTTAGAAAAATCTGTCGGGCTGAAAAATAACAAAATCCATCACTTTCTTTACAACTTGCTTTGTTTAAGTTAGTATACAAAACTAGGCAGATATGTCTATTTCCAGAATCAGAGAAACATCTGGCTTTCAAGACACTATTCAGCTCTGCTTGCTCATTGACTCACTCCGAGTGGTTAAAGCCCGTCAGATCTAATGACGGTGTCCCATGGTGGACGCAGGTTCGAAACCTACCGTAGAGGGCATATTTTTCTCTAAGAAAATTCCTCGAATATTAAGGGCAGTAGACGAAAATAAATTACACTGTTTAATAAATAAATGCAGTGTCTACTCTAATACGAGAATTCACTAAAACCTCGTTGAAGTAATAAAAGTCTGTCAGGTTAAAAAATAAAATAAAAATCTATTACTTCTTTAGAAATATATGAATATAGAGAGAGACCTCTCTGCCTTTCATCAACATGGAAAGTGGTAATATTTTGGTGGGGCATGCGTAGAATGTGCACCCTTCGGTTTACTATACCAACAGAATAAGGGGGGCCTATTCGAGAATGAGTTATTAACAGTGAATTGTTTTCTAGTGTGTCAGAATGTGGCTTTAGTGCTGTAAATGATTTGTTATTGAAGAAAAGAAATCAACTGGATATCACTAAACGAGGAGACCTAGGGAGGCATGACGCACATGGATTTCACTAACAGTCATTTTGTGATGAGCTCAAATTTCATTTTGCATTATTATTTCGTGATTAAAATGATCAAAGTATATTACAGAATAAGGTTTCATTCAAATATTTTATATTTTTGCCTTTCAGTTCTAAACTCTCATCTAAACGTTATGAATGTCGTCCAGATCATTTATAAAGTACGAAGTGTGTCAGAATGTGGCTTTAGTGCTGTAAATGATTTGTTATTGAAGAGAAGAAATCGACTGGATATCACTAAACGAAGAGACTTGAGGCTTAAGCTGACTAAATCGGTGCCTAATATAAAATCTATCTGTAGCAGGCATGACGAACATGGATCTCACTAACAGTCATTTTGTGATGAGCTCAAATTTCATTTTGCATTATTATTTCATGATTAAAATGATCAAAGTATATTACAGAATAAACTTTCATTCAAATATTTTATATTTCTGCCTTTCAGTTCTCTATTATATGATCTGAAATTTTATATATATTCAATTGTCTTTTTGTTGTTTTTTTTAATTTTTCTCTTTCATGGACGCCATGGTCTTTGGAGGCTTGTTGAGAGACCAAGTTAATGGCCTTCACATGAATTGCAGTAAAATTTTGAATATGTAAGAATTAAATACTTTTTGTGGCCTTGATGGGGCCAGAATAAAAACACAAGAGTGGATTTGAGTTACCAAATATGTTAACGAAAATCGGTAATACAATAATATACAAACGATGAAGAATGTTAAGTACGAACTGTCAGAGCTGACTGTTGGGAAAATGGTCTCTTCTGACAAAAGCAGTACCTGCTTTTATTTGTAATTTGGAAGAGTCCATCTGTGTATGGGTAATTTACCATAGCAATTTTGTTGAAAAATTCACTCATAAAAAAAAGTTGCTTCAGGTATATTTACCCAGTCTCCACACTGTATATATCTCAAGGTCGTTTTAACGTGTAGAGAACCATACACCTACACATGTGTATGGGTCAAGGACAAAAATTGATTTTTGCCCCTACGACCACTGTCACGCTGGTATTGGTATTACACCGACCCTACCTCTTTAGTGCAACGAGGAAGATGCTGCTACAGGTTTCCTCGCAGCAGACCTAGCAGTTGATTCAATATAATCTTTTCACTTCATGTCAGCGGAAAATGTTAGCCTGAGAAGGCGCAAATTGTCACTTTCCTGGAGGTTAGCATCAGCCATGCTGATGGAAGGTAAAAAGAAGGTAAGTCAACGACTATTATTTTCGGTCCAGTGGTGGACTTACATTTTTGGGGCCCTGGAGCTTAAATAGATACAGGGCCCCTTCTCAACCAGCAACAATTTATTCAAAGATACAATTGCCAAAATGCAGACTATTAATAGATCCTGGTCAACTCAACGAGCCTATACAACTAGAGGTTCAGGTGCTGCAAGCCCCAAAGAAAGTTTTGAAATTTGACCAATTACAGGGGAATTTGAGGTATCAGAGCATATTCTAAGAACAACATTAGCTACTTCAACCCATTATGATTCTATCGCTAAAATGGCGTTATTTCAATAACAACTACTCAAAAATATCATCGATTTTGTCGAAAATATCCCTCATTAAAACAAGTTTCTTCAGGAGCCACTCTGGGATTAAGGTCCCTGAAGGCTGAGCGTCATTAATTTCACCGAAGATCCGCCGCTGCATGAATTTGATGACATCGTCATTGTGAGATCAATGGCTGCGGCAAGGTAGCATAGATATACTCAACCGAAATGAGGCAAATTATAACTGAACAGCAGAGTCATTGTAAGGTTCTCGTAACCCCTACTGCGAATCTATGATACGGGGCACCACACTCTACTACATTTCCATTTTCATATGGTGGTATTCCTATAAAATGCAACTTTTATTTTAACCTATATACAACGTTGGTTGATTTTGTTTAGCGGCATATCAACATCTCTATGGGTTATTTAATACCGAAATCTAAATATTTTGAACACAATTTTATGGCTTCAACTAAATATATTTTGAACGCAATTGTATGCCTTCAACTACAGATAAAATGTATTGTTGGTCATTTTGATTTAAATATGTATTGTTGGTTGGTTGATTTTGTTTAGCGGCATATCAACATCTCTATGGGTTATTTAATACCGAAATCTAAATATTTTGAACACAATTTTATGGCTTCAACTAAATATATTTTGAACGCAATTGTATGCCTTCAACTACAGATAAAATGTATTGTTGGTCATTTTGATTTAAATATGTATTGTTGGTTGGTTGATTTTGTTTAGCGGCATATCAACATCTCTATAGGTTATTTAATACCGAAATCTAAATATTTTGAACACAATTTTATGGCTTCAACTAAATATATTTTGAACGCAATTGTATGCCTTCAACTACAGATAAAATGTATTGTTGGTCATTTTGATTTAAATATGTATTGTTGGTTGGTTGATTTTGTTTAGCGGCATATCAACATCTCTATAGGTTATTTAATACCGAAATCTAAATATTTTGAACACAATTTTATGGCTTCAACTAAATATATTTTGAACGCAATTGTATGCCTTCAACTACAGATAAAATGTATTGTTGGTCATTTTGATTTAAATATGTATTGTTGGTTGCTTGATTTTGTTTAGCGGCATATCAACATCTCTATGGGTTATTTAATACCGAAATCTAAATATTTTGAACACAATTTTATGGCTTCAACTAAATATATTTTGAACGCAATTGTATGCCTTCAACTACAGATAAAATGTATTGTTGGTCATTTTGATTTAAATATGTATTGTTGGTTGGTTGATTTTGTTTAGCGGCATATCAACATCTCTATGGGTTATTTAATACCGAAATCTAAATATTTTGAACACAAGTTTATGGCTTCAACTAAATATATTTTGAACGCAATTGTATGCCTTCAACTACAGATAAAATGTATTGTTGGTCATCTTGATTTAAATATGTATTGTTGGTTGGTTGATTTTGTTTAGCGGCATATCAACATCTCTAGGGGTTATTTAATACCGAAATCTAAATATTTTGAACACAAGTTTATGGCTTCAACTAAATATATTTTGAACGCAATTGTATGCCTTCAACTACAGATAAAATGTATTGTTGG
>OZ038515.1:40334519-40344519 GCA_964036315.1 Acanthosepion esculentum
CAAATCTCATCTCCAAGCATTGAATTTCATTCGGATATGAAATTCACAATCAAATCCTCTTTGTTGCTCAACTGCTTTCTCGAGAGCCTGTACTTTATAATGCTCCATAATTTTCTATGGGATTGAGGTCAGGAGATTGGGGCGGCCATGTCATAACACTCACCTGCTTCTCATCAAAGTATTCCTTCATCAATTTTGATTTGTGACAGGGAGCATTATCCTGCATAAAAATGAGCTTGGTGGGGTCGATTTGCACCCTTTCAGCAGAAGGGAGCTGACAAGACTCTAAAATTCTCTTGTACTGCTCGCTCCAGAGGGTCTTTTCAATAGGTTTTAAGAAACCAGTTCCATGAAAAGAAAAGCATCCCCAGAACATTATACTGAACGGATGCTTGACAGTACTTACTGCTAAATTCAAAGAGCTTTCAAAGCTTCTGCTTCGGATTTTCGATCGCTTATCCTTTGAATTTAGCTCAAGTGTCGTTTCATCGGAGAAGAGAACATTTAGTAAAAAAAAATCAGGTGAGTCACTTTTATCGAACAACACTGTATATATATATATATATATATATATATATATATATATATATATATATATATATATATATATATATATATATATATATATATACATAAGGTTGCATGGATAGTAGTTTGTTACCCCGGGTTTCACGCTTTCGCGATCTTCAAACAAACTGGTTTATTTTTTCAAAAGTGGATCTATTTATGCTTTATTTGTGTTTGATTATTTGTGGGTGGTGGAGGGGGGGAAACAATTTTTATTCTGTGTTTGATGGTATGACGCTCACATATACATAGACGCACATGCATACAGGCGTATGCATGTTAGTTCGTACATACGCAACCATATTCATAATCTTCGGTTAGGCGCAGTTACACATTCACATGTACGAGCACACGTATTTACGCAACTTTCATTCTGTCTATTTCGGTGTCAAGAATGTAGCGATTCATATGTAGTAATGTTTTCTTAGTAGGGGGGGCAGGGGGTGACTTTGACGTTTTTCAGGTTCATACAAACGCGTATAATAGCTTTATCACGGATATTGAGCACTTTCTACAGAATACCACATACACACACACACACACACACATTGATTATAGTGGTGAAGGTTTTGTGCAGAACCATCGACACTTTTTAAAGGGCCGAATACAGAGACCTAATGTACTACGTGCCACAAGACCCCCAAACGAACATCCTTCTCCTAGACCAGTTGCCAACCAAGGCTATAGAACCCAGTCTGTCCTGCTATTTACTCATAGCTGGAGGGAGATGAAGAGGATTCATACCTTTCCCAAGGGTATTAGCACGTAAGGGAATGTAATGGATTCGACTGGGATTCGAATTCAGCTCCCTGATTCCACAATCCAAACCGCTCCACCGTACCTTCTCATATATATATATATATATATATATATATATATATATATATATATATATATATATATATATATATTACTAAAGATGCTGGTGAAATAGTTGACTCATTCGCTCACTCCAGAAATTTCCCCATACTTACTGCCATGCCTTATTATCACATGTACTCACATATAAAGGCTGTTCCAATAACTTGGAGCGATTTTAAATGTGAAGGATTTTTTTTTCTTTTTCTTTCAGATTTAACAACTTGAGTCTTTGGCAATTTCAACCATGGAAAGATTAACAATCAAACAACGTGTTAAAGTTATCGAAGCCTATTACGAAAATGGACGTTCGAACTTAAATGCATTTCGCGCACTTCGCGATTTTTTGGTCAACACAATCGACCAACCGAGAGTGTAAATGTAAACGATGTAACGTTGTTTGCGTAAAGGTTCAATTTCTGCGCGTGATGACGAATAGAGGTGTATGGATTTTCGGCCACATTCTCGTGCACTGCTGCAATGTTTCCAGCTGAACGGCGTAAACGAGCATACAATGGTGTTTTCACATCTGCCACCGACCCAGTTTGTTTGAATTTACAAACAATTTTTCCAATTGCACTCTCGATTGGTCGATTATGTTGACCAAAATAATCGCGAAGTGCGCGAAATGCATTTCAGTTTGAACGTCCATTTTCGTAATAGGCTTCGATAACTTTAACACATTGTTTGATTGTTAATCTTTCCATGGTTGAAATTGCCGAAGACTTAAGTTGTTAAATCTGAAAGAAAAAGAAAAAAATCATTAGACGCTTAAACTTAATTCACATTTATAATCGGTCCAAGTTATTGGAACACCCTTTATTCCAAATTGGTAGGAAAATGAAAACTGAATTTATTCCAGCCTGGAAAGGGTTGGAGTTTGTCGAGCTATCCTACCCAAGACACGTCACTACTGCAGTACCTTAAGAGGTACGGGAATCGTGATGGGGATACGCTTTTAGACTTTTTTATACAAATTTTAAATATCATCTCCTGTAGTGAAATGTAAGTTTTCTTCTTTTGTACAATAACAGTTTCCAGTAATTTATGTTTTCATTTACAGTGAGGAGTTTATTATATTTTGGCATTATCTACTAACAGCTATCTTATGTTAAGAATTTCCTTTTGATTGTGTGTGACGATGTATGTGCACATTTTTAATTTTGCCGAGTGGAGGATTTTTAGAATTCTTGTTTTTTTTAAGATATTTTAAAAAAATTCTAAGTTATTGCAATCATTAACTGATACGTACTGACGTATTATATGTCTACTGGCTTTTTTTGTTTTGTTTATAGTTCGAGCGCACCTGGTTACGGTTGAATAAGTTTATGATGTTTTTATTTGTGGTTATATCAGGATGGTTATTCGTGTAATTTTTCTGAGAAAAATTAATAAAATTTGTTTATATATATATATACGACGTCACACATTACGAAATGGACAAAGTGCGACAATCATTTTAATATATTTTATTGTTATACGTTATTTATACAGACACAAATATTTAGGTAAATCGACTTTGCTAACCAGACGCTTCTCTGTAGCTAAACTGGTATAGCACGTCAGGCTATATGGCGGGTTCGTGTTGGATACGAGTTCGATTCCTATCAAAGGACACGTATTATCTTTGACAATTTCTCGGACGTTAAGGCCGGTAAATGTTGTTAATAATGTTTATTATAAGACAGAGCATTTACTTAAATATTTGTGTCTATATAAATAACGTATAACTATATATATATATATATATATATATATATATATATATATACAGGGTGTCCATAAAGTTCGTATGCACTTTAAAAAATTTATAACTTTATTTGTATTTGCGATAGAAATAATCTGTAAAAAATGTTATAAAGTTTAATGTACCTAGTTTTAAGTATAGCTAAAATAACTAATGTGATTTCAGGCATTACTGTAAATCAGTTAGCAAATGTTTTCCGTGAACTGCAAAATCGCATTACCCTTTGTATTGCTAATGATGGAGGACATGTGGAAACTTAAATAAAATTTCAATAAAACCTTAAAAAATATAGATTTACTTCTTTCTAATCCTTTTTACAAATTATTTCTATTGCAAATACAAATAAAGTTATAATTTTTTTAAAGTGCATACGAACTTTATGGACACCCTGTATATATATATATATATATATTGTTGTAACCTAGAAAAGGTTACTGAATGAAGAATAACCAAAACGGACGTTGGAAATGAAATGGTAATCTTTATAACATCAACAAAATAGAGTACTCGCCAGCGGCGTTAAGTAGGCAAACCACTGCTAGTGGTGGACTACTTAGACAGCATATTGCGATATTTACCTGCCTCCACACGTGGTAGGATGTGGCACAAGGCCAAATTTAATGTGAGGTAATGCGAGCCCATGGGCTCGAGCAAAATTGCCCGTAGACTCCGCATATCTGTCTACCTCCCCGGACAAGCCTCGTCCGGGTTCCTCTCTGCTCAAGGGCAGAGAGTTCGACACGGCAATAGCTTCCCACACTGACAGCACGCGCTGCCAGTTTAGGCAGCTTATTGCCCCCACTCACATTAGAGTTCAACTTATTTATGTGTAGTGAGACATAACTATTAGTGTGCATAGGTATATATATATATATATATATATATATATATATATGCAGAAATATAGTCTTAAAGTGTGCTATATTTATGGGGTAAAGTGCTCAATATCAGAGATAGAGCGTGTGTAAATATAAAAGTGGACATGGAAGTCAGCACTTAGAGGCGACAGTCTGTTTCATGCTAGTGCAATCGTCAGGCGACTAGTGCTGTTATTTTTCTCGGCTATTTATATAAGGGTCAGTGGTGCATTATGGGTAGTCTATTTTGGCGGTTACTTTTACCGGAAGTGGCTTATTTGTTTATTTATTTATGTCAAATTGTTTTGCTTGTTTTTTGTTTGTTTTTTTATTTTATATAAAATAAAAAAACAAACAAAAAACAAGCAAAACAATTTGACATAAATAAATAAACAAATAAGCCACTTCCGGTAAAAGTAACCGCCAAAATAGACTACCCATAATGCACCACTGACCCTTATATAAATAGCCGAGAAAAATAACAGCACTAGTCGCCTGACGATTGCACTAGCATGAAACAGACTGTCGCCTCTAAGTGCTGACTTCCATGTCCACTTTTATATTTATATATATATATATATATATATATATATATATATATATATATATATGGGGGGGTGAACAAATACTAATGTGTCTGAGCGAGCGTCTGCAATAGGGATTGGCTAGACGCCCTAATAGTCGGTTATCCTCGAATACGAGTGGCCAGCTATTATATATATATATATATATATATATATATATATATATGGTGGCCTGACGATTGCGTCTATCATGAAATAGACTGTCGCCTCTAAGTGTTGACTTCTATGTTCACTTATATATATATATATATATATATATATATATGTGTGTGTGTGTGTGTGTGTGTGTGTGTGTGTGTGTGTGTGTGTGTGTGTGTGTGTGTGTGTGGATGAGTGGGTACCGTATTGGTTGTAAGCGCGTAAAGTGGGATTGACCTGTTGAGTTCAAACTCCACTCGAGATCCTTGCGTTGGCTTTTGCACAAATATACTTGTAAAATAATAATCTGAGATTATCCTGCCACCCACCATCATGGCTGATGATACTCTCTAGGAGAGTGACTCGGCGCGCCTTCTCGGGATAACATTCTCGGCTGGACCAATGGTAGACTTACAGATATGTAAGATAGATTCTGGAAAAATTGTCTCGCCCGACATAGTGAACCGATTTTCTTAGCAGCAGACCTAGCAATGGATTCAATATATTCTTTCCACTTTATATCAGCAAAGAACGTGAGCCCTAAAAGGCTCAACGAGTCACTTTCCTGGAGTATAACATCAGCTATGGTGATGGAAGGCAGCAAGGGGTCTCCCAGGTGATTAATGGTGGGCAGTTTAGTTTTGGAGACGTTAACATCAACAAGCCATCATTTACTTCAGTTAACTACGGATTACTAGTCCACAGATGTACAATTCATTGTCGGGGGGGGGGGGCACAATTTAAAAATCTAAACCCCGAAGAGCAATATTTATTCTGTTAAATACACAGAAATGTGGCACAAGGCCGAAGTGGGGATTGGGGAAAGGACGGTCTTCTTCTGTCTTAATTATAACTTAGCTAGCCGCAAACACTGACCCAATCGTACGAACAATATTACTTACACCAAAACAACACATTCATACGTACCTTTCTTACTACAACCACCATAATACCTCACTGTCTCTATGAAAATACTAACTAGCCCCCATATTTACAATTCAGTGTCTGTGGGGGGAGGAGAATAAAACAACAATTCAAAAACTAACCCCGAAGAGCTCATCAGAAACATTATCAGGAAAGTATTTATAGAAAAGAGATAAAAAGGCAAACTTACCGCGGTGCCAAAGTAGTTGAATCTGAGCAGAAAGATCAGGACCAATAATATTGCAGATTCTTCTTTGGATTTTATCAAGAATCTCTAAATATATAGCAGATCACCGGACCATATGTAGCAGCAATATTCAAAGCATGGATGAATGGTAGACTTATAAATATGTAAGATAGATTCTGGAGAGAAACATTACAGATTCCTCTTTGGATTTTATCAAGAATCTCTAAATATATAGCAGGAGCACCGGACCATATGTGGCAGCAATATTCAAAGCATGGATGAATGGTAGACTTATAAATATGTAAGATAGATTCTGGAGAGAAACATTGCAGATTCCTCTTTGGATTTTATCAAGAATCTCTAAATATATAGCAGGAGCACCGGACCATATGTGGCAGCAATATTCAAAGCATGGATGAATGGTAGACTTATAAATATGTAAGATGGATTCTGGAGAGAAACATTGCAGATTTCTCTTTGGATTTTATCAAGAATCTCTAAATATATAGCAGGAACACCGGACCATATGTGGCAGCAATATTCAAAGCATGGATGAATGGTAGACTTATAAATATGTAAGATAGTTTCAGGAGAGAAAAATTCTCTTGTCCAACATAGTGAACCAACTTTCCTAGCAGCAGACCTAGCAATGGATTCAATCTAGTCTTTCCACTTTATATCAGCAGAGAACGTGAGCCCGAGTATGCGCATGGAGCCACTTTCCTAGAGGATGCATATCAGATCATTACAAAAGTTCGTGCATGATTTTCATTGTTAATATATAATAAAAAAAACGAACTTCATACGGGCGTTTTTTTTTTTTGGTGCTGATTTCTGATGTGTTCGAGATTGAAACTGGCTTCGTTTCTCTGCAAGTCAGACTGCGTTAAATGTTGACGTCTTGTCAACAAATGAATGCCTCTTTTATGATAATATCAGGTCTGTTGACTTTTATTTCCTTTTCAGTTTGAAGTAGGATGTCCCAGAGGATAGTTACATTGTTATCTTGGGGAACTGTGTCTGGTTGGTGCTCATACCATCTCTCAGTGGTTTTGATTTTATGCTTCCTGCATATCTGTGGGTATATTCATTTTTGTCATTTCCGGGCATCCTGAGATAATATGGTCGATATTTTCCGCATATTATCATCATTATTATCAACATTATTATTATTATCATTCTTCTTCTTATCATTATTATTATGATGATGATTATTATTATCATTGTCATTAATATTATTATCATTATCAGTATTATTATTATAATTTCCTTTGATTTCTGGCATATACTCATTTATTTCCGGGTCCCGACCAGAGACCTCAGGCCAGAAATGGTGTCATGACATTTTCCACTTAACAATTAAAAAAAAACAACACACATATTTTATATAGAAAAAGCCCTTCGTAAGTTGAGAGCTGTACTCGTGCGAACAATTTTTTGTCTTTCTTTAAGGCATGGGTTACCAAGAAGCCCTTCATTGAGTCTACTGGAATCTTTCCAACCAATCCGAGGGCTCCAACTACAACAGGCGTTGTTGATGTTCCCATGCGTCACATTTTTAAGATTCCGAATTCATGGTCCTTGTATTTTGATAGCTTTTTGAAGATCTTCAAAGATACATTATAGCCTGCAGGGGCTTCCATATTAATAGGGAGGCAATTCTTTTGTTTGCGGTCCCTAATAACGATGTCAGGGCGATTAGCTTTGATTGTCCTCTCTGCGTGTATTGTGTTGTCCCATGAAATTGTTACAGGTCCTATCTCCGTAACCGGGTCTAGGGGATGCTCATATCAATCTCTTTCTGCTTCCTTTCCGTAGAAGTTGCATATTATTATTGTTATTATTATTATTGTTATTATATGTGGGGGCACGGCGGAGTAATGGATAACAGTTTGGTTTGAGGAATCGGAGAACCGAGTTCGAATTCCAGTCGAATCCATTACATTCACTTACGGGCTAATACCCTTGGGAAAGGTGTGAATCCTCTTCTTCTCCCTCCAACTATGTGTAAATAGCAGGACAGACTGGGTTCTATAGCCTTGTATGGCAACTGGTCTAGGAGAAGGACAACTCTGAATTCAAAACCTGCGGAGGGTCGTTTGGGGACCTTGTGGCATTCGCTGCACCAGGTCCCTGTATTCGTCCCTCCAAAAAGTGTGGATGGCCCTGCACAAAGCCTTCACCACTATAATCAAATCTTATGTGTCGGTGTCGGGCTTTCAGTTTCTGGGAACTGATCTGCCTGACCCTCATACGTCGAGTTCGACGGGAGAGTCCATTATTATGTTGTTGCTGTTGTTCATTTTTAAGCCATGTGTGAACGGTTTTCATTTAATTTTTAATAATTTTTTATTTTTTAACAACTCCGGTATTTTTACGTGAAACCTTGGTAGGTTTGTCTGGCTCTCTAGGTCTGACTATATATATATATATATATATATATATATATATATATGTACTCGATGGTCACTGATCCCCTGAAAGGATTTACTGACTGTTATGGTGATCTACCTACATGGGAATGAACTCTTCCTCCTTTCATAAATGCCACCCTGCGAGACCTCCTGTGAGAGCAGTTGGGACGCGGTCTCTAACAGTGTGCGACTTCTGTCGAGCTCTCTGCTTTGGCAGAGAGGAACCCGGACGAGGCTTTGCCGAAGGGCAGAGTTTCGTCCGGGGAGGTAGACAGATCCCGAACCCGCTCATACGGGTTCAAAGGGAATATTTTTGGCCGAGCCTACGGGCTCAGAGAAACCCACGTTAAACTCGGCCTTGTGCCACATACATTCCTCGTGGGGGGGGGGGACTGTTAAGTATACAGTCGAGACGCAGACTGTAACCTGGCAGTCTGGACGGACACTTCGATCTTCTGACTAATCACACTCTTACTTTGTATATATCTGTTATTTCAGTACACCTGTTTAACATACCTTTTTCTTCCCGTGTCTTTCTTTCTCGCCCCTAACAGGCCACAACACTGACCCACCCCTCAAATAAACCTGGTGGAGGGACTGGTTTAGATGCGGATAACCCGACCATGCGGTAGGTAGTGGTGGAGGCTGGCTCCCCTTATTCGAGTATGCCTGCCTACTGAGGCGGCTAGCCGATCCCTGTTACAGAAGCCAGCTCAGGCACATCTGTGTTTGTTCAACACTCACAGATCCCACTTGTGGCTTATACTGTAACTATACTCAGCGGACCTTAGTTACGGTTTCGAGTGCAGGTCGGGTATTCAAAGCATGCCAATATGAAATCGTCATATACAATACATACATACATACACACACTATTTTATTTTTTTATGGTCGTACCTAAATACGTTGACTTGAGACACATGGCACAGTGGAGTTGGTTAGATCCAGTGACAAAGAGTCATGAGTTCAATACCTGGTTGAGGCAGTGGAGAACTTGAAGAGGTAACTTAACGGGAGATAACTGATAACTGACATCCATTAGACATGACACGTGGAACGAGAACAGTCTACCGCAGCGAGCGAAATCAAGGGTTCAGTCCAACATTCCAACCACCTGAAGAAGGCCGGAGTGTACAACGGCCAAAACATTGCGATAAAAATGGCATCAAATATGAGGACAATGGTCCGAATAATGTAAATAGTGTACATAATACCTCATCTCAGAAATATAGACAGATACTGAAGGGTGATGAATATGGCGACAAAGATGAGGACAATACTCCAAATAATGTAAATAGTGTACATAATACCTCATCTCAGAAATATAGACAGATACTGAAGGGTGATAAATATGGCGACAAAGATGAGGACAATACTCCGAATAATGTAAATAGTGTACATAATATCTCATCTCAGAAATATAGACGGATACTGAAGGGTGATAAATATGGCAACAAAGATGAGGACAATTGTCTGAATAATGTAAATAGTGTACATAATACCTCATCTCAGGAATATAGACAGATACTGAAGGGTGATAAATATGGCGACAAAGATGAGGACAATACTCCGAATAATGTAAATAGTGTACATAATACCTCATCGAAATATAGACGGATACTGAAGGGTGATAAATATGGCAACAAAGATGAGGACAAGTGTCCGAATAATGTAAATAGTGTACATAATACCTCATCTCAGAAATATAGACAGATACTGAAAGG
>OZ038515.1:40349519-40364519 GCA_964036315.1 Acanthosepion esculentum
TGTATGTGTGTGTTTGTATGTGTGCGTGTGTGTGTATGTGTGTATATGTGTGTATGTGTGTATGTGTGTGTATGTGTGTGTATATGTGTTTGTGTGTGTATGTGTGTGTGTTTGTATGTGTGTGTGTATGTGTGTGTGTTTGTATGTGTGTGTATGTGTGTGTGTGTGTGTGTGTGTGTTTCAGTGATGAATACAGAGACATCACAAAATAGAACATGGTTCCGGCACAACAAAGTACGCGTATAAGCGATATGTTCCCAAAATTTTGATCGTCTTGGATATGACGATAAGCAACATCCGACAGCAAGGATGCCCTGTCGGTTGGGGCGTCAGAATACGCCGACTGCACCTCTGCAGGGAGGTCAGAAACCCCACACACACACACACACACACACGCCCCACGAGGCGTTCTGGATATGACGTTAAACTCCATCTACGTCCTGGGTATGACGATAAACTACACCCAGCAGAAAATCCTCTGAACAGGAGGTTTTCAGGAGTGTGGAGCCAGTTCTTAATCCAACCTGACCAGGGGTGGTAACACCTGTTAGGGTCCCAGCTATGGGTAAATAGTTAACCCCCCCCCCAAAAAAAAAAACTGGAGTTAAAACACCATGTAAAAATAGGTTTTGAGAACAGTAATACATTTTAGAAAAAAAATATTACCATTAATGTCTCAGTTATCTCCCTTTAAATCAACTCACCAAGTTTTTTGTTTACCACTGATGTAGCCAGGTATTGAACTCACAACTCTTTGGGTCAAGTCACTGTATCCAACCAACAATTTTATCCACGGGTCCATGTGTCCTTGAGTTGTAATAGCGAACATTTCTCACTAGATCGATTAAGACTGAATGATGAGTTCGATCCTCACTGGGCGCCCCATACTTTCGGCCTTGTGTCGCATCTACGCTACGCTTAGTGAATCTATATATACAGATTTTGGCATTTCGATGTGATGTAATAGCTAGCGAACTTGTCTCGCTAGATCGATTACGATTGAGTAATGAGGTCGATCCTCACTGGGGCTCTCTACTTTCGACCTTGTGCCACATCTAAGTTATTCTTAGTAAATCCCTATACACAGCTCCAACGCACCCCGGAATGAGACTTGCCTGAAGTTTTGAAAAAAGGAGTTTACAGATTGACGCTGTTCGCTTCTGCTTTACCAAGAATTTAAGGACAGGGGACTGGCAAGATATTACAGGCGTAACGTACGTGCTAACTAACAAGCAGAATTATAGTATGATAATATAATAATGTGGACGTGTGTCAAAATGGAATCGGCAAGCCGGGTTCAAATCTCAATTGTGTGTTACGTTTAATTTCTAACAAATTACCGTTGGAAACGTATAAATCAATATCTTCCTCCCTTCCCAAAAAGCTATAGATTAAAGAAGGATGCCTTGGTTGGCGACCAGTCTAGGAGAAGGTGTGCTTTGAATTTCAAACCGTGAAGAAAGACAACGGGAAACTACTCCACTATCTTTCCCAATAAGTCATGGCAATACTTAAATGAGGGAATCTGTGTGGAGCCATGTCCCACTGCCTCCTGGAAGAATATGACATTTTACAAACTATATAGTAATATTAGGTTGGTGCAAAAATAATGTCGTTTTTTGACGTTCAACTTCATGTGAGAGAACGACATTATTTTTGCACCAACCTAATAAACAATCTTTATTAATAATTATCAAGTAAGTATATATTTTTTTTTAATTTTTAAAAATGGAAAACCTGCATCAACCCTGATTAGTGGTCATACCGTCAGAAAAATCTTTCTTTGAACGCCGACTGGATCCAAAACTCGCTCCCGAAATCAAATAGAACGCATCTGTTCGTGCCATCGCAAAAGATGCTGGAAGAAAGGTCAGTCCCACGCATTGCTCCAGTGAGTATATATATATATATATATATATATATATATATATATATATATATATATATATATATATATATATATATATATATATATATGGATTGAGGAATCGGAGAGCCGAGTTCGAATTCCAGTCGAATCCATTACATTCACTTACGTGCTAATACCCTTGGGAAAGGTGTGAATCCTCTTCTTCTCCCTCCAACTATGAGTAAATAGCAGGACAGACTGGGTTCTATAGCCTTGGATGGCAACTGGTCTAGGAGAAGGACAACTCTGAATTCAAAACCTGCGGAGGGTCGTTTGGGGACCTTGTGGCATTCGTTGCACCAGGTCCCTGTATTCGTCCCTCCAAAAAGTGTGGATGGCCCTGCACAAAGCCTTCACCACTATAATCAAATCCTGTGTGGGTGTCGGGCTTTCAGTTTCTGGAAACTGATCTGTCTAACCCTCATACGTCGAGTTCGACGGGAGAGTCCATCATATATATATATATATATATATATATATAGGATGCGATGATCACTCAATAAGACACTAGAAGTGTTGAAACAATAGTGATCGTATATCATGTATATGTTATAAATTTGAATAAATATTATATTATATATATATGATCCTAGCTAGAGGCAACCGGACGTCTAGCCACATTGATGAGCTGTGAAACAGCGAAACAGTCTGTCTGTGGATGACAAAAGTATTGGCTCCTGAAAAATTAATTTCGGTTCAGCTCTGTGGGTGTGAGCTGTGCATTTGTAAACAGTGACTATTAAAGCTAATATAGCACGACTCTTTGGCAGAATGGAGTCACTGTCAGTCACTGTGTGTTTATCTAAATCTAAAAATAAACACGCTAAAATTCACCTTCATCCCTGCCGTGCGCCGACGGCTTAGTGGTAGAAGTTCCGACTGACGCCAATTCAGTCGGGTTTCGATCCTAGCTAGAGGCAACCGGGCGTCTAGCCACACTGATGAGCTGTGAAACAGCGAAACAGTCTGTGGATGACAAATATATATATATATATATATATATATATATATATATATATACACAACATGATCGGGCACAAATTGTCTCTTTCATTGAAATCTACCCCACTCTTTATCCACCCCCACCCAGGTTTGTCTGTCTGTCTGTCTTTCTCGTATCTCCCTCCTCCATCTCGCGTATTTATGTCTTTCTTGCATCTTTCTATGTCTCTCTCTGTCTTATCTCTAACCCATGACATCACAATGGAAGCAAGAAAAAAATATATATAATGGTGGAGTCTGTTTCCCGAGGATTCTTTTTTGTCGTCGGGTGAAATCGAGACACAAACGCTCGAAGAACGGAATAAGTGAATCCGATCGAGGAATGAGATTAAAAAAATAAAAAATGAAAAAACGATTAAAAAAAAAAAGACCAGACTAAGGAATTCGGTTTCTTGAGAAAATTGGTACAGCACCATTTTCATGAAATAGTGCGACTGTGTGAAGGCACAGATGGACGGGTTTGTCGTAAAAGACGCTCGCCGTTGACATGTTACCGGGGAAATGCACTTCAGATAGAATCAATAAGTCCGTACCCTCACTTGTAGTTAGCTGCATTTTAACCCTAAACTTTCACAATATTCGATTTATGTGATTAATGCAAAAGCGTTGGATTAAGTGCATTAACAAGGAAAAAGATTATGTAAAAAAAAAAAAGAAATGCCTGTCGTATAAAATAAACAGTTTTTCATCATGAGGTTTCAAAATTATTGATGTACCTTCATATATATGATTTACGTTCATATACATATATATATATATATATATATATATATATATATATATATATATATATATATATATATACTTAGAATAATATGGTAAACTGGAAAATTTCTTGTGACACATTTCATCCGTTAGGATTTTATCGGGCTGGGCTTCATTGGCGTTGCTACGTCTACGCATGCGCACGAAACGAGAAAAGCAGGTAGTTTGTATTTGAGTCCGTTTATTATCTATCTCTGTATCTATCGCATTCTCTCTCTCTCTCTCTCTCTCTCTATATATATATATATATATATATATATATATATATATATGTTGGCAATAAAGTTACTATACAGTTATTTATAATACGTAAAGGAGGTGGCCTGCAGTCCGAACAGTATCGGTAATTAATTTACTAAACATTTTATTGTTATTAACCAGAGTTAACGACAACCATTTTAATAATGAATTTATGGACTGTTAATTAATTACTTTGTCTTAATTGTTATTGTAAGTAACTGTTTAGTGAATTTCTTACCATTTTGCGTATGTAGTTATTAAACAGCATGAATAAATTTTATCAGCTTGAAATAGCCACTCAAGTCACTAACCAAATGAAAGGGTACAAACACGTACCAGAACCACTTAAGGCATCTATTATTGCCCTCTCAAAAGCAGGCAAGTCTACGAGAGAAATTGCAGAAATTGCTATAACCTCGCAATCAACTGTCTCTCGAGTGCTTAGGGCACATAATGATGCCACTCCTGCTCCAAGGAAGGAAACAAGGGAACGAAAGAAGAAGATTGATGATAGAACTGGCAGGGTAATCAAGAGAGAAGTTGCGAAGAATAGGACTATAACAAGTTAAGAAATTGCAGCCAGTCTAAGCGAAGAGCAAGGTGTTAGTCTTGCCTCTTCAACAGTCCGTCGGTGGCTGTTAGAACAAGGCTACAAATCTTGTACACGATGGTTAAAGCCGCTGTAGGGAGACTACAGTTGTTTCCCTTGGGTCGGGCTAACGGAGGTTCAGCCCCTTAGAGACGAGAACTCTCCTGTCCCTTCTTCCCTTTCGTCACTTCCGTTTTTAGGAAGCTCTGCCCTTTTTTTACTTGCGACCACCGGAGTCCACACACGTGGAAATTGGTCTGCTGGTACCCAGCCTAGCGTGGAGAAAGAAGTAAGTCCTGTTAACTCATCTATGGACAGTCAACGGCCCTAAAGTTGGTATGGCATTTCTCTGTTGTCGTTAAACACCCTCGGTCCTTTGGACTATATGAATAATCTTGTGTTTGGGACATGTAAACCTTTTTAATATGTGTATATAATTTGTTTGCATCATTAAACGTCTTGTCGGGTACGGTCCCGTATTTCGTCTTTCTGTATCCTCATCCGGTGTTAGTGTACCAGTGGCTACACTAATGCCAATATTAGTATTGGTGTCCGGTTATTGGAAGGCTAAAGCGTATTATTCTTCCTAACACGAAATAGCCCTTAAATCGTGGCTCATACTAATACCGCTAATAAGCAAAGCCAACAAAGCCAAGAGACTTGAATGGGCTCACTATTACAAAAATTTCACCGTAGAAGACTGGAAGAATGTTCTCTTCTCCGATGAAACGAAAGTTGAGCTAAATTCAAAGGATTATCGAACAGCACTGTATTATATTAAGAACTTTAACTAAAACTTCGTAATTGCAGGTTTTATCGATTGTAAATACGTTTATTTATCTAATTTACTGTTTTTGTCTTATTTATTTTTAGAATTTAGTATGATTCCATTCCTAAACGTTTTAAAGCTTTCTGTGAGGCTAAAGGAGGACCAACTCCATAATAAATAAATTTTCATTGAATTTAACAAGTGTTTCAATTATTTTGTCCAACCCCTGTATATCAGAGGTTCTCAAATGATGCGCCTGGGCGCACTGGTACGCCCTGGAAGATGTCTAGGTGCGCCCTGGCATTCCAGAAAAATATGTGTCCAGATATAAGCAATAAATATATTTACTTTATTATATTGCGGTACCCGCCTCGTTCATATTTACTTGAATTAGGCTTTTCTGCTCTCACCACAATTAAGTGCAAAAAAGAGAGGAACTCTTCAATGTATTGAGGAGGAAATGAGTGTTTGCCTATCAAACGTTTGGTTCACATTTTAGAGCTGAGAGTTGTGAACTTTCCCACCACACACTGTAAACAACATTAACCTATTTTGGATAAAGCGAGGCCTTTACTGAGGATCGTGATGGATAATTGTGGATGTCTTACGTTCTATGTTGTTGTAAATTACCCATTTTTCATCGCCCAATATAGATATGCATTGATAATGATATTTTACTATAGAAATGCATGAGAAATCAGGAAGAAAGGGATTATCGACAGTAAATAATTAAAGCAATTATTACTGATAGAATAGGGCTATTATATATAATGACGGTCTCCTCGTATCTGAGTATGTCGAAACATTGAAGAAATCGCCAAAGATTCATCAGGTTAGTGTTTCTCATAATACCAAGAATGAATAAACTTACGGTATATTTCATTTTTTTTTTTTTTTTATTGCATTATTTCTTTTCTGCAATGTTTGACTTCATTATAACGTATTTTTCCGAAATTTGTATATAGTGCGCCTACAATTATTGGTAGGATTTCAAGTTCACCCTGACTTCAAAAAGTTTGAAAACCACTGCCTTGAAACTTATTCGTTATTCACATGGATCGTCTAGTATGGTGTTTCTCAATCTTTTTTTTCTTCTTCTTCTTCAGGGCGCATTTGTAGAATAACTAAAACCCTGGGTGCACTTTAAATTTTAATGAGGAAAAATTAAACATGAAATTTTAAAATATGAAATTTTCGTTTAGCATTCCCAAACAAGATTAGCGGTACAGTTTTCTTCTCATCTTTTTTAAAGATGCCGATGATGACGGATTTAACTCCCTTGAGGAAGGCAAATGGGAAAGGATTATCCACTCCTTCTTAAAGATTAAGGGTATCGCAGCTGCTCACTAAAGCGGAAGAGACCTTTCCATTGTGATCCCTACACGCTTGTAATTTCGCTTAGAGATGAACTAATTACCTTTTTAGTTCGCTGTTATTACGAACCTAGTCGTAATACGCCTCTAAGCGTTTTACACCTTAAGTTTCACGTAGCAAATCTCTACTCATTTTTAGAGAGGGTTTTGGCATTTTTGTGATGCCATTTCTGTTGTAAGGTACCCTGATCATAACACTGCAACTTCTCACCAAATTCGAGGACGGTACTGACCGCTCGCGGTCGGTGCTGGCCGGTTGCGTCTCAGCTTCAGGGCTAAGATCACGGTGCAGTATCTGTTTCTCAGATTACTCACTGGACGATCGCTTTTCGCTGAGATTCGATCTCTGATACAGGCCGGTTGCAGGGATTCGTCCCTGCGCTGGTAGTATCGCAGCTACGTCTAGCTAAGACCAGCTAAGACTAGCTATGACCAGCTAAAGACCAGCTTGGACAAGCTAAGACCAGCTAAAGCCAAAGCACTGCGGCCCGGGTGAAAACTCGGGTCCATTCCCCCTCCCTTCCCACGTAAAACCCCGACCTTGTGTCACAACCTGGCCCTGTGGGAGGTCAAGTAAATCCACGGTACTGACCGGTTGGCGATGATACGGTCGGTACACCAAGCTCAGGATGACGCCCCGGTCTGTCGTAGGCATTGGCCGCTCTGTTCATCATAAGGTGGGTCTCACTACTGAAAAATCAAGGTAATTTTTCATTAAAGATATGGCAGCCATTTTCACAACAACACACCATGCACACATAAAAGAAATGTCTGGGGTGTAAGTTTTTTTTTCTTCGGTGAAATTTTCGTATAACACAGAGTGATTAACACATACTGCCGCCTATTTATTTATTATTTATTTGCCTACGCAAAAACATATTTTTAAAGAAGTATATTTATTCTCTAGAGAAAAATAATTATCATTAACGTTTGTCGGGTTCCCTCCTACTTTTCGAAACCGCTCTCAGGACTATAAATACTCTCCGATATTTTTTATCACTCTCTTCTTACCTTATCCGCATACTTACCTGGCACAGGGATCCGTCCCTTTGTGCTGGTGGTATCACGGCTACGACTAGCTTGGAGCGGCTATGACCAGTTTGGACCAGCTATGACAAGCCAAGGTCAGCTATGACTAGCTTAGACCAGCTGGTCAGAGCTATGGCCAGCTAAGACCAGCATAGACCAGCGGCCCGAGTGAAAACACTCGGGTCCCCACATTAAAAACTGACCTTGTGTCACAACCTGGCACAGGTAGTATCACGGCTATGACTGGCATGGACGAGCTCTAGTCGGTTTGGACAAGCTATGACCACCTAAGACCAGCTTAGACAAAATGGCCAGCTTAGACCAGCGGCCCGAGTGAAAACACTATGGTCCCCACGTTAAAAACCGACCTTGTGTCACAATCTGACTTAGTGGGGTGAGTGGGTCAAGTAAATCGCTTTATCTTATCCGCTTACACGTCAACATGTAAATCTCTCACGGAGAACGCGTTCCCTTCAGGAAACACATGAACAATACATAAACACACACGTGCGTACGCACATTCATTCACAACACATACTTTGGACCAAAAAGGTTTTCACATTCATTTGACACACACATCTTTGTCTTTGTCACTTGTAACCCTTTATTGTTAATACATTATCATTTGTTTGTACATATATATTGGTTCTTGTCCTTTCTTACATTTCTTTACGTGGACTCACATCCAGAGTCCGCCATATTTGTTGTGGGCATTTCAGGAGACAGACGTGTTTATCTCTCAATGCAAACACCGACCCTCAAGAAAGGTGTTTAAAAATTTCCAATGTTTTAAAATGATGACAACGTTACCTTCAATGAAAACTTACAAAATTCAAGAAATATTGTACTTATTCATTGTTTATGTGCGTGCTTATGCTTGAGAGAATGTGTGGGTGAACAAGTGAGAACGAGAGAAAACAAACAACATTTTAATTAGATACCTTCACTTTTCGTTGAAAAACAGTATAGCATGATGAAAAAGGCGCCAAACTTAATAAAAATAAAATTTTATCGTCAAAATGTTTATGTTATTATTAAGAGGAAAGACCAAAGTATTTTTAATTATTTTTTTAAAAATTTTTACTCCTTTCTAACACATTCGAAATTTTGATTAAAAATCGTTTTTTTTTTTTTTACGTCACTTATTATGTTTTGAGTCAATTTTTTAACCGTATTGCCGCTAAACCCACTCTAAACGTCGACGTGGGCGCACTGAAAAATAAACGCTTCTCTGTATTTTGGTTGAGATCAAAGTGTAGTATCTGCTCTTATCAGCTTAATCTGATTCTCTCTCTCTCTCTCTCCACTTCTATCTTCCCTTCTTTATTTTCTTTCATTTTCTCACTGAAACCTAGTAATATAAAGACATTACTAGGTTCCAGTGATCAAAATGAGGAATAGCACATTAATTATGTAGTGTTGGCAGGACGTAACGGTCGTAGTAACGAGGTTGGGGTGACAAGCACGATTATAATAGGATCATCATTTATTCCTTTATTCTTTCTTTTTGGTATTGATACATTTTTTCGGTTCTGAAACCCAAGCTGATTTACAAAAAGAAAATCCAAATACAAACTTATTAATTCCAATTATATTCATTCATTCATAAAATTTTTCTTTTTCTTTAGCCTTCAAAATATGTAAAGCACTTGACGGGCTCAGCGCTTTGGAAACCTTAGCGACACCAATTTAACGAAATAACATTTTTATCTCGGTACGTATTCGCTGAAACCTAAGCGCACCATAACGTAAAAAATGCCCCAAACTTAATAAAAGCAAAGTTTTATCGTCAAAGTATTCATGTTATAATTAAGAGGAAAGACCAAAGGATTTTTTTATTATCAAATTATATTTTTTTTAATTCTTTTTAGAACCTTCAAAATTGTGGTTAAATTTTTTTTCTTGCGTCAACTGTGTGGCGGGGGGTATAAATTAGTACAGGAAATTTTTACGGTGTCTTTTTTGCGGTGAAAAATGTTTTATCGTCGAGGTGAATGATACACAGAGAAGAATGAATGCTTAATATATTTATTCAGCACCAGTATCCGATGCTAACGGATACATACAAAACACACAAAACAATAAGTTACAAAACAATTAACAAGACAACTTACAAGGAATAGAGGAGGGTCAAATGCTGTATAGCCAAACGAAGTAAGATCAGTCCGAATATTAATCAGCTTAGTACCAACTTATTAATCAACTCTAGAAGTCCTTAATCATAGACTATTTAAGGCTATGAGCCAGGCCATCCAGAGGAGCGCTGAGGGGGTGCTAGCTACTCTAAAACAATAATGAACAGAGTGAGATAGATAGATAGATAATTGTTGTATCGTCGTGAATGATACACAGAGAAGAATGAGTGTTTAATATATTTATTCAGCACCAGTATCCGATGCTAACGGATACATACAAAACACACAAAACAATAAGTTACAAAACAATTAACAAGACAACTTACAAGGAATAGAGGAGGGTCAAATGCTGTATAGCCAAACGAAGTAAGATCAGTCCGAATATTAATCAGCTTAGTACCAACTTATTAATCAACTCTAGAAGTCCTTAATCATAGACTATTTAAGGCTATGAGCCAGGCCATCCAGAGGAGCGCTGAGGGGGTGCTAGCTACTCTAAAACAATAATGAACAGAGTGAGATAGATAGATAGATAATTGTTGTATCGTCGTGAATGATACACAGAGAAGAATGAGTGTTTAATATATTTATTCAGCACCAGTATCCGATGCTAACGGATACATACAAAACACACAAAACAATAAGTTACAAAACAATTAACAAGACAACTTACAAGGAATAGAGGAGGGTCAAATGCTGTATAGCCAAACGAAGTCAGATCAGTCCGAATATTATTCAGCTTAGTATCAACATAATTAATCAACTGTTGAAGTCCTTAAATGTAGACTATTTAAGGCTATGAGACTGGCCATCTGGTAGAGTGCTGAAAGGGTGCTAGCTACTCTACAACAAAAACACATTGATTTGGAAATTCTTACAGAAATCGAATATTTGTCAGATTTTAATGAAACTCTCAAGACTTATTCACAAATGAATTAAATTATTTGAGAAACGTTCCTTTTTATAGAAAATCTTGGTAAAAAAATTATATCTGTCCCCGCTCTATTTAATATTATAAAAGTTCGAGAAATTCAATTTTGTAAGGATCATATTAGTAATAAACACAAGTCCTTGGAGAATTTAAATCATCAACATTTTTTGTAAAACAAGATATCCAGTTACGTTCGCTTATCTGAACAGGCTTTTATGTGTCAACGCCAATTTTTAGCTTGCGATCTTTTTGTCGTATTAATGTCGATTTGTCTTTCACATATCGTTTGCTTGCTTTATATTATTTTTTTCTCCTGTTCTTTTTTTCATGTATTGCAAATTTTGTCAATTCTGTTTGCTGAACAGTTTCGTTACTTATTTTGTATTTAACCATGGCTACTCGCTCCACAAATAACAACAACAAAGATAACGATAATGGTCTGATTGCACATGATGCAAATAATGGTAAATCATCGTCCAAGAAATTTAAACATAAATTTCCCTTAACAACTTCTGTTATTTTACCTATATCTATAATCCTCAAAATTGTCTACGTTCTCCACCGCCTTAACCAGGTATCGAACTCGCACTTTTTGGGTCCAGTCACTGGATTTAACTAACGCCTTTGTCCACTGTGCCATGTCTCAGCAAGGACACATGGCACAGTGGATAAAGGGGTTATGGAGAACTTAAGGAGCGGCAATATGGCAACAAAGATGAGGAGAATAGTCCGAATAAGGTAAATAGTGTACATAATACCTCATCTCAGAAATAATAGCAGGGTGATAAATATGGCAACAAAGATGAGGAGAATAGTCCGAATAATGTAAATAGTGTACATAATACCTCATCTCAGAAATATAGACAGATACTGAAGGGTGATAAATATGGCGACAAAAATGAGGACAATAGTCTGAATAATGTAAATAATGTACATAATACCTCATCTCAGAAATATAGACAGATACTGAAGGGTGATAAATATTGCGACAAAGATGAGGACAATAGTCCGAATAATGTAAATAGTGTACATAATACCTCATCTCAGAAATATAGACAGATACTGAAGGGTGATAAATATGGCAACAAAGATGAGCACAATAGTCCTAATAATGTAAATAGTGTACATAATACCTCATCTCAGAAATATAGACAGATTTGCAGGGTGATAAATATGCAAATAAAAAGATGGGGACAATTGTCCGAATAATGAAAATAGTGTACATAATACCTCATCTCAGAAATATAGACAGATACTGAAGGGTGATAAATATAGCAACAAAGATGTGGACAATAATCTGAATAATGTAAATAGTGTACATAATACCTCATCTCAGAAATATAGACAGATACTGAAGGGTGATAAGTATGGCAACAAAGATGAGGACAATAGTCCGAATAATGTAAATAGTGTACATAATACCTCATCCCAGAAATATAGACAGATACTGAAGGGTGATAAATATGGCAACAAAGATGAGCACAATAGTCCTAATAATGTAAATAGTGTACATAATACCTCATCTCAGAAATATAGACAGATTTGCAGGGTGATAAATATGCAAATAAAAAGATGGGGACAATTGTCCGAATAATGAAAATAGTGTACATAATACCTCATCTCAGAAATATAGACAGATACTGAAGGGTGATAAATATAGCAACAAAGATGTGGACAATAATCTGAATAATGTAAATAGTGTACATAATACCTCATCTCAGAAATATAGACAGATACTGAAGGGTGATAAATATGGTGACAAAGATGAGGACAATAGTCTGTATAATGTAAATAGTGTACATAATACCTCATCTCAGAAATATAGACAGATACTGAAGAGTGATAAATATAGCCACAAACAACAACAGGTTTTTTTTTTTTTATTATAGAAGGAATCTTTTCTCCAAAGGGAGAACATTGATTTTTCCCCATTTTTTATGACAGATGCTTATGCGTATGCTATGGTCTTTTTTTTTTTGGGGGGGGGGATGGCTGTGGCGTCTTTGATGAAAATTACCTTTGGAGGCTTATTGTGATTATTACAAAACATAGCAATAAAAATTGCCAAGTTCACTTTTTATGATTGTATTGAATTGACAAGTTTATTTCGCTCCCGGGTGCCTTGACACCGCTCGGATGGTTTTTGTTTTGTTTTTTTGTCTTTTTTTGCTAATCATGAAGTGGGTAAACTTTCGCGCAGTAATCGAGGAGTCCAGCGCGCAGTAGTCTAGTCCCGTGACTATGCTGTACCCGGGACACTAGTAAGATTGCGATAGATTTACGCAAATTTTTAATGATATTTTTGGAACAGTAATCTTGCATTTTTAGTAAATTTGCATACTAAGCGGTTAATTTGCAGCGTGAGACCCGCACACAGGTCGCATTAAACATTTCCAGAATTCTTACATTTATGTGTAATTGTACATGCTCCCTTGATAAATTTGATAAAATCTACCGTTTTTGAGTTATCAGCAGTGAAATTTTGCATTCATTCGCGTCGCGGGTAGCCATTTACGGGCGTTGTTTGTATACATTCGCTGCAGAATAGCTATCAGTATAGGTATCATTGCGGAAACTGAGCGTGTCTCCATAAATAGTTCTCGTGCGCAGTAATTGCAACAGATTTAGATAAGAAAGATCAGTTTCGAGCTTAGCTTCCCGTAGTCTTCCGCGTTTAGCTTTCCGCAGCGAATGTATGCAAACGACGCGAGTAATGGCGGCCGCCAACGACGCGATTGAATCCAAAATTTCACTGTCGATAACTCCAAAACGGTAGATTTTACCACATTTATCAAGCCAGATTCGAATGGCGCATCTATATAAGTATTTGGGAAATTTTTAATGCAAACTAGGTGCTGGTGTTACATTGCAAATTAACCGATTAAGCCCCGCAATCATGCGCGGAATCTTACTTAGTTAAGAGCCTTTTTACTGATCTCCCTATCTTCTTACTCGTCTCAATTACTGCGCGAAACCAAAAGGAGTCTTTAGTCACTTTTGAAAGTGAAGCTTTTTTGAATTCTTTTTTTTTTAATTTGTTCAAGTTATTTAGAAAAGCAATGACAAGTGTTGTTTTTTTTATAGTGAAGCTGTAATAATAATGAACTCTTGTTTAAATAATAAAACAAATTTTAAAAGTTAGCCTTTCTGCAAATGCCATTGTTATTTTGTAAAACTCATGCTTAAATAATATTGCGTAAAATTATTTATGTTATCAGTCAGTCCTTTCTAGAATTTATTTTTGTAAATAATTATGCTTTTTAAAACCCCAAATTTAATTTTTAAAAATTGAACCATAAAATTGTTCATGTTATTATTGTCCTTTCTAGCACTTGTTTTTTTTTGTTTTATTTTATAAATAATCATGCTTTTTAAAACCCAAAATTTAAAAACCCAAAATTTAAAAATCAAAAATTTAATATCCCAAAATTTAAAAATCCAAAATTTAAAAGCCCAAAATTTTGGATTACTTTTTAGATTTCGCACATTCATTTTATTTTTAAATTAAAATTTACGCATTGCGTGCGCAATAATCAAGACAAGTGAAGCTTCCGCGCATGATTTCTTTCTTTTTATGTGCCGTGTCCTTTCAGGACGTAGGCAATCATGACTCTCCACTTCCCTCTATCCCTTGCTCCTTGCAGCTTTCAATAAGTTTCGTCTTTCTGCCACCTCTCCCAGACCCCGTTCTGTCATCCACTTGAACAAGCCCGCCAATTATGCCATGCGTTGCTATCCCTTGTCTCTCTTTCCCTCTATTCGACCTGTGAGTATCAGATTCTCCAGGCCCTCCTTTCTCATTACGTATCCTAGAAACTTTAACTCGAGGCAAACGTATGTAGTAATGGTGGCCGGGCTGTAGCCGCGATGCGAATAAGACCGAACTTATATTATCGATAACTCCTACGGTAGATTTCCACAAACTTTTACTGTTATTTTTTTTAAATAAGCATGGAAATTTACATCAAAATGGAAATTTTTATTACAATTGGTTTCCGGGGCTTAATCTGCGAATTTACTTTTACGCTAGAAAAGACCCCAAACTTAATAAAGATAAACAAGGTTTTAAAGTCAAATTGTTTATGTTAAGAGGAGAAACCAAATGGCGATCGGGCTGTAGCCGAGACACAAAATACCCAACTAAGTTTGTCGATCCCCAAATTTTTAAAATGCAGTTTTTGGAATATTCAGGCTTTCTTACATCAGAAATGATGATTATTTTTTAAATTGTTTTTTGGGTTCTAATCTGCAATTTTAC
>OZ038515.1:40372019-40399519 GCA_964036315.1 Acanthosepion esculentum
TTTACAGGTGACATTTCTATCTTCTTCTATCTCACTTCTGGAACTCTCTTCCATGCTCTCTAGCCAACTTTGATCTTCAAAAATTTAAAAGCAATGTCAATTGTTATTTTCTGTCTTCTTAATTCCTCGTCTTTTATCGTCCTCTCTCCACAATAGTTATTTTTCTTGTATTCTCTAAGACTTAATAAACCATTTAATCTCAATGGATTTATAGCCTTTGCTCGGGGGTGGGCGTGAAATGATTAAAAAATAAAAATAAATAAAGGTCATCTTCTGTATTCGCTTAACTTGACGCGGGATTACCTCCCTTGGACCAATCTCAAACCTGTCGTCTTTTTAAGGTTTATTTGCAATAGAGATTCATTTTATGAATAAATCATTGTGCAGCACTTGTTAATAGACCACTACTACTGCTGCAGCGAGAGTAATACCCAACACTTTTGACCTTGTGTCATACTAGGCAAACCTAATTAAATATCTAATACTGTCTCACATTGAAAGAATGGTTAGTAAGCCTCATATAAAACTATTACAACTGTCTTGAGTTCTATCATAACTGCCAATACTATTAGATTTGTTCACTAAGTTCTCTCTATATATGCTGTACCCTTTCAGGATGTTGGCGATCATGGCTCTCCACAACTTCCTATCTTTATATTAAGGAAAGTTTAGTAAATATTTGAAGTTCTGAAGTAATTTAGATATTTATAAGTCTACAATTCATCCATGCTTTGAATATTGCTGCCACATATGGTCCGGTGCTCCTGATATATATTTAGAGATTCTTGATAAAATCCAAAGAGGAATCTGCAATGTTTCTCTCCAGAATCTATCTTACATATTTATAAGTCTACCATTCATCCATGCTTTGAATATTGCTGCCACATATGGGCCGGTGCTCCTGCTATATATTTAGAGATTCTTGATAAAATCCAAGAGGAATCTGCAATGTTTCTCTCCAGAATCTACCCTACATATTTATAAGTCTACCATTCATCCATGCTTTGAATATTGCTGCCACATATGGTCCGGTGCTCCTGATATATATTTAGAGATTCTTGATAAAATCCAAAGAGGAATCTGCAATGTTTCTCTCCAGAATCTATCTTACATATTTATAAGTCTACCATTCATCCATGCTTTGAATATTGCTGCCACATATGGTCTGGTGCTCCTGATATATATTTAGAGATTCTTGATAAAATCCAAAGAGGAATCTGCAATGTTTCTCTCCAGAATCTATCTTACATATTTATAAGTCTACCATTCATCCATGCTTTGAATATTGCTGCCACATATGGTCCGGTACTCCAGCTATATATTTAGAGATTCTTGATAAAATCCAAAGAGGAATCTGCAATGTTTCTGTCCAGAATCTATCTTACATATTTATAAGTCTACCATTCATCCATGCTTTGAATATTGCTGCCACATATGGGCCGGTACTCCTGCTATATATTTAGAGATTCTTGATAAAATCCAAAGAGGAATTTGCAATGTTTCTCTCCAGAATCTATCTTACATATTTATAAGTCTACCATTCATCCATGCTTTGAATATTGCTGCCACATATGGTCCGGTACTCCTGCTATATATTCAGAGATTCTTGATAAAATCCAAAGAGGAATCTGCAATGTTTCTGTCCAGAATCTATCTTACATATTTATAAGTCTACCATTCATCCATGCTTTGAATATTGCTGCCACATATGGTCCGGTACTCCTGCTATATATTTAGAGATTCTTGATAAAATCCAAAGAGGAATTTGCAATGTTTCTCTCCAGAATCTATCTCACATATTTATAAGTCTACCATTCATCCATGCTTTGAATATTGCTGCCACATATGGTCCGGTACTCCTGCTATATATTTAGAGATTCTTAATAAAATCCAAAGAGGAATCTGCAATGTTTCTGTCCAGAATCTATCTTACATATTTATAAGTGTACCATTCATCCATGCTTTGAATATTGCTGCCACATATGATCCGGTGCTCCTGCTATATATTTAGAGATTCTTGATAAAATCCAAAGAGGAATCTGCAATGTTTCTCTCCAGAATCTATCTTACATATTTATAAGTCTACCATTCATCCATGCTTTGAATATTGCTGCCACATATGGTCCGGTACTCCAGCTATATATTTAGAGATTCTTGATAAAATCCAAAGAGGAATCTGCAATGTTTCTGTCCAGAATCTATCTTACATATTTATAAGTCTACCATTCATCCATGCTTTGAATATTGCTGCCACATATGGGCCGGTACTCCTGCTATATATTTAGAGATTCTTGATAAAATCCAAAGAGGAATTTGCAATGTTTCTCTCCAGAATCTATCTTACATATTTATAAGTCTACCATTCATCCATGCTTTGAATATTGCTGCCACATATGGTCCGGTACTCCTGCTATATATTCAGAGATTCTTGATAAAATCCAAAGAGGAATCTGCAATGTTTCTGTCCAGAATCTATCTTACATATTTATAAGTCTACCATTCATCCATGCTTTGAATATTGCTGCCACATATGGTCCGGTACTCCTGCTATATATTTAGAGATTCTTGATAAAATCCAAAGAGGAATTTGCAATGTTTCTCTCCAGAATCTATCTCACATATTTATAAGTCTACCATTCATCCATGCTTTGAATATTGCTGCCACATATGGTCCGGTACTCCTGCTATATATTTAGAGATTCTTAATAAAATCCAAAGAGGAATCTGCAATGTTTCTGTCCAGAATCTATCTTACATATTTATAAGTGTACCATTCATCCATGCTTTGAATATTGCTGCCACATATGATCCGGTGCTCCTGCTATATATTTAGAGATTCTTGATAAAATCCAAAGAGGAATCTGCAATGTTTCTCTCCAGAATCTATCTTACATATTTATAAGTCTACCATTCATCCTTGCTTTAAATATTGCTACCAAATATGGTCCGGTGCTCTTGCTATATATTTAGAGATTTTTGATAAAATCCAAAGAGAAATCTGCAATGTTTCTCTCCAGAATCTATCTTACATTTTTATAAGTCTACCATTCATCCATGCTTTGAATATTGCTGCCACATATGGTCCAGTGCTCCTGCTATATATTTAGAAATTCTTGATAAAATCCAAAGAGGAATCTGCAATGTTTCTCTCCAGAATCTATCTTATATATTTATAAGGTTACCATTCATCCGTTCTTTGAATATTGCTGCCATATCTGGTCTGGTGCTCCTGCTATATAGTTAGAGATTCTTGATAAAATTCAAAGAAGAATTCAATGTTATTGGTCCGGACGTGGCATATTGGCTTCAGTCTCTTTCTCACTACTCTAACATATCTTCTCTGTGCCTTTCTATATTCATGGTAATTGTTCAGATGAACTTTCCCCTTACTGATGCAGACTTTATAAATTTAAGCACAGTACTAAATTGGCGACAATGTTTCATCATTTTACAATTGAATTGGTTAGAAGTAACTTCCATTTCAATGCAATGTCAATCGTTATCTTGTCTTCTTAATTCCTCTTCTTTTATTGTCCTTTCCCCTCACTAAAGTCTTCTAATTCTCTTTCACTCTTCTTACTTTCCAGTCAACTTTGATCTTCAAATATTTCAATGCAATGTCAATCGTTATCTTCTGTCTTCTTAATTCCTCTTCTTTTATTGTCCTTTCCCCTCACTAAAGTCTTTTAATTCTCTTTCACTCTTCTTACTTTCCAGTCAACTTTGATCTTCAAACATTTCAATGCAATGTCAATCGTTATCTTCTGTCTTCTTAATTCCTCTTCTTTTATTGTCCTTTCCCCTCACTAAAGTCTTTTAATTCTCTTTCACTCTTCTTACTTTCCAGTCAACTTTGATCTTCAAACATTTCAATGCAATGCCAATCGTTATCTTCTGTCTTCTTAATTCCTCTTCTTTTATTGTCCTTTCCCCTCACTAAAGTCTTCTAATTCTCTTTCACTCTTCTTACTTTCCAGTCAACTTTGATCTTCAAACATTTCAATGCAATGCCAATCGTTATCTTCTGTCTTCTTAATTCCTCTTCTTTTATTGTCCTTTCCCCTCACTAAAGTCTTCTAATTCTCTTTCACTCTTCTTACTTTCCAGTCAACTTTGATCTTCATTCATTTCAATGCAATGTCAATCGTTATCTTCTGTCTTCTTAATTCCTCTTCTTTTATTGTCCTTTCCCCTCACTAAAGTCTTCTAATTCTCTTTCACTCTTCTTACTTTCCAGTCAACTTTGATCTTCAAACATTTCAATGCAATGTCAATCGTTATCTTCTGTCTTCTTAATTCCTCTTCTTTTATTGTCCTTTCCCCTCACTAAAGTCTTCTAATTCTCTTTCACTCTTCTTACTTTCCAGTCAACTTTGATCTTCATTCATTTCAATGCAATGTCAATCGTTATCTTCTGTCTTCTTAATTCCTCTTCTTTTATTGTCCTTTCCCCTCACTAAAGTCTTCTAATTCTCTTTCACTCTTCTTACTTTCCACTCAACTTTGATCTTCAAATATTTCAATGCAATGTCAATCGTTATCTTCTGTCTTCTTAATTCCTCTTCTTTTATTGTCCTTTCCCCTCACTAAAGTCTTTTAATTCTCTTTCACTCTTCTTACTTTCCAGTCAACTTTGATCTTCAAACATTTCAATGCAATGTCAATCGTTATCTTCTGTCTTCTTAATTCCTCTTCTTTTATTGTCCTTTCCCCTCACTAAAGTCTTTTAATTCTCTTTCACTCTTCTTACTTTCCAGTCAACTTTGATCTTCAAACATTTCAATGCAATGCCAATCGTTATCTTCTGTCTTCTTAATTCCTCTTCTTTTATTGTCCTTTCCCCTCACTAAAGTCTTCTAATTCTCTTTCACTCTTCTTACTTTCCAGTCAACTTTGATCTTCAAACATTTCAATGCAATGCCAATCGTTATCTTCTGTCTTCTTAATTCCTCTTCTTTTATTGTCCTTTCCCCTCACTAAAGTCTTCTAATTCTCTTTCACTCTTCTTACTTTCCAGTCAACTTTGATCTTCATTCATTTCAATGCAATGTCAATCGTTATCTTCTGTCTTCTTAATTCCTCTTCTTTTATTGTCCTTTCCCCTCACTAAAGTCTTCTAATTCTCTTTCACTCTTCTTACTTTCCAGTCAACTTTGATCTTCAAACATTTCAATGCAATGTCAATCGTTATCTTCTGTCTTCTTAATTCCTCTTCTTTTATTGTCCTTTCCCCTCACTAAAGTCTTCTAATTCTCTTTCACTCTTCTTACTTTCCAGTCAACTTTGATCTTCATTCATTTCAATGCAATGTCAATCGTTATCTTCTGTCTTCTTAATTCCTCTTCTTTTATTGTCCTTTCCCCTCACTAAAGTCTTCTAATTCTCTTTCACTCTTCTTACTTTCCAGTCAACTTTGATCTTCAAACATTTCAATGCAATGCCAATCGTTATTTTCTGTCTTCTTAATTCCTCTTCTTTTATTGTCCTTTCCCCTCACTAAAGTCTTCTAATTCTCTTTCACTCTTCTTACTTTCCAGTCAACTTTGATCTTCAAACATTTCAATGCAATGCCAATCGTTATCTTCTGTCTTCTTAATTCCTCTTCTTTTATTGTCCTTTCCCCTCACTAAAGTCTTCTAATTCTCTTTCACTCTTCTTACTTTCCAGTCAACTTTGATCTTCAAACATTTCAATGCAATGTCAATCGTTATCTTCTGTCTTCTTAATTCCTCTTCTTTTATTGTCCTTTCCCCTCACTAAAGTCTTCTAATTCTCTTTCACTCTTCTTACTTTCCAGTCAACTTTGATCTTCATTCATTTCAATGCAATGTCAATCGTTATCTTCTGTCTTCTTAATTCCTCTTCTTTTATTGTCCTTTCCCCTCACTAAAGTCTTCTAATTCTCTTTCACTCTTCTTACTTTCCAGTCAACTTTGATCTTGAAAGATTTCAATACAATGTCAATCGTTATCTTCTGTCTTCTTAATTCCTCTTCTTTTATTGTCCTTTCCCCTCACTAAAGTCTTCTAATTCTCTTTCACTCTTCTTACTTTCCACTCAACTTTGATCTTCAAACATTTCAATGCAATGTCAATCGTTATCTTCTGTCTTCTTAATTCCTCTTCTTTTATTGTCCTTTCCCCTCACTAAAGTCTTCTAATTCTCTTTCACTCTTCTTACTTTCCAGTCAACTTTGATCTTCATTCATTTCAATGCAATGTCAATCGTTATCTTCTGTCTTCTTAATTCCTCTTCTTTTATTGTCCTTTCCCCTCACTAAAGTCTTCTAATTCTCTTTCACTCTTCTTACTTTCCAGTCAACTTTGATCTTGTAAGATTTCAATACAATGTCAATCGTTATCTTCTGTCTTCTTAATTCCTCTTCTTTTATTGTCCTTTCCCCTCACTAAAGTCTTCTAATTCTCTTTCACTCTTCTTACTTTCCAGTCAACTTTGATCTTCATTCATTTCAATGCAATGTCAATCGTTATCTTCTGTCTTCTTAATTCCTCTTCTTTTATTGTCCTTTCCCCTCACTAAAGTCTTCTAATTCTCTTTCACTCTTCTTACTTTCCAGTCAACTTTGATCTTCAAACATTTCAATGCAATGTCAATCGTTATCTTCTGTCTTCTTAATTCCTCTTCTTTTATTGTCCTTTCCCCTCACTAAAGTCTTCTAATTCTCTTTCACTCTTCTTACTTTCCAGTCAACTTTGATCTTCAAACATTTCATTGCAATGTCAATCGTTATCTTCTGTCTTCTTAATTCCTCTTCTTTTATTGTCCTTTCCCCTCACTAAAGTCTTCTAATTCTCTTTCATTCTTCTTGCTTTCCAGTCAACTTTGATCTTCAAACATTTCAATGCAATGTCAATCGTTATCTTCTGTCTTCTTAATTCCTCTTCTTTTATTGTCCTTTCCCCTCACTAAAGTCTTCTAATTCTCTTTCACTCTTCTTTCTTTCCAGTCAACTTTGATCTTCAAACATTTCATTGCAATGTCAATCGTTATCTTCTGTCTTCTTAATTCCTCTTCTTTTATTGTCCTTTCCCCTCACTAAAGTCTTCTAATTCTCTTTCACTCTTCTTACTTTCCAGTCAACTTTGATCTTCCAAAATTTCAATGCAATGTCAATCGTTATCTTCTGTCTTCTTAATTCCTCTTCTTTTATTGTCCTTTCCCCTCACTAAAGTCTTCTAATTCTCTTTCACTCTTCTTACTTTCCAGTCAACTTTGATCTTCCAAAATTTCAATGCAATGTCAATCGTTATCTTCTGTCTTCTTAATTCCTCTTCTTTTATTGTCCTTTCCCCTCACTAAAGTCTTCTAATTCTCTTTCACTCTTCTTACTTTCCACTCAACTTTGATCTTCAAACATTTCAATGCAATGTCAATCGTTATCTTCTGTCTTCTTTTATTGTTCTCGATCCTTAATAATGATTTTTATTTCTCTTATTCTTTAACATGCAGTAACCCTTAGTGTCTCAATGGCTTTATTGCCTTGATTGCGGTCAAATGATTAAAAAACAAAAAATTTAATTAAATAGCTACATGTAAAGATTTCAGACATGTGAAAACAAAAACGAAGAGAATCAATATATCTGTAACTTATTAAATTGTAAATTATTAAAAAATCATGAAATGTGAAAACAATAAAAAGCATGAAATGTAAAAATAATAAAAAATCATGAAATGTGAAAATAAAAAATCATGAAATGTGAAAATAATTAAAAAATCATGAAATGTCAAAATAAAAAAATCATGAAATGTCAAAGTAATAAAAAATCATGAAATGTGAAAATAAAAAAATCATGAAATGTGAAAATAATAAAAAATCATGAAATGTCAAAATAATAAAAAATCATGAAATGTCAAATTAAAAAAATCATGAAATGTGAAAATAATAAAAATCATGAAATGTGAAAATAATAAAAAATCATGAAATGTCAAAATAATAAAAAATCATGAAATGTGAAAATAATAAAAAATCATGAAATGTCAAAATAATAAAAAATCATGAAATGTGAAAATAAAAAAATCATGAAATGTGAAAATAATAAAAAATCATGAAATGTCAAAATAATAAAAAATCATGAAATGTCAAAATAATAAAAAATCATGAAATGTGAAAATAATAAAAAATCATGAAATGTCAAAATAAGTCATGAAGTGACTACGGCGTGATTTGCATATAACTGTGTCCGCAGTTTCAGTTATCATCTGTAATCCTTGATCCCCACAAAGAATGCAATCTCAACAATGCTGCAATTGTCTTCAAGAGATGAGTTCCAGGACTCAATCCTGTTCTCTATAAGATCTACAATAAATGCCTGACTATTTCTTGTTTTCCAAACGGTTGAAAGTCATCTTCTGCAGTTCCTGTTTTTAAGAAGTCTGGCGAAAGGTCCAATCTTTCTTTCGACCTATTAGTTTTCTACCTCTTTTTGGCAATGTACTAGAGGACCTAATAAACTCCGAATTGGTTAAGCATCTCAGCTCACAGGGCCTTTTTTTAGAAAAAACAATATGATTTTCGCTTCTCTTGATCAACTGCTGATGTGTTAATGGTTATTGCTGAAAGAATCTATCAAACTTTAGATATGCATGTTGAAGCTTGGCCCTTGCTTTAAATATCTCAAAAGTGACAGGCTATGGCATGTTAGTCTTTACAAATAGAAACGGTGTGGTGTTTCTAGTTGACATTTTGATTTGGTTAAATCTTTCTGAGAAAATCATAAAATGAAAGTTATCTTGAACAGACACACTTCAAGACCTTTTTACATTAATGCAATTACCTACAGGGTTCTATCCTTGAAGTTTTTTTTGTATGAAATGTAAATAAAAAAAATCAAGAAATGAGATTAAAATATAAAATTGTCAATAGAAATCATGAAATTGTAAGAAAAATCATAAAATAGGAATAAAAAATAATAAAAGGGGAAGAAAAAATATGAAATGGGAAGAAAAAAATCATAAAATTGTCAAAAAGTATAAAATGGGAAGAAAAAATCATAAAATAGGAATAAAAAATAATAAAATTGTCAAAAAGTATAAAATGGGAAGAAAAATAAAATTGTCATTAGAAATCATGAAATGGGAATCTAAAAAATATGAAATGGGAAGAAAAAATAATAAAATTGTCATCAAAAATTACAAAATGGGAAGACAAATAATAAAATTGTCATCAGAAGCCATGAAATGGGAATCAAAAAAATATGAAATGTGAAGAGAAAATCATAAAATGGGAATAATAAATAATAAAACTATCATCTAAAATTATAAAATGGGAAGAAAAATAATAAAATTGTCATTAGAAGTCATGAAATGGGAATCAAAAAATTATGAAATGGGAAGAAAAAATCATGAAATGGGAATAAAAAAATAAAATTGTCATTAAAAATCATGAAATGGGAATCAAAAAAATATGAAATGGGAAGAAAACATAATAATATTGTCATCAAAAATTACAAAATGGGAAGACAAATAATAAAATTGTCATTAGAAGCCATGAAATGGGAATAACAAAAATATGAAATGGGAAGAGAAAATCATAAAATGGGAATAATAAATAATAAAATTATCATCTAAAATTATAAAATGGGAAGAAAAATAATAAAATTGTCATTAGAAGTCATGAAATGTGAATAAAAAAATAAAATTGTCATTAGAAATCATGAAATGGGAATCAAAAAAATATGAAATGGGAAGAAAAAATAATAAAATTGTCATCAAAAATTATAAAATGGGAAGAAAAAATAATAAAATTGTCATCAAAAATTATAAAATGGGAAGAAAAAATAATAAAATTGTCATCAAAAATTATAAAATGGGAAGACAAATAATAAAATTGTCATCAGAAGCCATGTAATGGGAATCAAAAAATTATGAAATGGGAAGAAAAAATCATGAAATGGAAATAAATAAAATTTTTATTAAAAATCATAAAAGAGGAATTAAATTTTTATGAAATGAAATGGAAAAATCCATCAGTAAATAGGAATAAAAAAATAAAAAATCATCAAATGGTAATTGAAAATTAAAAAATGGAAAATCAAAATCCCTGAAAAAATGAAATTGATATAAAAAAAACATGTAACCATAGAGGACAAAAATCATAAGATAAAAAACAAAAATCATGAAAAGAGAATCGAAAATTATGAAATGTGTATCAAATTTCATAGAATGTGAATCAAAATTCATGTAATGTGAATTGAAAATCTCAAAAAGAGAATTAAAATCACAATCAATAAAATGTGAATTAAAAACAAACAACTTTGTTATGTTCGAAATATTTATTAAGAAAAAATATCTATAAATTAAAACAATAAATTATAAATCATATTTGTGTCATGTCAATTGGTAAAGTATCCCAAATGATATCAAAAGAATGACAAGATATGCTAATGAACTGCTTAGGGTGTCAAATATTGTCTGAAAATAAAATTTATTTTTCGGCTGAGTCATTACTTCAAGGCACTCATCTTCAGCTTCCCCTTCGACAAGATAAACAGACAAGCAAATCACATATGCAGTGTTTGGTCGAAGGCCCCGAAGGGTATACGTGCGAGAAACAGCTGAAAAGGGAAGGGTGACATGGAATTCCTTATGGCCAAACAATCGATACTTAACGTGGAAAGCTGTAATCCTGTTGCACATATGACCGCAATCCCACATCAGGCGTATAACAGTTGCAGCCGATTCGACCTGCACCAGGTCAATTCTTATTTTTGTTGATAAGCTTTCTCCTTTCTCGTCTAAAAGGCTGACATCAGGATCAGAGTCACTGTGGAGACAATAAAACGTATCACTTGAAAGGACGTCCCAGAACTCTCCAACTAAATTCTCCGGCGAGGCACAGGCGGGGACAAAATTCGGATGGTCAACTTTTAAATACATTAGCATGTATTCTCGGGTATCGAAAAACTCTTTCAACCATTTTAATCGACAGTCACAGTGAAAAGGGTTGCCCCCTAAGAGCAGAACCTCTTGCGGGTATAGACTGGATTTCGATTCAATGCCGATCGATTTTATTTGGTTGAAAGAAATGTCTAACCATTCTAGAACGCCAAATCCCAACGGAAACTTTTGCAACTGGTTATGCGCAAGAGAAAGATATTTTAGCAATAGGCATTGGCGAAATGTTTCTTTTCCAACATTTCTAATAATATTATATGAAAAATCGATATATTTTAAGACACAGAATCGGTTCCCTATGAATGTCTTGTTTGATATTGATGTCAACTTGTTATTCTTAACCAGGAGATATGTCAGATACGGAAGTGACCTTAGTACGGATAACGATAGCTTTTTAAGTTTGTTATTAGATAAGTCTAAGAAATCCAGAGTTGGCAAGATAAAGCTTTTTTCGGTTTGAGATTTTGGTTTTTTGACAAAAACCTCGATCGCGTCACAGATTTTAATGACTGGCTTAGTTTCCAGAGTTGTAATTTGGTTGTTGTTAAGGTGAAGGCCTTTCAAAGCATATAAGTAAGCAATATCAAATAGATGGAAAGATTGGAAAAGGTTATGATCCAGTTTGAGAATCTTCAGAGAATTGGGGAAAAACTTAGGTAACGTCCTGAGTTGATTGTATGATAAATCCAAAATTTCAATAGTATTTCCAATCACTCCGATAAAGGCGCTGTCGTCTATCATGTGGATAAAATTGTGACTCAAGTTCAAACTCTGGAGATGGTACAGCGACGAGCTGAAAGAATTTTCCTTTACTTCAGCGATGTTATTGTAAGACATGTCCAGTGCTCGGGTCAGTTTAGGGAGTTGCGGAGGCATTCCAGTAAATTCGCAACGAATGCAGTAAACATTGTACCATCCGTCACTGGTACGGAGTGCTGTGCATTTCCGTCGGAATGATGGCACATCTGGTTTCTCTTCTTGACATTCAACCCTGGCTCCTGATTTTAAGATGTAAATGAAGAGGAAGAGGCGACAAAATCTCATCATGGTACCAACATATCAAAAATATCCTGCAAAGATAAAGAAACAATAAAGATAATCTGATGGAAATGTCGATGTTCTGTGTACAGGCAACATTTTTCCAACTAGAGTCAATATATACCAACCCATCCAGGGTAAGACGATAAACTACATCCACGTCCTGGGTAAGACGATAAACTACATCCAACAGCAAGGCCTTTGATCAGCTTTTGAGGAGTGTGGAACCACCTCTTAAATGCTGGTGTTCCAAGGTCCACCCTGGCCTGAGTGGTAGCACCTGTTAGGGTTCCAGCTATGGGTAAATAGTTAACCCCCAAACTGGGATCAAAACACTATGAAAGTGTAAAAATACATTTTAATACCAGAAATACTTTGTAAAAAAACTATTACCAGCAATAAATTTTTGAAGAAAAAAATATTACTAGCAATACATTTTTGAAAAAAAAAAAAAATTACCAGCTATACATTTTTAAAAAAAAATATATAACCAGCAATAAATATCTTGTTGGCATTAAATAACCCATTGAGGTTGATATGCCGTAAAACAAACCAAACCATATACCAACAGGAGAAAGGCTTGGCTATGGGTTCACCATTATCACCAGTGATTTGCTACAATGTGAGTGGCATGGTGCATCCTAGCCATAAAGGTTAGAACTGGTGAAACCAAGGATTGCAGTTTGTCCAAGCACTTTCCATAGACGTAATGATAGAACAGTGAGATTTCTCTATGAGAGAGATGTTGCAGGATAAGAAATAATTTGTCACCCACAAGGACACAGATTCACTTGTGGACTCTATCAAGACTGGAAAGTGAGGACTGGGCAGCTCTTGCCCAAATATGACAGATTTTCAGCCTGATCTGATTCTTGTAAAGGCAAAGGATAGCACAAGGGGTCAAGTACTTACAGGAGCAGTACAGGGAGCCGACCATTTTTCCTGCATCTTTAGCGATGGATTGTATATATGAGTTCCACTTAAGGTCTGGGGTTAATTTAAGGCCCAATAATCTCTGAAGACACAGAGCCTTCCCAATGAGACACCCATTCATTGTGGTTGGTGATAGTCCGTGGTCCGATCGGCAATGATGGGAAATTGGAAATCCTACCGGGATTCATCATTGGCAGCCACAATCTTAACAACATAAGATACACAGATGACACAGTACTGATAGCAGACATGGAAAAGAAATTACAAAACCTCCTACAGAAGGTAGCTAAGGAGAACGAGAAGAAGGGGCTAAGCATAAACTACAAGAAGACAGACTGCATGATCATCAGTAAAAGGATGAGTCTGAAATGCGATTTGCAGGTTGCAGACACTAAGCAGGTGTGAAAATTTAAATATCTGGGAAGTGTTCTGACAGAGGATGGTAAGTGCAACATTGAGATCCAAAGTCGTATTGGGATGGCCAAAGACGCATTCCAAAAGCTAGGCAGAGTATTACAAGACAGGAGGATTTTGTTGGTAACAAAGAAAAGAGTACTGAACTGCTACGTGATATCTGTCCTCCTTTACGGCAGCGAATGTTGGACGGTCTCCTCAAAGATGAAGAAAAGACTCAAGGCAACGGAGGTATGGTTCTACAGAAGGATGCTAAGGATATCATGGACCGAGCGTGTGAGCAGCGGTGAGGTTTTGGAGAGGATGTAAACAAGGAGGAAGCTTATACTTAACATCAGGAAGATGCGGCTTAAGTTTCGGGACACATAATGAAAAAGGAGGGCTTGGAGAATGTGATACTCACAGGGTGAATAAAGGGAAAGAGAGACAAGGGAAAGCAAGTGGATGACAGAATGTGGTCTGGGAGAAGTAGCAAAGGGACAAAACTTATTGAGAGCTACAAGGGATAGGAGGAAGTGGAGAGCCATGATCGCCTACATCCTGAAAGGATATGGAACATAAAAAGAATCCTTCCAGCTGTGTATTATATAGCAGGATAGACTAAGCTCTCTAGTCTTGATTGCCAACCAGTCTAAGAGAAGGAAAAATGAATTCCAAACCATGGAGTAGGTAAGGTTTTTTAAGAACTCAGGCGAACCATCTGATAATTCTAACTATTGGCCGATTAGCCTTCTGCCTCTTTTTGGTAAGGTACTGGAGGCTCTAATCAACTCTAAAATTCGTTAAGCATCTCATCTTGCAGGGTTTTCTTTTAGATAAGCAAAATGGCTTTTGCTTCTCAAGGTCAACACCTGATGTATTAATGGTTATTGCAAAAGAAGTCTATCAAGCTTTAGATAACAATGGTGAATCCCAGGCTGTTGCTTTGGATATCTTGAAGAAATTTGACAGGGTTTGGCATCGTAGTCTTCTTTACAAGTTGAAAGGTTATGGTATTTCTGGACGAATCTTTGAACCGATTCAGTCTTTCTTATCAATCACGAAATGAAAGTTGTCTTGGATAAACACTCTTTTAGATCTTTTTGTAGTTCCAGTCTTTAAGAACTCAGGCAAACCATCTGATCCTTCTATTAGCCTTTTACCTCTTTTTGGGAAAATAGTAGACTCTCCAATTTAATTTCGAATTGATTAATTATCTCACATTACAGGGTCATTTTTCAAATAAGCAATATGGCTTTTACTTCTCTAGGTCAACTACTGATGAAGTAACAATTATTGCTGAAAGAGTCTATCAATTTTTGATTAGAACTGTAAAGCTCAGGCTGTTGCTTTAGATATCTCCGAAAGTTGTTTTGAATGGCTACTCTTCTAGATCTTTTTGCATAAATGCAGGTGTTCCCCAGGGCTCTATTCTTGGACCACTGATAATTGAATCTCTATTGAGTGATATGCATATAACTCTGTCTATAGTTTCTCTTATCATCTCTAAACTGAATCCCACAAAGCAGGTCGCCTGGTATCCCTGCAATAGTCCTTAAGAAATGTGTCCTTGAACTCTCTCCTCTTCTCTCTAAACTCTACAATAAACGTCTTCCTGCTTCTTGCTTTCCTACTTGTTGAAAATCTTCTTCTGTATATCCAGTTTTCAAAAACGCAGGCAAACTTGATTCTTTTATAAGCCTTTTAGCTCATTTTGGCACAGTACTAGAGTCAAAAATTTTTTAAAAATCCTCTTCTGTCATTCCAGTCTTTAAGAACTCTGGCAAACCATCTGATCCTTTTATTAGGCTTCTACCTCTTTTTGGGAAAATACTAGACGATCTAATTAATTCTGAATTGGTTAAGCCTCTCAGGTCACAGGGTCTTTTTTCAGATAAGCAATATGGCATTTGCTTCTCTAGGTCAACTACTGATGTATTAACAATTCTTGCTGAAAGAGTCTATCAATCTTTTGATTAGAATGGTGAAGCGCAGGCAGTTGGTTTGGATATCTTGAAGGCATTTGACAGGGCTTGGAATACTGGCCTTCAACACAAGTTGGGAGGTTATGGTATTTCTGGATGACTTTCTTCAAGATCTTATTGCATTAATGTAGGTGTTCCTGACGGCGTTATCCGTAGACCTATGTTGTACCTAATTTTCATCAACGTCCTTCCTGATGTCAGCAGTTCTCAAATCAGTATCTATCCTGATGACACAACTATTTACTCCTATTTTAATAATAGGTCTGATCAGTTTGATACGGTCAAATTGGTGGCTGATCTAAAAAATGACATAGAATCTGTTTGGCATGTAAGTGAATATAATGGATTCAAGTACAGTTCGAACTCAGATCTCCAATTCCTCAAACTGAGCCACTATCCATTACTCCCCCGTGCCTCCTCTAATCATCTTTAATCATCTTAGAGAACCTTTTAAGGACACCTTTAGAGGACACCTTGACATGAAGTGGAAAGATTATAATGAATCAACTGCTACATCTACTGCTAGAAAAGTTGGTACTAGACAATTTTTCTTACTAGAATTTATCTTACATATTTATAAGTCTACCATTCATCCATGCATTGAATATTGCTGCCACATATGGTCCGGTGCTTCTGCTATATATTTAGAGATTCTTGATAAAATCCAAAGAGGAATCTGCAACATTTCTCTCCAGAATCTATCTTACATATTTATAAGTCTACCATTCATCCATGCTTTGAATATTGCTGCCACATATGGTCCAGTGCTCCTGCTATATATTTAGAGATTCTTGATAAAATCCAAAGAGGAATCTGCAATGTTTCTCTTCAGAATCTATCTTACATATTTATTGGTCTACCATTCATCCATGCTTTGAATATTGCTGCCACATATGGTCCGGTACTCCTGCTATATATTTAGAGATTCTTGATAAAATCCAAAGAGGAATCTGCAATGTTTCTCTCCAGAATCTATCTTACATATTTATAAGTCTACCATTCATCCATGCTTTGAATCTTGCTGCCACATATGGTTCGGTGCTCCTGCTATATATAGAGAGATTCTTGAAGAAGGATTTGCCATATTATTGATCCTGGCGTCTCAGCTTCCCTGTACTTTTTCTACAAATATTTTCATGGTAATTTTTCTGATGAGCTTTCCTCTTTGGTACATAGACTTTATGAATTTAAGTGCAGTACTAGATTGGCAGTTAGGTCTCATCATTTCACAGTTAAATGCTAAAAGTTCTTCCCTCAATTGTGGAACTCCCTTTTGGCCTCTAGGTTTCCAGTCAACTCCACGATCCTGAGATAGTCTTTTTTTAAAGGTTTCTGGATGTTTCATCGCAAGCCCCAAACACATCAAAGTAGCGAAAAACATTGTTTAAGTGCTTTTCCACCTTGTCTCATTATCTTCACTTGCTGAACAAGAAGTAAGGGAACTGGTGCTAAAGTACACAGAGTGTAGCCGTTTTGCACAGATTGCTAAGTTATAACATTCTCATTCACTTCCATTGTTTATAGCACCACTTGGAAGGAAAGCGTGCAGAGTGTGGTCATAGATAGACAGATATGAATAAACTGAGATAGATGAATAGATATGAACAAACTGAGATAGATAACGAACAGACTGATATAGATAGATATTAATTGACTTAGATAATGAACAGACTGACATAGATAGATATGTAGTAAATATACATTTGTGCAATTTACCAACTTAACGAGGTTAGCATCAGCCATGCTGATGAAAAGTGTAAAGGGATCTCTCAGACGATTAATAGAGAGCAGTTTCATTTTGGAGTTGTTAAAATTAACAAGCCATTCCTTGCACCAGTAAACAACGGACTGTAGGTCATTTTTTAGATCAGCTACCAATTTGATCTTATGGAACCAATCTGACCACAAGAATTTCATGTTGTTAAATCAATTCACATAAGACACAATTATTTTTCATTTTTTTGGTGGTAGTGATGGGGAGGGCTATTAAAAATCCGTTATTTCTCAAATTATTCTACTAAAAATTAAACATTTTCAGACATGGACAATTATTCAAAATTTGGTTTGGTTTGGTTTGTTTTATGGTATATCAATCTCAAAGGGTTATTTAATGTCAACAATTTAGATAGATAAATAGATATATAGATAGATATGAATAAAAAAATATATTCTTTGTAACATAAACACTGTAAATCAAGTCTCATTAAAACGTTTGTAATAATTTTTCCTTCCAAAATCTATTGCTGGTAATACTTTTTTTTTTTTAAATGTATTGCTGGCAATATTTTTTTTCAAAAATGTGTTGCCGGTAATAATGTATTGCTGGACTTAATTTTTTTACAAAAAAGGTTTTCTGGTATTAAAACCTATTTTTACACTTTCATAGTGTTTTAATTTAGTTTGCCCATAGCTGGAACCCTAACAGGTGCTACCACCCCAGGTCAGGATGGACCTGGGAATACCAGCAATTAAGAGGTGGTTCTACGCCCCTCAAAACCTCCTGATCAGAGGCCTTGCTGTTGGATGCAGTTTATCGTCTTACCCAGGACGTGGATGTAGTTTATCGTCATACCCAGGACCATTCAAAATTTGGCTAAGAGACATAAGAGAAATATTTTGTTAAACACAAAATTCATGTTTTTGTAATATTTCTTCTTTTTTTTTTCTTTCTTTTTGTTCGTTGCCACTGTTTGTTTAACATAGATAAATAATCAGAGATTTCTGTCGTCTAAAACCTGGGAAAATGAGAAATTCTGTATGAGGCTTACTTCTCCCCAAGGTGGCCCGTGTGTTAAATCATGTACGTTAGTTATCTTCTGAGCAAGCCACGGGCAATTACCAGTGTCAGACTCCGTATCTCCTCTTCCTTGATCAGGGTCTGAGAAATTGTACAATGCCACAAAAGCGGTGACTAAAGCCCCTTGAAATGCAGGGGTCAGACATTCGTCAAGAGAAAGAAAAATAATTTAAATAAGAAAAAGTTTGCAAGATACCAGACCTTCAACAGATGTTACCATCAAAAACTATAATAGACGTTAAATATAAAACAAATTTGATTGACTTAAAGCTTTAGATTTTAGAAGATTTATTGAAAGTCATTTTTAAAGTATATATATATATATATATATATATATATATATATATATATATATATATATATATATATATATATATATATATATATATATATATATAAAAATAAAAAAAAAGGCACGATGGAGTAATGGATAACAGCTTGGATTGAGGAATTGGAGAGCCGAGTTCGAATTCCAGTCAAATCCATTACATTCACTTACGTGCTAATACCCTTGGGAAAGGTGTGAATCCTCTTCTTCTCCCTCCAACTATGGGTAAATAGCAGGACAGACTGGGTTCTATAGCCTTGGATGGCAACTGGTCTAGGAGAAGGACAACTCTAAATTCAAAACCTGCGGGGGGTCGTTTTGGGGACCTTGTGGCATTCGTTGCACCAGGTCCCTGTATTCGTCCCTCCAAAAAGTGTGGATGGCCCTGCACAAAGCCTTCACCACTATAATCAAATCTCATGTGTCGGTGTCGGGCTTTCAGTTTCTAGGAACTGATCTGCCTGACCCTCATACGTCGAATTCGACGGGAGAGTCCATCATATATATATATATATATATATATATATATATATATGATAAAAAGGCTAAAACACTAATATTCCATGGTTATAATTTATTACATTGGAATCATAAATACGATCCAATTCATCAGACCTACAAATTCAAAAAGAAATCAGAAAAAATAACTCTGGGAATAAAAAAATAAAACTTAGCGAGCGTGTATGTATGAGAGTGGGGGACGAATGTGAGAGGTAAAAGAAAGTTCTAGAGAGGGGTAACAGACGAGAGAAGAACAGGAAGGCCTAAACGGGAAGGTGGGGATTAAAATTTAATAGAGAGAAATTCTGAAGAGAAGTTTAAAGACGGTTTAAATGAGTGAGATACAGATAAATTTGAATCAATTTTCCGATACATAATTCATTACTGAATTGCTGATCTAAATTAAATTAAAAACCGACACCAGAAATGGGTTTATACATTTGTGGTGACATTATGCACAATAATCTAAACTTAAAAATCAGAAGATGAGAAAGAGAGAGAAAAGAAAAGAAAAGAAAAGCAAGGAGAAAGATGGAGGGGGGCACTAAAACCGAAGGGCATTTATAAAAGAGCCGCTATTAACCACTAATATTATCTATATATATATATATATATATATATATATAGTCAAACCTAATGAGCCAGACAAACCTACCAAGGTCTCACTTAGGCAGATCGTCAGGGTCAGCTCTACGTTTGTATCGAGCTCTTTAGTTAGTTGTTTACTCGTATCGGGGTTTTTTCTTTGGGCCTTGAACCTGTATCTGTGTGATTATTTTTGACAGACTTTCATGTTCCTGGCTCTTTCTTTTTTAAAACCTTTTTTTCCCTTCGAGATTGATTTGGCTATTGTTAAATCAAGAATTCAAAGGTTTTTCAACACGAGTATAGTTACCTATATATATATATATATATATATATATATATATATATATAAATAAATATATATATATATATAAATATATATATATATATATATATATATATATATAAACACACAAATATGTTAAAACAAAGAGTGAGGGATGGACAAAGATAAGCAAAAAAACATTATTACTCACCCTAAGAGGGCAAATCAATAATGAAATAAAAACAAAAAACGCACTAACTGGTTATTACACCTCACTTCAGAATGATTGATTTGTTTAATGGCACATCGACTCCTTATGGGTCATTTAATGCTAAAATTTAGTTTTCTTGGGAGCTTTGAAGTAAGAAAAATACAATATATATTATTCTTTTACAGTTGAATACTTGGAAATGATATCAGCTTTTGTTATCAACAAAAGCTGATAGATAGATAGATAGATACAACTGGACTGAGATAGATAGATAGATAGATAGATAGATATGGATAGATAGATAGATAGATAGATAGATAGATAGATATGAATAGACTGAGATAGATATGAATAGACTGAGATAGATATGAATAGACTGAGATAGATATGAATAGACTGAGATAGATATGAATAGACTGAGATAGGTAGATTGATAGATACGAATACACTGGGATAGATATATATGAATTGTCTGAGATAGATAAATAGATAGATAGATAGATAGATAGATATGAATTGTCTGATATAGATAGATAGATAGATAGATATGAATTGTCTGATATAGATAGATAGATATGAATTGTCTGATATAGATAGATAGATAGATATGAATTGACTGAGATAGATAGATAGATATGAATTGACTGAGATAGATAGATAGATATGAATTGACTGAGATAGATAGATAGATATGAATTGACTGAGATAGATAGATAGATAGATAGATAGATAGATATGAATTGACTGAGATAGATAGATAGATAGATAGATAGATAGATATGAATTGACTGAGATAGATAGATAGATATGAATTGACTGAGATAGATAGATAGATATGAATTGACTGAGATAGATAGATAGATAGATAGATATGAATTGACTGAGATAGATAGATAGATAGATAGATAGATATGAATTGACTGAGATAGATAGATATGAATTGACTGAGATAGATAGATAGAACTGAAATGACAAATACATCATCCTAATTAATATATCTTAGTTTTTAAATGGTAGTTGATTGTTGTTTATTGCTTAACGGCATATCAACTCCTTATGGGTTATTTAATGTTGAATGTTAATTTTCTTGGGAGCTTGGAAGTAATAAAAATACGATATATGTTATTCTGCTTTCACAATTGAATACGTGGTAGATGATACTCAGCTTTTGTGTATATACATGTTTTTATGGACGTGATTACTAGAGGCGGTGATATGTGTGTTTTATATTTTTGTTTTGTTGAAGTTATATTTGAAAATGCATTTTGTTTTCTGTAAGAAATTGTAGCACATTATGTGGGATCGTACGAGAGTCGCCAATGTGATGAGACTAAGGACATGAACTGTTTGGGTTACCTCACCTGACTTTGGTAAATGCCCATTAGGTGGCGCTGTTTAAGTTCTATGAAAAAACAAACATTTCCTTCCTCTTGCTCTTTATCCCTTTTTCTCCAAGATATATCAGCACGTAGATGAAGGCATCCGTGCTGGAGAACATTGCATTCTTCAGACAACTGACAACTGAACTTTTACACACATGCACGTGTGTCACACGCAAACACAATTGCTAATAGTTAATTTCTCTCTTTTGCTAATACATGCAACTTATTTTAACCCAGACTCATATGAGTCCACCAAATATTCTTTGTAGGACAAAAGTGCACCAGAAGGTATAAAATTAAACCCTTCCATTTTTGCAACAAAAGTGGTGACTCCTTCAACACACTGGATAAATTTAATCAACCATCGTTTTAAAGAAAATAACTCGTCTTTTCTAACCGGAATCTTTAAGGGATTAGGGGAAAATCCTTATGGGGATGGGGATGGGGGGTTGATCCTTAATGAGATTAGGAGAAAATCCTTAAAGGGATTACATCCAGTGATATTGATCCATTTTCATTGGATAATTTCTGTAAGAGATTTTAGATTCAATCTAAATTCAACTTTTCTGTAAATCCTTGTAAATTCCAAAAAATTTAACCTTCCTCCTTTTGACAGAAATCTATTATAGTAAAACCTTAATTTTTAACCCGTAACGCAGTAAAAAGCAAATGAAATTAAGATGAAAGGATACAGAAAAAATAGTGACCTCAAAAATTTCAACATGCCTCCGATTGGGCCTCAGACTCAACACAGAAGCCGACATCAAGTGCCTTGATAAAGTAATGCTGCACAAGGTCAAGAGGGTGGCTGCTGGAAAACCTTATGTCTGGCAACAGGTCTCTGCACCATGCAATACAAGCAGGAGAATACAGTCATAGCTGTCAGAAAATTTCTGCAAACACATCACCCCTTACGTCTGGCCACCTAACTCCTCAGACTGCAATCCTCTTGATTATCATATTTGGGGCACACTTGAGCAAGAGAACAACAGAACCCCTTGTAACACCAAAGATGAACTGAAGGCAAGGATTATGGCAGCATTCACCAACTTAAACATGGAGACAATCTAAAAGAGCAGCAATTAAGACAGTAGATAACGATTGACATTGCATTGAAATGTTTGAAGATCAAAGTTGACTGGAAAGTAAGAAGAGTGAAAGAGAATTAGAAGATTTTAGTGAGGGGAAAGGACAATAAAAGAAGAGGAATTAAGAAGACAGAAGATAACGATTGATATTGCATTGAAATGTTTGAAGATCAAAGTTGACTGGAAAGTAAGAAGAGTGAAAGAGAATTAGAAGATTTTAGTGAGGGGAAAGGACAATAAAAGAAGAGGAATTAAGAAGACAGAAGATAACGATTGATATTGCATTGAAATGTTTGAAGATCAAAGTTGACTGGAAAGTAAGAAGAGTGAAAGAGAATTAGAAGACTTTAGTGAGGGGAAAGGACAATAAAAGAAGAGGAATTAAGAAGACAGAAGATAACGATTGATATTGCATTGAAATGTTTGAAGATCAAAGTTGACTGGAAAGTAAGAAGAGTGAAAGAGAATTAGAAGACTTTAGTGAGGGGAAAGGACAATAAAAGAAGAGGCATTAAGAAGACAGAAGATAACGATTGACATTGCATTGAAATGTTTGAAGATCAAAGTTGACTGGAAAGTAAGAAGAGTGAAAGAGAATTAGAAGACTTTAGTGAGGGGAAAGGACAATAAAAGAAGAGGAATTAAGAAGACAGAAGATAACGATTGACATTGCATTGAAATGTTTGAAGATCAAAGTTGAATGGAAAGTAAGAAGAGTGAAAGAGAATTAGAAGACTTTAGTGAGGGGAAAGGACAATAAAAGAAGAGGAATTAAGAAGACACAAGATAACGATTGACATTGCATTGAAATGTTTGAAGATCAAAGTTGACTGGAAAGTAAGAAGAGTGAAAGAGAATTAGAAGACTTTAGTGAGGGGAAAGGACAATAAAAGAAGATGAATTAAGAAGACAGAAGATAACGATTGACATTGCATTGAAATGTTTGAAGATCAAAGTTGAGTGGAAAGTAAGAAGAGAGAAAGAGAATTAGAAGACTTTAGTGAGGGGAAAGGACAATAAAAGAAGAGGAATTAAGAAGACAGAAGATAACGATTGACATTGCATTGAAATGTTTGAAGATCAAAGTTGAATGGAAAGTAAGAAGAGTGAAAGAGAATTAGAAGACTTTAGTGAGGGGAAAGGACAATAAAAGAAGAGGAATTAAGAAGACACAAGATAACGATTGACTTTGCATTGAAATGTTTGAAGATCAAAGTTGACTGGAAAGTAAGAAGAGTGAAAGAGAATTAGAAGATTTTAGTGAGGGGAAAGGACAATAAAAGAAGAGGAATTAAGAAAACAGAAGATAACGATTGACATTGCATTGAAATGTTTGAAGATCAAAGTTGACTGGAAAGTAAGAAGAGTGAAAGAGAATTAGAAGACTTTAGTGAGGGGAAAGGACAATAAAAGAAGAGGAATTAAGAAGACACAAGATAACGATTGACATTGCATTGAAATGTTTGAAGATCAAAGTTGAATGGAAAGTAAGAAGAGTGAAAGAGAATTAGAAGACTTTAGTGAGGGGAAAGGACAATAAAAGAAGAGGAATTAAGAAGACACAAGATAACGATTGACATTGCATTGAAATCTTTGAAGATCAAAGTTGACTGGAAAGTAAAAAAATTGAAAGAGAATTAGAAGACTTTAGTGAGGGGAAAGGACAATAAAAGAAGAGGAATTAAGAAGACAGAAGATAACGATTGACATTGCATTGAAATTTTTGAAGGTCAAAGCTGACTGGAAAATAAGAAGAATGAAAGAGAATTAGAAGATTTTAGTGAGGGGAAAGGACAATAAAAGAAGAGGAATTAAGAAAACAGAAGATAACGATTGACATTGCATTGAAATGTTTGAAGATCAAAGTTGACTGGAAAGTAAGAAGAGTGAAAGAGAATTAGAAGACTTTAGTGAGGGGAAAGGACAATAAAAGAACAGGAATTAAGAAGACACAAGATAACGATTGACATTGCATTGAAATCTTTGAAGATCAAAGTTGACTGGAAAGTAAGAAAATTGAAAGAGAATTAGAAGACTTTAGTGAGGGGAAAGGACAATAAAAGAAGAGGAATTAAGAAGACAGAAGATAACGATTGACATTGCATTGAAATGTTTGAAGATCAAAGTTGACTGGAAAGTAAGAAGAGTGAAAGAGAATTAGAAGACTTTAGTGAGGGGAAAGGACAATAAAAGAAGAGGAATTAAGAAGACAGAAGATAACGATTGACATTGCATTGAAATGTTTGAAGATCAAAGTTGACTGGAAAGTAAGAAGAGTGAAAGAGAATTAGAAGACTTTAGTGAGGGGAAAGGACAATAAAAGAAGAGGAATTAAGAAGACAGAAGATAACGATTGACATTGCATTGAAATGTTTGAAGATCAAAGTTGACTGGAAAGTAAGAAGAGTGAAAGAGAATTAGAAGACTTTAGTGAGGGGAAAGGACAATAAAAGAAGAGGAATTAAGAAGACAGAAGATAACGATTGACATTGCATTGAAATCTTTGAAGATCAAAGTTGACTGGAAAGTAAGAAGAGTGAAAGAGAATTAGAAGACTTCAGTGAGGGGAAAGGACAATAAAAGAAGAGGAATTAAGAAGACAGAAGATAACGATTGACATTGCATTGAATTTTTTGAAGATCAAAGTTGACTGGAAAGTAAGAAGAGTGAAAGAGAATTAGAAGACTTTAGTGAGGGGAAAGGACAATAAAAGAAGAGGAATTAAGAAGACAGAAGATAACGATTGACATTGCATTGAAATGTTTGAAGATCAAAGTTGACTGGAAAGTAAGAAGAGTGAAAGAGAATTAGAAGACTTTAGTGAGGGGAAAGGACAATAAAAGAAGAGGAATTAAGAAGACAGAAGATAACGATTGACATTGCATTGAAATGTTTGAAGATCAAAGTTGACTGGAAAGTAAGAAGAATGAAAGAGAATTAGAAGACTTTAGTGAGGGGAAAGGACAATAAAAGAAGAGGAATTAAGAAGACAGAAGATAACGATTGACATTGCATTGAAATGTTTGAAGATCAAAGTTGACTGGAAAGTAAGAAGAGTGAAAGAGAATTAGAAGACTTTAGTGAGGGGAAAGGACAATAAAAGAAGAGGAATTAAGAAGACAGAAGATAACGATTGACATTGCATTGAAATGTTTGAAGATCAAAGTTGACTGGAAAGTAAGAAGAGTGAAAGAGAATTAGAAGACTTTAGTGAGGGGAAAGGACAATAAAAGAAGAGGAATTAAGAAGACAGAAGATAACGATTGACATTGCATTGAATTTTTTGAAGATCAAAGTTGACTGGAAAGTAAGAAGAGTGAAAGAGAATTAGAAGACTTTAGTGAGGGGAAAGGACAATAAAAGAAGAGGAATTAAGAAGACACAAGATAACGATTGACATTGCATTGAAATGTTTGAAGATCAAAGTTGACTGGAAAGTAAGAAGAGTGAAAGAGAATTAGAAGACTTTAGTGAGGGGAAAGGACAATAAAAGAAGAGGAATTAAGAAGACAGAAGATAACGATTGACATTGCATTGAAATCTTTGAAGATCAAAGTTGACTGGAAAGTAAGAAGAGTGAAAGAGAATTAGAAGACTTTAGTGAGGGGAAAGGACAATAAAAGAAGAGGAATTAAGAAGACAGAAGATAACGATTGACATTGCATTGAAATTTTTGAAGATCAAAGTTGACTGGAAAATAAGAAGAATGAAAGAGAATTAGAAGATTTTAGTGAGGGGAAAGGACAATAAAAGAAGAGGAATTAAGAAAACAGAAGATAACGATTGACATTGCATTGAAATGTTTGAAGATCAAAGTTGACTGGAAAGTAAGAAGAGTGAAAGAGAATTAGAAGACTTTAGTGAGGGGAAAGGACAATAAAAGAAGAGGAATTAAGAAGACACAAGATAACGATTGACATTGCATTGAAATCTTTGAAGATCAAAGTTGACTGGAAAGTAAGAAGAATGAAAGAGAATTGGAAGACTTTAGTGAGGGGAAAGGACAATAAAAGAAGAGGAATTAAGAAGACACAAGATAACGATTGACATTGCATTGAAATGTTTGAAGATCAAAGTTGACTGGAAAGTAAGAAGAGTGAAAGAGAATTAGAAGACTTTAGTGAGGGGAAAGGACAATAAAAGAAGAGGAATTAAGAAGACAGAAGATAACGATTGACATTGCATTGAAATCTTTGAAGATCAAAGTTGACTGGAAAGTAAGAAGAGTGAAAGAGAATTAGAAGACTTTAGTGAGGGGAAAGGACAATAAAAGAAGAGGAATTAAGAAGACAGAAGATAACGATTGACATTGCATTGAAATTTTTGAAGATCAAAGTTGACTGGAAAATAAGAAGAATGAAAGAGAATTAGAAGATTTTAGTGAGGGGAAAGGACAATAAAAGAAGAGGAATTAAGAAAACAGAAGATAACGATTGACATTGCATTGAAATGTTTGAAGATCAAAGTTGACTGGAAAGTAAGAAGAGTGAAAGAGAATTAGAAGACTTTAGTGAGGGGAAAGGACAATAAAAGAAGAGGAATTAAGAAGACACAAGATAACGATTGACATTGCATTGAAATCTTTGAAGATCAAAGTTGACTGGAAAGTAAGAAGAATGAAAGAGAATTGGAAGACTTTAGTGAGGGGAAAGGACAATAAAAGAAGAGGAATTAAGAAGACACAAGATAACGATTGACATTGCATTGAAATCTTTGAAGATCAAAGTTGACTGGAAAGTAAGAAGAATGAAAGAGATCAAAATGCAGAAGTCATAGGAAATATAATTCTTTAAAAAACATTGACTCTTCACAGATTCCTTTACTTTATTATTTAAGAATTTTCTATGCATGCTTGCAAAAGATAAAGGCATAGTAACCTGAATCTAAAGGAAGGGAAAGTGCGGTGAGCCATGATCATCTATGTACTGAAGGAGTATGACATTTTAAAAATAGATTAAATAGTACAGTAGACTGGGATTTCTAGCTTTGGTTGGTAGTCAGGGTAAGAAAAGGAAAAGAATGAACTCCAAAACCATGGAAAAAACTGGGAAATTGCCAAGACTTCCCAATTCTCAGACAA
>OZ038515.1:40407019-40408285 GCA_964036315.1 Acanthosepion esculentum
TATATATACACCTATATATACATATATATATATACACCTATATATACATATATATATATACACCTATATATACATATATATATATACACCTATATATACATATATATATATACACCTATATATACATATATATATATACACCTATATATACATATATATATATATACCTATATATACATATATATATATACCTATATATACATATATATATATACTATATATACATATATATATATACCTATATATACATATATATATATATACCTATATATACATATATATATATATACCTATATATACATATATATATATATACCTATATATACATATATATATATATACCTATATATACATATGTATATATATACCTATATATACATATATATATATATATACCTATATATACATATATATATATATATACCTATATATACATATATATATATATACCTATATATACATATATATATATATACCTATATATACATATATATATATATATACCTATATATACATATATATATATATATACCTATATATACATATATATATATATATACCTATATATACATATATATATATATATACCTATATATACATATATATATATATATACCTATATATACATATATATATATATACCTATATATACATATATATATATATACCTATATATACATATATATATATATACCTATATATACATATATATATATATACCTATATATACATATATATATATATACCTATATATACATATATATATATATACCTATATATATATATATATATATACCTATATATATATATATACCTATATATATATATATACCTATATATACATATATATACCTATATATACATATATTTATATATACATATATATACCTATATATATACCTATATATACATATATATACCTATATATATACCTATACCTACATATACATATATCTATATATACATATATAAACATATAGATATATATATACATAAACATATATATACACACACACATATATATATACATATATATATATATACACACACACATATATACACATATATATATACATATATACACATATATATATATATATATACATAAATATATTTATATACATACATATATATACATATATACATACATATACACATCTATATATAGATACATATACATACGTATATATACATATATACAATTTACCCATAGTTGGAGGAGAAGAAGAGGATTCACACCTTTCCCAAGGGTATTAGCCCGTAAGT
>OZ038515.1:40410985-40413485 GCA_964036315.1 Acanthosepion esculentum
TATATATATATATATACAGCATATACATACATCTATATATATATATATACAGCATATACATACATCTATATATATATATATACAGCATATACATACATCTATATATATATATATATATATATATACAGCATATACATACATCTATATATATATATACAGCATATACATACATCTATATATATATATACAGCATATACATACATCTATATATATATATATATATATACAGCATATACATACATCATATATATATATATATATATACAGCATATACATACGTCTATATATATATATACTATATATATATATACAGCATATACATACTATATATATATATATATAATATATACAGCATATACATACATCTATATATATATATATATATATATATACAGCATATACATACATCTATATATATATATACATATATATACAGCATATACATACATTATTATATATATATATATATACAAGCATATACATACATTTATATATATATATATATATATATACAGCATATACATACATCTATATATATATATATATATATATATACAGCATATACATACATCTATATATATATATATATATATACAGCATATACATACATCTATATATATTATATATATATATATACAGCATATACATACATCTATATATATATATATATATATATACAGCATATACATACATCTATATATATATATATATATATACAGCATATACATACATCTATATATATATATATATATATACAGCATATACATACATCTATATATATATATATATATATATACAGCATATACATACATCTATATATAATATATATATATATATACAGCATATACATACATCTATATATATATATATATATATACAGCATATACATACATCTATATATATATATATATATATACAGCATATACATACATCTATATATATATATATATATATACAGCATATACATACATCTATATATATATATATATATATATACAGCATATACATACATCTATATATATATATATACAGCATATACATACATCTATATATATATATATATACAGCATATACATACATCTATATATATATATATATACAGCATATACATACATCTATATATATATATATATACAGCATATACATACATCTATAATATATATATATATATATACAGCATATACATACATCTATATATATATATATACAGCATATACATACATCTATATATATATATATACAGCATATACATACATCTATATATATATATATACAGCATATACATACATCTATATATATATATATACAGCATATACATACATATATATATATATATATATACAGCATATACATACATCTATATATATATATATATACAGCATATACATACATATATATATATATATATACAGCATATACATACATCTATATATATATATATACAGCATATACATACATCTATATATATATATATACAGCATATACATACATCTATATATATATATATACAGCATATACATACATCTATATATATATATATACAGCATATACATACATCTATATATATATATATACAGCATATACATACATCTATATATATATATATACAGCATATACATACATCTATATATATATATACAGCATATACATACATCTATATATATATATACAGCATATACATACATCTATATATATATATATATATATATACAGCATATACATACATCTATATATATTATATATATACAGCATATACATACATCTATATATATATATATATATATATACAGCATATACATACATCTATATATATATATATATATATACAGCATATACATACATCTATATATATATATATATATATATATACAGCATATACATACATCTATATATATATATATATATATATATACAGCATATACATACATCTATATATATATATATATATATATATACAGCATATACATACATCTATATATATATATATATATATATATACAGCATATACATACATCTATATATATATATATATATATATATACAGCATATACATACATCTATATATATATATATATATATATATACAGCATATACATACATCTATATATATATATATATATATATACAGCATATACATACATCTATATATATATATATATATATACAGCATATACATACATCTATATATATATATATATATATACAGCATATACATACATCTATATATATATATATATATATACAGCATATACATACATCTATATATATATATATATATATACAGCATATACATACATCTATATATATATATATATATATATATATACAGCATATACATACATCTATATATATATATATATATATATACAGCATATACATACATCTATATATATATATATATATATATATACAGCATATACATACATCTATATATATATATATATATATATATACAGCATATACATACATCTATATATATATATATATATATACAGCATAT
>OZ038515.1:40418485-40488485 GCA_964036315.1 Acanthosepion esculentum
CTGGCAATTAAAGAATGGTGGTAATACACCTTCTATCACCTGGGATATTGTAGCAAGAGCCAAATCTTATAATGGGAAAGGCAATAAATGTAATTTATGTCTTGTTGAAAAATTAGTTATCTTAAAACACTTAAATAAGCCTAGCTTATTAAACAAGATAAATGAATTAAAGGTTACATGTAGGCACAAAAATAAATATCTGCTCAAACATGTTGATCCAGATTAATTTTTTATGTAAATTATGGTTGTTTTTTTTTTAAAGAACCAATAATCTCCCTTTATGCTTCATATAAATAATTAATATTCACAACTCTAAAATTATTTTTTTACATATAAATTCCATTTATTTTAAATGACGAATATATATTTTAAATTAAAAAACTGTAACCCCAGTATAATACATAACTGCACCAACCAGATAACCAGATATACTCTTTAAAATTTAAATTACCTAACAGTAATATTCAAATCAGATTCCTAAATTTTCACTAGAGGATGAAACAGGGCTTGATACTTTAATTCAATTTAATTTTAATAATTATATTGAGGTTTTTGGCTCCTGTTTTTGAAACATGAGAACTCTTATGTAGCAAAGGAATCATATTCTTTTTTAAATAATTATATATATATATATATATATATATATATATATATATATATATATATATATATATATATGCATTAGCTATACATAGAAATATATTCAACAAAAACTGTGATCTAAAGAATGCCATACTTATTAAAAGTCACTTTGTGAGACTACCCACCTCTGCAACTCGTTGCACAAAGATATAGACCCCACGTCGTAGAATTTCTGTGCGGTGGATCAAGCAAGAGGTAGGCTCACAGGCAAAAGAAAAACACAACTACAAACTTGGGTAGGACAAAAAGAGGAGGAAGGCGTGTGACCTTTTTGTGGATGATAACTCTGGGCCGATTCTCGGCTGGCGGAAAAAAATATATATCTTAACTAACAATGTCCGGCTGCTAATGGGTCGCTCTTCGATGTTACGTGCTCCGGCCTAAATCAACCTTCCTCGAATCTAAACTAAGTCTAACTAACCCGTGGCCCAAAGCGCTGCCGTATATATGGAGAATCCTCTTTCATCATTTCCGGACAAGGGACACCCACGAATAAACCCATAACTTTTTCATGACCATTTCTCTCTTTGAAGAAAGTGGACATAAAAATATTTCTTACCCTAGCTGACTCCGATTCAGGGACATTAAATTCAAACCCTTTTAAGTTTTGACCAGAGCCGGTCTTTTTCCTATCGTCGTATTCTGACAAGTACTTAACACTTATCTACCCTTTTCACCATATGTTTTTATCTAGATTCCTAATCTAATCATTTGGTCTTGAAGTTTGATGCCCAGGTCAAATCTAACTAATCTTCTCGCACATATGTGTGCGCGCGCACGCACACACAGATGTGGGGGTGTATATATACACACACACAGATGTGCGGGCGCACACACACACGCGTCCGCATATATCCAACTCATAGTGTCACACTTAATTAGAAGGAAAATTCTTGTGAGTGCCACAATTGAATTTTATCAAAATATAAATCGTCACCCCAGATTTTTTCAAATATCTCCATTGCTAAAAGAATTACCTCTATCCCAAGCCAACATATACAACTATAAATATATTAGAAAATTGGAAAAAAAAAACCGGGCTAAGTTCATAATCTCTTGTTCATATAATGTATAAATTTATCCCATATTAAAATAATTAAAATATTAATTTCATAAACAACTAATTCATCGACATCATCTACTCATTTTCATTTAGACATTAAATTACGTCACTTAGCATCCGTCAAAATTTGAAGACTATTTGTGACTGCCTCGTCAATTTAAAAATTTTGTAAAACTAACATTTTTACTTTCATTTGTAAGTACTCGTGACAAAATAAAAACCTCATATTGGCCTCAATAAAGTTCGTCAAAGAACAAACAAGTCAACTAAGTGTTGTAATCTCGTGAAGGTTACTGAATAGAATAATCACACAAAGGCTGGTAATGAACGATAATATTTAGGACAAGAACAACACATATAAGATTTGCTAGCAGCATGTATAAGTAGTAGTCAACTGCTAGAAGTGAGTCAAGTGAATTGCGCAGTGAATCTCTGACTACAGGATATCTACCAACCGCTCCACATGGTCAGATGTGGCACAAGGCCGAATTTAATGTGGGGTATCCAAGCTCATAGGCTCGGCCAAAAATTCCCTGTAGACCCTGTATAAAATGGGGTTGACTAGCTGTTTCCTGGGACAAGACTCTGCTCTTTGACATAGCCTCATCTGGGGATCCTCTCTGCCCATAGGCAGAAAGTCTGACCAGCTCAGCCGGAGACGAATCTCCAACTGCAGACCAACATACAGTATTTACTACTGTATTTATGTTTATGGGGACATACCCATTATCATCCGTAGGTATGCTACAACACTAAGATAAGTTTTTCTTTTATCTTTACACACACACATTATATATATATATATATATATATACATATATATATATAGATTCAGTTGTATGGATATGAGTTTGTGATCCTGGGTTTCAAGCTTACACAACCACTACATTATTGTGGCAACTCATGCGCTATTTAACTGTCAAGTTAGCATTTTCAATAGGCTTCCTAGATGCTTCTAATATGAGACCACACTCATTCTAAAAATAAAATTACCAACAGGTGTGTTGATGGTTTCACTGATTTTAAAGGGAAGGTCTCTAATACACTCCTTGGTGATTTCTGACCCAAGTCCTCACTCATTTTAAAGATAAGGTCTCTAATACACTCCTTGGTGATTTCTGACCCAAGACCTCACTCATTTTAAAGATAAGATCTCTAATACACTCCTTGGTGATTTCTGACCCAAGACCTCACTCATTTTAAAGATAAGGTCTCTAATACACTCCTTGGTGATTTCTGACCCAAGACCTCACTCATTTTAAAGATAAGGTCTCTAATACATTCCTTTGTGATTTCTGTCCCAAGGCCTCACTCATTTTAAAGATAAGGTCTCTAATACACTCCTTGGTGATTTCTGACCCAAGACCTCACTCATTTTAAAGATAAGGTCTCCAATACACTCCTTGGTGGTTTCTGGTTCATAATATTTCCCATTTTAACTATAAGATTCTCGCCAGGCTTCGTGGTGTTTTACAGATGTGAGATTTCTCATCATAGAAAAAACACCTCCAACAGGCTTCCTTGTATTTTCTTATCTAAAACCTCTCTCATCCTAGGATAACATTTCCAAACTTGTTACTGAGGCAGTAGTTTCCACTGATGCTGCATTTTTTATTCAATTTCAGTTAAAGAACCAAGAATTATGAATAATGAATTCCAAGGAAGACAACTGTGTCTTACTTAGTAGCTTGACATAACTCATTTTTCATAACTCTCAAAACATGGCCTTCTTCCGAACTAAACTAAATATCTGTAAATACAGTTATATAGATAATGATGCCCCCCGCAAAAATACTGGTATCTTAATTTATTTTTATTGCAATTACATAAATAAAAGGAGAAAGCTAAATAAACACTAAAAAGTCACACTTGTAGAATCATAAATATTTTTCTTGAAGTTTTCGTATCGTTGGCTTTTTGTTTCTTTTATTGTTTTTCTCGTTTCCAGTGACAAGATTTAACAAACTTTATTTTACACGAGATCTTTCATCATCTCTACGAAAATATATTCATGCATCTGTTTTGCAAAATGAAAGGAATGCCAAAACATACAAGTTTTATCATTCTAACCACTTGTTTCAAGGTTTTCAACAGGTCTTGTATTTCATTTCTGTTTTCATAATTGTCTCTATCTACACGACCACCATCAAATGAGGTTACAATTGTGGGTTCAGTTCTTGTTACACATGACTAATTTGGGGTTTAATTGGATCAGTGAAAAGGTGGGGTGGGTTGGCGCTCGAGGGAGAGGCAAATAATTCTGTTTTGCTTGATTATCTAGGCATGATTGTTTCAATGAAAAGAAAAATACGTATTATAAAACTAAAAGAGGAGAAATGTGCTTCCAATGTTTATTCAAGCAGACGCACATGAACCAGTGTTTCCAGGCCAGGCACTGCTGGATTTACTCTGGCACAAGGCCAGTGTATCTGGATCATATTCTATCACTTTACAAGACCAGTGTGTCTGGACCAGACACTGTTAAATATATTTTATAACTTAGTCGGGCACAAAGCCAGTGTGTCTGAAGTAGACAATGCTGAATATAATTTATAAGTGTGGCATAAGGTCAATATATCAAGAAAATGCACTGTCATGGATATACAAGTATAACTTAGTCTGGTACAAGGCCAGAATATCTAGGCTTATCAATGTTGGCTATATTTTATAACTTAGGTACAAGGCTAGTGTCTCTAGACCAGATACTGTTAGATATCTTTCATAATTTTGTCTGGCAGAAGGCCAGCATGTTGAGTGATAATCCAACTGAACAGTAAATATATAAAAACAATTTTGAAGATATTTTCTTTGACATGTTTCACTGATGATGTTTGAGTAGACATGATGTTTTATTTTCAAATAGTCAAATTAATCTCTACCAAACTAGACCTTTGTAGCCCTCAATATTTCCAAATTATTTCATATTTAATGCAAAACAGAAGATCATCAATTTTTTTTAAAAAAGTAAAATAAAAAAAATTAAAAATATAAATAAACTTAATAAAACCAGATACATTATATTACCAATCAACTCTATCACAGCTAAAATTGAAAAGAATTTATCTAAACTTAACATAAAATCTGTTACAACCACATGCAAAACAATAAGAGAATTAATCCAAGATAAAATAATATCTTCAAATCTGAAGCAGAAATTTACACTATAGTTTGTTAATATTTTCTCAAAGTATGCATAGGAGAGATATCGAGCAATTTAAGTTGTAGCCAAAAAACACTATAGCCAACATTGACAAGCCTAGATATTCCTTGTACCAGACTAAGTTATACTTGTATATACATGACATTGCCTTTTCTTGACATATTGGCCTTATGCCACACTTATAAATTATATTCAGCATTGTCTACTTCAGACACACTGGCCTTGTGCCCGACTAAGTTATAAAATATATCTAACAGTGTCTGGTCCAGACACACTGGTCTTGTACTATACTAAGTGATAGAATATGATCCAGATACACTGGCCTTGTGCCAGAGTATATCCAGCAGTGCCTGGCCTGGAAACACTGGTTTATGTGCGTCTGCTTGAATAAACATTGGAAGCACATTTCTCCTCTTTTTGTTTTATAATACGTATTTTTAGTTAGACAAATTAAGGCAAAATTTATAGAATTATTAGAAAACATATCTCTCTAACGGCACACAAATTTTTGTCAAGCCAAATCACACACAGGCCACACCCTAATCAAAATAAATTTTAAAACAAACATAAATATACTAGACTGCTGTCATTTATTGACTCGGCTCTTGTTTGCCAGAGATGCCTACAACTATGTCAGCATGTTTCCCTTATATAGGCTATAAGAGAAGCCGGGCAGTAGCACGGTGAACAGCACGCATGCTAACCATAGAGGCTACCTGCCTGTCTGATCATTAAGCTGTGAGAACAACCTCCTGTGAACACAATGTGGAATCATCCACATTATCTTTCACCCCTACTTGCAGAACAATTCATTCTTACAACCACACACACACCTGTTATCCAATCAAAACACTAATTTCGACAAACTCAACTTCTCATTTGTTAACAGCCTAAAAAAAACTGAGAATGCACGTGAAAAATCACTTTGACGCTCAAATCATTTTGAGCCTATTTTCCTTCTCAAAAACTATAAAAAGAAAAAAATCGAAGCTGTGAGAACAACCTCCTGTGAACACAATGTGGAATCATCCACATTATCTTTCACCCCTACTTGCAGAGAAATGTGAGCAGTGCCTGGCCTGGAAGTGAAATGATATGTCTAAATTATTTAACCAAACCTGTTTGGATGTAAATATACTGCCTAAATATACACGATATATATATATATATATATATATATATATATATATATATATGTATGTATAGGTAACTATACTCGTGTCGAAAAACCTTCGAATTCTTGATTTACCAATTGTTTTTTGAATTCCCGTATACTTGTATTTTGATTGGCCATTCCTGCTTATGTAACAGCGTTTCCCCTTATGAAGGATCGGTAATTAATTTGAAACTTTTAAAACCCTTTATTCTACATTCAACATCATCACTTGATAAGACGCCAGAGGTGTTGAAACAAAATGGCTATTTTTGTAGTGATTTTATAACATATTTATGTTATAATTTTTAAATAAACAATTATATATATATATATATATATATATATATATATATATATATATGTATGTATATTTAGGCAGCAATCCTTCTTTTATGCAAGTTTCATTAAAAACAACAGACAAGGTACTACGGTTAAGTTTTTTATTTAATTTTAATTGCTTCCACCTGTAAAAAAAGGTTAAAAATAATGGAGGCTTTAATAATAAAAAAGAAAAAGCCTACCCTTAACAATATTAACTACGAACAAAGCCACAACGTGCTAACCGTATTTGGAAATTAAAACACCCCTACTACACACTAAGACATACACATAATGCACACACTCAATTAAGCTGAAAATCAAATCATCCTTGATAATGGCTAAAGATATAGCCGAAAGCGCTCGGAAAAATAAAACAGCAAAGAAAGCTCTTGTTCGTACACAAAAAAAATTAAATAAAAAACTTAACCGTAGTACCTTGTCTGTCGTTTTTAATGAAACTTGCATATATATATATATATATATATATATATATATATACTGTCTTCCTGACTGCTCCTTTCTCTTTCTGCCTACTATTAATGTTTTTGTTACTAATTCTTCCATACTCTGTAACCCCTTGTGTCTTAGTGGCTTTATTGCCTTGCTTGGAGTGATACTGATAAAAAACAAATATTAATAATAAGAAGAAGAAGAACAAACTCTCCTGTTGTCTTCAATGTATGAGTGTCCAACAGTTCAGTTCTTAGAACTCAACAGCCAGACGACCGACACATATCATTTGATTATCGTGGTGAAGACTTGTGCAGAACCAACCACGTGTTTTGGAAAAAAAAAATACAGAGAACGGGTGCATGTCATGTCCCAAAAGATCTCCAAGCAACCCTCCTCATGCTTTCAAATTCACAGTTGTCATTTTCTTATTTTGGTTCTAACCAAGGCTAACGAGTTATGTCTGCCTTACTATTTAACCCATTGTTTGAGGGAGACAGAGATAGATTCATACCTTTGCTAAGAGTATTTGCATGAAAGTTAATGTAACAAACTTGACTGTAATTCAGAGAGGCAAGGTCATTAGATGTGAGTGTAGCATAATGTATATTGGATAGGAATATATATATGTGTGTGTGTGTGTGTAAAAATAGGAATACATATATATGTGTGAATTAAAGATCCAACGCATATCAAATACGGATCAGAATCCGGCAGGATGATAAAATAAAGAACAAATAGGAAACGTATATCAATGTTTCACTTTTATTAAAGCTTCATCAGAGACTGAGAGAAAAGAGACAAAAAGATAGATCTTTGGTATTTTCAATTATGTTTGGGGCAGTTTTCATTGGTCAATCACGTATCACAAAACCGTAGATAATTCTATATGTATGTAAGATTGTAAAGATTCTTGCATGTCTAAGAGGGCATTGAGTGGTAATGCGTGTTCGTAATTGTGTATGTGTGTCTGTCTAGTGGGAGTTCTAATATCTTTACTTTTGTGTGGTCAAGCCAATACAATGGGGTATCACATCATTCTAACTTATGGCTGATTTTTTAAGCATGTATTCTTTGTATTAGATAGATATAAGTTAGGTTCCTTAAGAATATATCTGTGTAAAATATCCTTTAATATATGTGTGTAAAAATTTCAGATCGAGTATATCTGTCAAAGGACAATATGAATAAAGACAAAAGGAAAACTTTTCTTAGAAAGGGCAAGTTTATGGACCTGAGATGGTACAATTCAGTGCCTAAAAACAAAAGGAAGTAGGATATATATATATCTCTATCTATAAAAGGCAGGATGTGTGTGAGTGTGTAACGAATGCACGGCTGCAATTTTCGACGGATTTGCACCAAAATCTACATGCACATGCTCCAAGTTAGTGGAAAGGCCAAGACTGACTTTGCATTTCACAACTCCCATCGACAATGGAAATAATCGATTTTTTTTCATGCTTCTACGGCTGTTTTCATATAGTTTATGGCCATTTTCCACTGGCCAGAGTGAGAGCCTATAGCTGGCTGCCACGAATAGGCAGGAAGATTCTATTGGCCAGTGTGAGAGCCAACAGCTGACTGACACAAATGTTAACTAGCATGCTAGCATGCAAAAAAAATCAACAGCTGCATTCGTTACAAGTGTGAAAAATTTAAATCTGCATGGCACTTTACTCCAATTGGCTCATTCGCTTGCTTAAACTCAACGTTGATTCTGATTCCGTAGAACAGGGTTGGGTGTGAAAAAATATTTATTGTTAACATTCTTTTTTCATTCGGTTTTTCCAGTTATGAGTCCTTTTTTAAAGCTGATCATTTTGTGTTCATTTTGTTTAGTTCTTTTATTCGTAACAGATTTAATGTTTAGTATAGAGCTTAGAAAAAATTTGCTGTGTGAGATAGGCAAGAAGTAAGGCATGTAGCAACATCAGCATGGCAAAGGGCACTCCTTTAAAGGCAAGGAAGGGCAAAAATATTTTAAGTCAAGTGATAGCGATTGCTGTATGAGTCGTATGATTTTTGAATCAAGCACAGGCAACGCCGGGCCATGCTGCTAGTATATATATAATTTATTCGAAAATTATAACATAAACATGTTATAAAATCACTACAAAAATAGCCATTTTGTTTCAACACTTCTGGTGTCTTATCAAGTGATGCTGTTGAATCAAAGCAAAATGGGTATTTTGTAGTGATTTTATAGCATATTTGTTATAATTTTCAAATAAATTATATTTGATCTACTCTGTATTGAGCACTCTTTTAAGAATAGTATTTTTTGGTTATTGGAATTTATTTCGTATACACCAATCCTATATACTTATATATATATATATATATATATATATATATATATATATAGTGTGTGTGTGTGTGTGTGTGTGTGTGTGTGTGTGTGTGTATGTATGTAAATTAGTATTTAAATTATTTTGGATTGGGTTTGATTTATTAGAGTAAACTCTCCATTTTTTAAACAATGTTTATTTGGTCAACTGGCCTGTCCAGTCAATTCTTTAGAGTTTGCTTTGTTTACATTTCAGATACAAAACAGACTAGATATGGCATTCAAGAAAATCTAAATGAGAGAATATGCTTTAAGGCAAATTATATATATATATATATATATATATATATATATATATATATATATATATATATATATATATATATATTTGTGTATTTAGGCAGCAATCCTTCTTTCATGCACATTTCATTGAATACGACAGACAAGGTGCTTTTATTTAGTGTTTTATACAATTTCTCATGTGATCTAATAATTTTTTTCTTTTCAGATGATAAAAACTGTCCAAATGTTTCTTTTTATCCGAGCGCTTTCGGCTATACATTTAGCCATTTTCAAGGATTAAATATTTTAACTGTTAAAAAAGAAATAGTTTGTTGTATGTATGTTTTATAAAATGTTTTCATTTTTCAAAACACGGTCAAGATATTATGTCCATGTTCAAAGTTAATATTATTAAGTGTTAGTTTTTTTGTTTTTATTAATAAGGCTTCCATTATTATATTCCATTATTTCTGACCATAGCTCAAATAGATCTCATTTAAATATTCATGGAGACCTACTGGAAACTATTCGTAATATACTTGTTGACAACACTAATATAATAGCATCATCTACATGCAAAAAAAGCTAAAAATAATGGATAGATTCGTATGAATAGAATATGTATTCTTTGGTTTAGATTGGTTTGTTTTATTTTGTTTTACGGCATATCAACCTCAATGGGTTATTTAATGCCGACTGGTAATTTTTTTTTTGTCAAAAATCTGTTTCTGGTAATATTTTTCCTTCAAAATTGTATTGCTAGTAATAATTTTTTCAAAAAAGTATTGCTAGTAATAGTTAACTATTTGCCCATAACTGGGACCCTAACAGGTGCTACCACCCTGGGTCAGGGTGGACCTGGGAACACCAGCAATTAAGAGGTGGTTCCACACTCCTCAAAACCTCCTGATCAGAGGCCTTGCTGCTGGATGTAGTTTATTGTCTTACCCAAGACACAGATGTAGTTTAACATCTTACTCAGGACGAACTGTCAGTGTTGGACTTTTATTAATAGAATTTTATTTCAATAAATAAAGAATAAATGATACATGTCCACCTCTGGGCTGGTGGTAATTTTGAATTTAAGAAAACTCGGTAACAGAAAATTCGTTGGATAAAGGCATTAGTTAGATCCAGTGACAAGACCCAGAGAGTGTGAGTTCAATACCTGGTTAAGGCAGTGGAGAACTCGGAGAGGGGAATTAATAGGAGATAACTGATAACTGACATCAATTAGACATGGCACGTGGAGCTAGAACAGTCTAGCCCAGCGAGCGAAATAAAAGGTTCGGTTTGACATTCCAAACACCTGAAGAAGGCTGGAGCATACAACAGCTGAAACATTGTGATAAATATGGCAACAAAGATGAGGACAATAATCCATATAATGTACATAGTGAGAAACTTTGTTAATTTTTGACAAGGTAGCAAAATTTGGTAACTATAAAAGTTGAGTGAAAATTGATTTTAGGTCCGTTCTGGAGTGGGGATTTCAGGCTTTATATTTTTAAATAACTGAGAGTCATAGGGTCTAGATAAAACCCTTCTACAACAATACCAGGGCTGTACTTTCAGAAGAGGGGCTTAGAAGGCTAGGCCCCCTATCTAAATATTTTTTTTATAGTATTATTAACTATGCAGGTCTAGATAAAACCCCACTAAAACAATACCAGGGCTGTACTTTCAGAAGAGGGGCTTAGAAGGCTAGGCCCCCTATCTAAATATTTTTTTTATAGTATTATTAACTATGCAGGTCTAGATAAAACTCCACTACAACAATACCAGGGCTGTACTTTCAGAAGAGGGGCTTAGGAGGCTAGGCCCCCTATCTAAATATTTTTTTTAAAGTATTATTAACTATGCAGGTCTAGATAAAACTCCACTAAAACAATACCAGGGCTGTACTTTCAGAAGAGGGGCTTAGAAGGCTAGGCCCCCTATCTAAATATTTTTTTTATAGTATTATTAACTATGCAGGTCTAGATAAAACAATACCAGGGCTGTACTTTCTAAATGAGTGGTTTAGAGGGCTAAGCACCCCCTCCAATCTTTTTAAATAAATATTTTTTAAATAATCATTTATTTAATTACTATACTCTGTTGTTTTCAAGCAAATAAAATTGATTTATCTAAGTTAAAGTTTTTGTATCTTCTTTTTAAATTATTACTTTGATAAAAAGTAGTAGATAAATAAAGTTTTAGAGTTATTTATTTTTAAAGAAGCAAAAATTATATAGCTTCATTTCTATTTCAAATATATAGGAGGGGGCTTCGGTGGTCACGGCTTAGTCCCCAAATACCCACTCCAGAATAGCCCTAAAATCAATTTTCAATCAACCTTTACCGATTTTTCGTACCTTGTCAAAATTACCAAATTTTCCGGGCACCGATAATTTGTGTGACACAAGAAGATTATCTTTAATGAAATCACATGATAGAGCAGTGGTTCCCAACCGATTTGGAGCAATGCCCCCACTTTGGTATTTCTAAAATTCTGGTGCCCTTCTGTAATATTTAATAACTCATTCTCGAATTGCCCCCTTGTTGGTATAGTAAGCCGAAAGGTGCACATCCTACGCATGCCCCACCAAAATATTATCAAGCGCCCCCCACGTTGGGAATCATTGTGATAGACCAAGGAGAGTATTTAACCGAAAATTAGATGGGAGGTGTGACCAGAAGGGCCAATCAAAAACATAGATATCTAAAACTAAAAGTAGCCAATGAATTTTTGGTAATTGGAATTAAGTTCTAAAAGCTTAAAATAAAACAGTTGCAATATTTGTTTATGAATAACATCAGACTTAAATTCAAAAGAACAGGAATATGGTGGAATTAACTTTTTAAACTATAATTAGGAATAATATTGTAATTTTTATATTTTTTTTCATGGAATAAAGACAAACAATATTTAAAAAATCCTTCCAAAACACAACAAAGAATTAATGTTTTTCTTTCTTTTAAAACACGTTCGTGAATTTGTATTTTGACAATTAAGTGAACTTGTTTAATTTTGAAAATGCAGGTTTTTTTGCTTTTTTAAATTTTTATTAGCAACGAAAGCTTTATTTCTACGAGTACCGAGTACGTGTCTGCTGCCTATATATTTTTTTCTTAAACAAGGTCACAGGATTATTAATTAATAAAGCAAAGAATTAAAAAGACGTGGAGGGGGAAGAATTTACATACAGTGACATTGAAAGGATGAATAGTAGCAATAATAATATCGAGAAATAAAGAAATTTCAATTTCATAAAAAGTCCAGACCAGAGCAATGTCGCCGGACAGGACAGAACATGTTATTGTTGGCTTCTTTGCTTTTACCTTTAACTGTCTTTTCTCTTTGTTTTTCTGCCTCACTAAAACTGTGATAAATGACACAGTTCGATGTCAAGGGCATTCACAGGGGTCCTGGTCCGTCAATGTCGTTGGAGACCAGTACATAAAACGTGGTCTACCACTAAACAACAATCTCATCTCGTCAAGCTCAGTAGAGCCGCGAGTAAGAAAACACGAACGAGTTTACTTTTCTTGCTACGGATGTCTAGAACGGATATAATTCATTATTTTTTTGCATTTTTTTCTTAACACGTCCGGGTTGCTTTATAAGTGTATCATAGATAACTGAATTTTACTAAAGCTTTTTTTCATCAATAGGAAATGTACAATTGTGTCATTTTTTTCAATTGGAAAGAACGATTTTATTTATTTATTTATTAAATTCTAATTTTGAATGAAAATATTAAGCTTCTTATAGTACCGTATTTTCCGACTTACAAAACTCACTTATTTTTCATAAAAAATACCCTGAAAAGTACGTGTACGCCTTCCAAGACGAATGTAAGGCAACGCCCAAGCTCAAGTAAGTTGGACGATCTCCTAATTGGCTTGACTAATAAGGATTTGTATGTTGAGTCATTATACTATTGAATGTTAGCTATCTAATTCAGCCTTTTATATTATACAACTTTAGTACTTAGCTGTTAAAACTATTTCCAAGATTATAAACCTTCCTGAAGCCGAGCCACAAGCTTAAATATGCTCTGTTTACTAGCAGCCGCGGGAGCCTTTCTGCTCTTAACTAGTATGTCATTGCCATTCAAACAAAATCGGATGAGTGATTAATGTAAACAATACGTGGCGCCAGTATGTGAGGGATGCATGGTGAATGTTTTGTTGCATGAGAATGACGTTTTTTTCTTATAAATTTCTTTCCAATATTAGGGTGCGTCTTCCAAGCCGCAGCGTCTTGTAAGCCGGAAAATACGGTAATAACCTCTGTTTAATAAATCAAATGAAATAAAAATATTTCTGAAATCCCCTGAAACGTATCAACTACCTGTTATCTCATTAACATCTCATTAACATTCGTAAGGACATTATTCGTATAACCAGCTACTTAGATAAGCAAAACAAAAAAAATCAAAGACACTGTACCAAAGCGAAGAACAATCCTACACCCTCTCACTCCATTCCCCGACAGCTTACCAACCACAATATAAACCCAAGAAAAAAAGAGGACATCAAGGTCAGTTCTATCTACCCTTTGGCCAGAATGTGGGACAAGCTGGGCCACTCCTTTAATAACCAAAGAACTACCGGTTACAAAAAAACAGAGGTCCCGCTTCCTCTTTCTCTCTCTCTCTCTTTCTCTCTCTCTCTCCCTCTCTCTATCTCACACACACACACACTCTCTCTCTCTACGAACTACGAACCTTGTCACATTCATAAAAAAGAAAATAGACCTACCAGAACAATGTTCGCTCAGCTTTTATCCATTTTGAATGTTAAAACCTAACATTCTGCGTCAACCTCTACAAGCTCGTTGGCAAAATATATTTGTCCAGTCTGGGCGGGGGAGTATTATGGGGATTACTCCACCTTGTCTGCCAGGGTACTTCTCTTAACGCCATTAGGTGGCATTGTTAAAAAGCAGTATAAAAGGAAGAGGCACAAACTCTCTCTCTCTCTCTCTCTCTCTCTCTCTCTCTCTCTCTCTCTCTTCTTCTTCTTCTTCTTCTTCTTCTTCAACCGCAGGAAACCGTCGTGACAAGACGTGTCTCATTTCTCCCACGTGTTGTATCACATGCAATACACTACAATCACTTTTCAAAAAAAAACTTATATGACCACAGTAACATCTCCACAACAAGCTATCACACACACACACACACACACACACACACACACACACACACACACATATATATATATATATATATATATATATATATATATATATATATATGAAGAAATATAGTATTAATGTGTGCTATATTTATGGGATAAAGTGCTCAGTATCAGAGATAGAGCGTATAAAAATATAAATATAAAAGTGAACATTGAAGTCAACACTCAGAGGCGACAGGCTGTTTCATGCTAGGCGCAATCGTCAGGTCGCGATTTTTCCTCGACTGTTTATATATATAGGCCAGTGGTGCATTGTGATAATCTATTCTGGCGGTTATTTTTGCGGGAGTGGCTTGTTTGTTTATTTATTTTTTTGTTTGGGTTCATTTATTTTATTGTTTTTCATTTTGTATTATTTATTCTTTTTGGTTTTTGGTGTTTTAGTTTGGAGGGGGGATTTGCTTAGGTCGCTTATTTAATAGTTAGTCTTGGTCTGGGAAGATAATTAAGGCTATTTATTCGTTCATTGCTTAGATTGCTTACCGTTGTCTATTCTTTTATTTTGGCCGGAGGGACAGTTTTTAATTTATTTATTTATTTGTTTTTTTTTTACTTGTTTTTGCTTATTTATGCTTATTTTTATTAGTTCTGCGCGTCTGTCCGTACGTGTAGAATGGCTGATTGTTTCTTTTAACATTTTTCTCTTTTCCTCTTTTCTTTCAACTGTAGCCATTTCGACTTCTGGTTTTCTAGACATATATTGTCGTTGTTAATTCTTGGACGTTATAGTGTTTTCTTGAGTTACGAAAATTGTACTTCATTTTTTTATATGAGTATTTTTTAATGCTTAAATAATAAAGCAAATATTTATATATATGAGATAACGATATATACATTTTTATATTATATCAAGAACAGTTTTGGATGTATGACAAAGTGGAAAAAGTTTTCGTGTGACGCGTTTTGTCTCTTTCTTAGGATTTCATCGGACAATATATATATGTGTGTGTGTGTGTGTGTGTGTGTCCAACACAAAATAATATTCCTGTTAAACAAACAACAAATTGGACACCCATAACAAACTGATGACTCTCGTTACAGCTGGTAAACCCTGAAATGATTTGAACACACAGCTACACACAAGTTTACCTCATGTAAATGCTCAGTACCGTAGATCGAAGGCCTGAGCATTTAAACGCCATTTAGATTACAGAACTGCATTCGTTAACCTTTTTATTGATTTTTTTAGGAATAGGCTTAGTCTGTGTTTTTTATAAAAATTGTACAACAAAGAGAACTCTGTGAAAGGCGCTCATGGATTTATAGACAGTGAACATGAGGCCATAAAAAGTTCAAGGTCATAAAATTGCCAGCAACATGATTTCAGAAGCGGCCGCAGTAGAGAACACGCCAGGTGATTCAAATACTTTTTTAATCAGAAGCAACATTAAAAAAAAAAATACTGACGTCAATCCTTTTGGATCACCACCAAAAAAACACTATGGAACTTGAAAGGTTGCGTGTTTGTGTATATTATAGGTTCGTGCGTGTTCACATATCTCTGTTTTAATTGTGCTTGTCCCTCACTTCGTCAGTTCGCCCGACCGTTACGCTCTGCCAATACCACATAAATAATGAACTATTCCATTTTGATCGCGTGGAAAGATAAGAGACGTATAAGAGACGCTACTTGGTTTCAGTGAAAAGAAGAAAGAAGTGAAGATAGAAATATTTAACGTCCGTTTCAGTGAAATGGAAAAACTTGCCAATTTCAAATCTTTTCATTTGTACCCGCTTACTTATAAGTAAATTTATTAATAACAATGTTTGCTAGACAGGTTTTCGGCAAAATGTTTACCAGATAGGCAAATAATTAATATAGAGGCATAAATAATTGGGTTTCTACTAGGCACCGTTTATCCTTTTTTTCTAGAATCTAAAGAAAAACAATATTCTCAATGTCTCTTGGGTATGTCCGTTTTCTTTATGCTCCTGAAGTTAGGGTAAGTATAAGCATTGTTATAAAGGCCACGCTCAAGTCAGCCTTGAGCAGAGTTGGAACGACCAAAGAAATGTTTGTACTTACTTCATCGTTGGAGGGTTTAAGCATGATAAATAAAAATGTTTGCCAGACAGGTTTTCGTCTGGTAAACAATTAATATAGAAGCATAAATAATTGGGTTTCTACTAGACACCTATTATTTGTTTTCTAGAACTTAAAGAGAAACAAAATACTCAATGTCTCTTGGGAATGTCCGTTTTCTTTATGGTCCTGAAGTTAGGGTAAATATAAGCATTGTTATAAAAGCCGCGCTCAAGTTAGCCTCGAGCAGAGTTTAGTGGAGGGGGTCGCGAAGGATTCCTTACGTGATCAGGTCTGCTTGTCGAAGGATGAGTTTCGCTCTTACTGGTCTTGGGCGTCAGCGGCGGATTACCTCACTAACCCTGAGTTTTCGCTTACCTGGCGATTGGCTCAGAATCGGCTGCCTCTCAATGACAAGGCCTTCATATGGGGCTTGGCGGATTTGCCAGACAGTGAACGGTGTGGCCTTAGTTTAGAGGAAACGGCTTCGCACGCCTTCTACCATTGCCCCATGTTTAGAATTGAGTCATCAGAAGTAGTCTACCCTTAACCGTAGGTATGTCATATGTTCGATAATAGTATTTACTTAAATTGTAGTGAGTGTTAATAATTCACTTTAGATAAGTAAAGTCTTGCAAGTTTGAAGTTCTTTTTATTCACAGAGTAATGTTCGAGTCGAGTTTGTGGGTGAGTCAGTTGTGGTTTTTCGCGCGGGAAAATTATAATCGCAACTTACGTAGATTAGATTAGCGCTTCTCTGTGTTCGCTGGACTGACTGATTTGGTCAGTTGGAAATCATCCTTATATAAGGTTTTAGATGTCAGAATCGGCTCAAGTAAGTTTTGGCGCAATTTAACTTTCTCACGTGGAGTTTTTGATTTATCACGTTGCGAGCCAATAGAATTCGCTGCTTAGCACAATAAGGTTTTTTGATTGGTTAAGTTGATTCACGTAGGCGTGTAAAATGGAATGTTCCTGTTGCTAGGGGTGATAAGGTAAATGGACGAGTCCACAGGTTCCCTTTGAGAGGATGTGGTATTATGGTGGATGGAGGATTGATTAGTGACGGACGAGTTCTTGTGGTGAATGCGGAAATTGTAATGTATGAATGGGTCGTGAATCGGATTAGCTAGGTATAAGATAGTTAGTTTGGGAATCTCAATTTGGATCATAACTAAAGATGTAGCCGAGAACGGGCCAGGAACAACACTTACTCAGATTAACTAGGTACACAAAAGCTTGTCTAACCTAACCAAGGGGAGGGCTCCGCAGGAAACTACCCCAATGTGATGTAGGTTGACCTAGAAGAGAAAATCAAGGCTAGCCCCGTTCAAACGAACCAAGCTTGCCTCTTTCACCCACCTTTCGCTGAAGACTGTCAAATGCGGGCGTTTTCTATCAGTTCTAATCTTCATCTTCAGCTGATGCTCAAAGAATCGGATCAGATCCTGATGAGAAAGACGGATGCCTCGCAAGACTTCCTCCTGTCGCGTCGTCCAAATCACCATTCTGGCCTTGGCTAGCAGCGTCAGAAACACCATTTGTTTCGCCCCGGAATACGGGGGCGACACATTGTCACACGCGTATGTGCGATCAATGGGCACAAGCTTTTCGGAAGCGAGACGAGCAGTCAGCTCGCCGACATGGTCCCATAAGGGATGCTCAAAGAATCGGATCAGATCCTGATGAGAAAGACTGATGCCTCGCAAGACTTCCTCCTGTCGCGTCGTCCAAACCACCATTATAGTCGGTCATCAAATTTCAAGATATCCATACAAACTCCACGCTGTTGAATTTACTGACTCGCAATCAATTAAAGTTTCTCAACAAACTGAACGCAACATTTAAATAACCATTATCCACGTGGATATTCATCACCTACAATTGACCTAAAGAGTGAACATTTTCACTACATCAAATTGTACATTCATCATACTAACCTATTAGTTAAAGGCAAACAACTCTTGGCAGCTTTAATTTGTCGGAGTTAGCTCTTCCTCGGTTCCTTAATCCTTCAACGGGGGTATCTCTCCCCTGGCTATAAATACTGGCTGACCCTTCTCTCTCGCTCTCTTTTCCGACTCAGGCCTTGGGCCGCCACCTCGCGTGGAGACGAGGTAAAATCTCTCTTTTTCCGACTTAGGCCTCGGGCCGCCACCTCGCGTGGAGACGAGGTAAAATCTCTCTTTTTCCGACTCAGGTCTCGGGCCGCCACCTCGCGTGGAGATGAGGTAAAATCTCTCTTTTTCCGACTCAGGCCTTGGGCCGCCACCTCGCATGGAGATGAGGTAAAATCTCTCTTTTTACGATTTAGGCCTCGGGCCGCAACCTCGCGCGGAGGCGAGGTAAAATCTCTCTTTTTCCGACTCAGGCCTTGGGCCGCCACCTCACGTAGAGATGAGGTAAAATCTCTCTTTTTCCGACTTAGGCCGTGGGCCGCTACGTCGCGCGGAGGCGAGTTAAAATCTCTCTTTTTCCACTTAGGCCAATATGTGACCTCTCACAGATACAGCGTTTCCCATATTCCGGGAACGCGCTAAGAACAATACACGTACGTACGAACACTTACAACACACACACATAATTTCTCCATACAAACTCTATGTAACAGTCCACGTCTTTGTTTAACTTGTTTTGTTATTGATATATATTTGTTTACCCATGTATATCGGTCTTGTTTGTTTTCTTTGTCTTCTTTGGACTTAATTAAAGTCTGACAATTCCCATGTAGCTTGATCGGCCAGCAGGAAAGTTTAACCTTCTGATATCTCTTCACATCATCACCCCCACGGTCCGCTACAAATTCTGACTCATAAATAACACATGCACACACACACTAACAGTTGAACAATACATTTTGATATTTTACTACGCAGAAACAAAAATTATTTTAATTTTAATAACAAGCCAAAAACATCAGCATTTTCTTACCACAATTCTGCACGAACATTATCTCAATTACCAAACCAATAAAAATTCTCTTTATCTTTGTATGTGTCTTTATTGTAAAAAATCTCTTTATTGTAAAAAATCTCTTTATTGTAAAAAATCTCTTTATTGTTGATCTCTAATCGCGTTGTTCAGTCATTTCTTGTTTTTTGTGTAATCTATTTGTTGTGGGATAATCCAAATTGCAAACACGCATAACTTTCACCTTATAAAATCTACCTTCTGATACACCTCACTCGGCATACGACCTGCAACAATATACTCAAGGTCATGGAAAATATTTGAAAAAAAATAATAATTTAATGGAAAGAAAAAATAACTGTTAATTTGTTTCCGCTAGGTAACGAATGATTGTATTCTGAACATTTTTTACGCACAAAAATGGGTCAACAAGACTGTGTTATAAAAAAGCTCTCTTAAAATTGCAATAAAGGAAATTTCTTTTTTTAATTCCTAATTTGTTTCAGACGATTAAAGTCTCGTCATTAAATATGGCTGCGGTTGGATTGAAAATGTCGTCATAAATGAAAAACAAGATTTTGTTTTAATAATTTAAATTCATTATATAAAATAATAAACAACGTTGACCACTTAACATAATTGTCAAAGGTTTTTAAAAAATTAACGGGATTTCTGTCTTTACAGAATGGGATCAAAGTGTAGTATCTGTTTTTATTCCACAAAACACAATAAAGGAAGCCTAGACCTGGGGATTCCAACCCTGCAGCAGCACCTCCCTCATTGGAGTCGAAGTCTCGGTGGCTGCTGGTTCCAGCATAATGGGTGTAGGCATATGGACTATCCTACGTTAAAATGACCCTGTGTCATATCCTGTCACCGTGAGGAGGCTGGTAAATACTGACGGGACCAACTATCCTTTCTCCGGCCTGGGATCAAAGTGTAGTAGCTGTATTTTATCTCTCCTCTCTGCTGTATTTTCGATAGTTCACAATAAGAGGAAAGTTTGGTCTCAGAAATACCAACCCTGCGGCAGCACCTCCCTCACTGGACTAAAAGCGGGAGAGTCAGTAGAATATCAACACCAGCGTAACCATAGTTGCGGGAACCTAACAATTTGGGGATTGGCCGAGGACAACCCCACGTTGAAAACAACCTAGCCACCATGGATTGCCATGGGCATGACCATGACTTCATTGTTACAATATAGTAACACTCCCTTGCCATGGGTTACATTATTTTCTCGTACGATCGCCGAATTTTGGGTGGCTTATAATGATTTTACTGCTAATAATTAACCCATTGCAGTGGGGAGAAAAGTTGGATCCAGACCTTTCCCAAGGGTATTTGCGCGTAAGTGAATATAACGAACCCGGCTGGAATTGGAACTCGGCTCTCCGATTTCCAACGCCGAGCCATTATCCATTACACCACCCACACATCCAAGCTTACAGCACCTGGTATTCTCAAGCGGTCACCCATTTAGGTACTGACCAGGTTTGACGTTGCTTAACTTCGGTGATTCGACGAGAATCGGTGTTTCAACGTGATATGGCCGTAAGCCATACTACCTGCACATCCAAGCTTACAGCACTTGGTATTCCCAAGCGGTCGCCCATCTAGGTACTGACCAGCCACGACGTTGCTTAATTTCAGTGATTGGGCGAGAATTGGTACCTGGTATTCCCAAGCGGTCATCTATAGGATATAAACTCCTATATTTTACAGCCAATAAGTGACGCCCAAAACAAGTAAGAGACGCTTACAAATAAATCCTACTAAAATAAGTAGATACGAAAAAACTTTACAATTCTGTACAAAACACGGTTCCAAAATTAAATAATTGGTTTCTGGAAACTGATTGGATATGACAAATCACGTGACGTCGGCAGAGTTGGACTCCCAATGATCTGGAAATAGGCCAGGGCTTAAATTACTTAATACATTCCTGCACGGAACTCAGGTAGAATTTGTGGGCCGAGCACCGACTTGCCATAAGCCATAAAAACGGCTTGTCAGCGACCGTCAAGGATGATAACTGAAACAGAACAGTCAGCGCAGATCTGAAACAGGACAGTCAGCGGACAGATCTGCGAAACAGAGCAGTCAGTGAACCAACCCAGCCTCGATACACGTTACCATGACAAGGCGCCAGTCAGCTGTGGCGAAGTAAGTCTTGTCTCCACTATCCTTGTTCACTGTGTTTTAGAATTACTGCTATGGCACGAAATATGTCTGCAGTCGCAGACGTTTCATTAGCGTGTGCTTCTTACACTCATATTGGCGTACATATCATTTCGAACTTTGCAGACTCACTTGGAACAAAATAACTTCAAACTTTGCAGACTCACTTGCAACAAATCATATCGAACTCTTCATGGCCACAACAAAGAAGATTCATTTTCAACATGTAAATATGCACATGTAAATATACACATGTAAATGCACATCTGCTTGTATAAATGTTATTGTCATATTTCGCTTGGTCTTCTTTTTCTGCGAAGATCATTTCTTAGCGTTGTTTATAATTTTGTATTGAAATTTGTGAACATGACATTCGGATTTTATTTTCCCACCTAATATGTGGGTATGCTGACACCCACACATCCATCATGACGTTTCGACATTGCTTAACTTCGGGGATTCGATGAGAACAGGCGTGCGTGCGTGTGTGCGTGCGTGTGTGCGTGCGTGCGTGCGTGCGTGCGTGCGTGCGTGCGCGCGCACGGGCGTCTTTGATTCTAGTGGGCATTTTTATGTCTACCTGGTAGTGTTTGTAAATACTGTCCCACTCTATCGTGACGATTTTTATATTCATTTGGCCCAAGTACAGGACATCCTGAGTTTAGATGGTCTATCGTTTCCTGATATTTGTCACAAAAACTGCTTTTTGCATGCACATTATTGTGTATGATATTCGCCTGAAAGTTTCTAGTGAAAAGATTCTGGTCTTCCGCTGCAATGATAAAGCCTTCCGTTTCTTCAGCCTTTAATCCAGATGTTCGTAACCATAGATGAGTGTTAACGTTATCAACATCACCTTTATTAGCCTCGTTCTGGATATTGGCCATGCAGAGGTTAGCCTTGCCAGTATTGTTTCATCTGTTCAAGAGCTTTATCTGTGACTTTCATAATTTTGCTGCAACAGTTGGTTCTTGGGTTCTGTTTTAGTTTTCTACAGAATCTACTAAATGTAAATCTCGTTTGTATTTACAACCTCCTTTCATGATTAAATATTTTTTCTTTCTATTTTGTCGTTTTGTCTGACTCATTGTATCATCCAGTCCTTTGTTGTAAGCCAATAGCTGTTGTTTTGTATGAAAATTCTAGCTAAATAAGACCTCTTCCATCTTCTTTACGGGGTATGTTTAGACGGTCTACATCAGCCTGCATTTTAAGCTTAGAAATAAGTTTTCTTGTCTTCGAATCAATTCGTCTGATCTTATTTAGAGTCCAGTTCAAGATGCTGAAGCTATATTGAACCACTGGGGTGGTAAGGCTATTAATGGCCATAATTCTGTTCTTAATCCAGTTATAAAATCAGTCACACCCCTCTACAGTATTCTTTTCACACTATTTCTTTCATTTTTTTATGGTGAATTTATTCACTCTCATTTACAGCGAAGTACTTATAAGCTTCTTACTCTAAATCTTTGATTGTTACCCCAGGGTCTAAGCTAATAGAGGAAGTTTGTTGCAGTGATTGAAATAAAATTTAAATAAAAATGCATACGTATAGAACAAGAAATATACAAAAATAGAAAGGGGCATAAGACAAGTATCTGTCTATATTTCTGAGATGAGGCATTATGTACACTATTTACATTATTCAGACTATTGTCCTCATCTTTGTCGCCATATTTATTACAACGTTTCGGACGTTGTACGCTCCGGCATTCTTCAGTATCTGTCCCTATTTCTGAGATGAGGTATTATGTACACTATTTACATTATTCGGACTATTGTCCTCATCTTTGTCGCCATATTTATTACAACGTTTCGGCCGTTGTACGCTCCGGCCTTCTTCAGGTGGTTGGAATGTCGAACTGAACCCTTTATTTCGCTCACTGGGGTAGACTGTTCTAGTTCCACGTGCCATGTTTAATGGATGTCAGTTATCAGTTTGTGGCGGCCTTTTACCACGTTTATTTAATTTTGTTTCATTTGTTTAGGAACCCAAACTGATGTAAAAGAAAGGGACAAGGCATAGGTATCAATATATATAAAATTGTATTCAACGAAACATAGAATAAAGAATGTATACGAAAAAGTAAGCAGTTTTCCAAGATCATCCTATTAATAAGTAAGAGCCACGTTTGCACCCGTTTTGTTCAAGAGGTCATTCTTTTTCTAAGAAGGAATATATCTTGTAAGTAGTGGGAAGACATGGTCTGTAGTTTTCAGGGACATTTGTGTCACCATTCTTGGGTAGTGGGAAGGTAGTTCCTTTAGTTGCCCATGCCGGAATTTTTATTATTATTATTATTATTATTATTATTATTATTATTATTATTATTATTATTATTATTATTATTATTATATCTAAAATTAGTAAATAATAACCGAAAAGACAATATGAAAGAACAAGAAAAGAGAAACATTACTAAGGAACGAGAATAATAGAAAATAGTGCCCTTTAATATCATCAGCAGCTCTCGAATATAAAAATACGTGAACACTAAAATAACTCTCTCTCTCTCTCTCTCTCTCTCTCTCTCTCTCTCTCTCTCTCTCTCTCTCTCTCTCTCTCTCTCTGGTTTTCCTTTCAAACTGTGTAACACGAACTTTCCGCGCTGAAGCTAAAAGGGATGTGAACACTTCACACTAAAACACACCAACACAGTAAGCCCCACTATAACATAACTATGAACACTTCGTTGTGTATGCAATTTAATTCTAACAAAAGAAACTCGTTTCAATTTGTTTAATAAATGTTATCTTTGCATTGCAAATCAATTGTTCAGTTATTTTGTGCATGTATACTCTTCCCCACCATTATTTCATGTACTACAAAATATTCCAGTAAGAAACCTTACACATTTAATAATTGAAGTAGTTAATAACGAAAACAAAAGAGGAATTGAGAAAATAAGACAAAACGATTGGCATGCATTGAAATTTTTGAAGATCAAAGTTGATTGGAAAGTAAGAAGAGTGAAAGAGAATTAGAAGACTTTAGTGAGGGGAAAGGACAATAAAAGAAGAGGAATTAAGAAGACAGAAGATAACGATTGATATTGCATTGAAATTTTTGAAGATCAAAGTTGATTGGAAAGTAAGAAGAGTGAAAGAGAATTATTGAGTCTTTAGTGAGGGGAAAGGACAATAAAAGAAGAGGAATTAATAAGACACAAGATAACGATTGATATTGCATTGAAATGTTAGAAGATCAAAGTTGACTGGAAAGTAAGAAGAATGAAAGAGAATTAGAAGACTTTAGTGAGGGGAAAGGACAATAAAAGAAGAGGAATTAAGAAGACACAAGATAACGATTGATATTGCATTGAAATTTTTGAAGATCAAAGTTGACTGGAAAGCAACAAGCCGAAAGAGAGTTCCACAAGCGAGAGAAGCGAGATAAAAAAAAACAAAAAAAACTGTTAGCATAGAACGTACAGTAGCGATTTCAACAATAAAATTATGAGACCTTGCTGCGAATCTTGTACTGCGCTTAAATTCCTAAAATTTTGGTGTATTAGAGAAAAGTTCATCCGAACAATTACCATGAAAGAATTTATAGAAAGTGGGGGGGGCATCGCGCTTCCGAGTGTGACACAAGGTCGAGGTTTTAAGTGGGTTTATCGGCAGTACCGTGGGAAAATGGCACAATCCTCCTCGACACTTCTCCTTTTGGGGACGCCTCAAGCGCCGAGTAATAAACCCCAGTCCACTCCCGGGTAAGTTTTTAAAAATATCAAGTTCAAGCTCTCACCCCGGGGGCGTGGGGGGCATCTCCCAGGCAGTACCTCTCCTTCGGGAGAGGGATGGGGACATTCCCCTGTGCTAGTGGCGTTCCCAAAATAGGAAGAGCCTAGTGAGCTTCAGCAATTTTTACACGGTATTGCCGGTGTAAACACACTTTCAACTGACCTTGTGTCAGATTTGGTCGTGACTTGGGCGCTCTGAAAACACCCCCCTTTGTAAAAGAAAACACTCTGGCAATGATGAATTATAAATAAATAAATACACAGCCACATTAAACTTGAAATTTTTGACGTTTAATTTACCAAAAAAAAATTGTCTAGCCGTTTTTAGAAAAATATATTTTTAAAAATATATTTTTAATTATCTCTGAAAAAAATAACTTTTTCCTACTTCCCGATGAGCAGATAATGTTATTAATAATGAGAATTATTTTCAATAAGAGTCTGAAAAGTTTTAATTAATTAATTTCAAATATTTCCTCGGCTGATAATTATATTTTATATCCCGAATGTCTTTCCGTAATTCGTGAAAGGATATTGTTTTCCTTGCTCTAAATTTGTTCGATCCAAAATACATTTTTGTGTTTATCCGCCTCCATTCATTTTTTATCGATTAATCATGGATTTTATTTTTACGTAAACACATTTGACCAAAACTAGTTTTTATTTTATTTACTTAAAACTTAAAAGCAAAAACAAAAAGAACAATAATTCAGTAAAAGCACAATGTTGTTTTTTGTTTATCTTTTAAGTTTTATTTGACATTTTAATAAAAATTAAAAATCTTTTTTTACCGTGCTTCATATTAAATGGGAGTATTTAAAATTTTATTGAAGTTGAAGACAAATAATTAATTACAATATGAGTCCAATTTCCAAAACAATCTTTGAATGAAAAGGTATGCAAAAGCTGCATGTTTACGGATAAATTTACGATAAGATAGTTACATGACTACATAAATAAATAAATACACAATAATAACTCCGAAGTGAATTTATTTATTTGCGAAAAGTTTTTTGTTTTATGGACTCAAATAAATTTTTTTTTAAAATGATGTCGAAATATGTTAATTAATTAAATAAATAAATTTGTTGTGCCATAAACTGTTTTTAATAACAAAATACTCGTAGCATGCACTTTATTTTGTGGGAAATATGATTTCCAAGGGTAGAGGCTAGAGCATTATTTTTAATTTTAATCATGTTGCTGCTGTCTTTCATCATCGTCATCATCATCATCATCGTCGTCGTCATCATCGTCATCGTCGTCATCCTCCTCCTCCTCCTCCTCCTCCTCCTCCTCCTCCTCCTCCTCCTCCTTCTCCTCCTCCTTCTCCTCCTCCTTTGCTGTATACTCATTTCTGTCCGGTCCCAATCAGAGACCTAAGGTCAGAAATGGCATCATGAAATTTTCCACTGAACTTTTTTGTAAAAAATAGAAATAAATAGAATAAAAAATAGAAAAAAAAACAAAAATAAAAGAACCCAAAATCACATACATTTCATTGAGCTAAAGAACTTCATATGGTGTGAACTGTACTTGTGAGTACCAATTTTTGTATTTGTTTAAGGCAAGTGCTACCAGGGACCCCATCAATGAGTCTATCGGAACCTTTTCCAATCAATCCGAGGGTTCCAACTACAACTAGAATTACTGATGTCCTCATGTGCCACATTTTTGAGATTTCCACTTCAAGATCCTTGTATTTTGATATTTTCGTGATCGTCAAAGATACATTACAATCTGCAGGAACTGTCATGTCAATAAAAAAGCATCTTCTGTTTTTGTGGTCTTTGGTCACGATTTGGGCGAGTAGGCTTCATTGTTCTGTCTGTGTATATTTTAAAGTCCCATAAAATTGTTACAGGTCCTATCTCTGTAACCGGGTTTGGGTGATGTTCTTACCAGTTTCTTGAAGTTTTCTTCCCGTAATTATTATTATTATTATTATTATTATTATCTTTGATTTCTGCTGTATACACATTTCCTTCCCGATCCCAACCAGAGACCTAAGGTCAGAAATGGCTTCATGACATTTTCCACTGGTTTATTTTTGTAAAAAAAAAACCCCAAAAAACCTAAGATCACACACATTTTACATAGATAAAGCTCTTCTTAACGTTTGAGCAGTACCTGTGAGTACAATTTTTTGCATTTCTTTAAGACATGGACGACCATGAATTCCTTCTATCGGAACCTTTTCCAATCAATCCGAGGCCTCCAACTGCAACTGGAGTTATTGGTGTCCCTATGTGCCACATTTTTGAGATTTCCACTTCAAGATCCTTGTATTTTGATAGTTTTGTGACGATCTTCAAAGATACATTACAATCTGCAGGAACTGTCATGTCAATAAGAAAGCACATTCTGTTTTTGTATTCTCTAATCCTGATGTCTGGGCGATTAGTTTTGACTGTCCTGCTTGTAAAGTCCCATAAAATTGTTACAGATCATACCTCCATAACCAGGTCTGGGTGGTGTTCGTACCAGTTTATTTCCATTTTCTTTCCATACGTGTTGCAGATTTTCCAGTGCAGATATTGGCCCACACTATCATGCCAAGTTTTATATTCAGCGGATGTTAATACCATGCAACCTAATGCAAGATGGTCAATTGTTTCTGGATACTTATCACAGAATCTGCATTTCAGGTTAACACAATTTTTCAGTATGTGTGCTTGGTAACTTCTAGTTAACAAGCATTGATAAGCAAGGATAAAACCTTTGGTTTCAGGTTTTAACACTGCATTACATAACCACTGGTGGGTACAGGGTTTGTCTACGTCAGCTTGTTTAGTACAGGCAGAGTATTGACCATGAAGAACCTTATCTTTTCATTGTTTCTGAATTTGGTATATTGCATTTGACAAAGAGTTCGATATAATCTATGTAGAACAGGTGATTAAACACTCATTTTTAATTTGTATCCATAGTTATTACAGTTTAGTACATGCAGGAGGGGGGTTACGGTCAAATAGAACAGAAGGGGCGAGATAGGGCGTGTCCTTGAAAGATTACTTGTCATATATTCAGGCAGTTGGAAGTGTCAGTGCCTTTGGCGTGATTTAGGTATTAAATGATTTTCCACAGTTCCATGCTATATTTAAAGAAATTTACCATCACTGAGGAGGCTTTGTACATTTCCAAAGTCTTAAGGATCCAAGAGTGTGGCATACTATCAAAGGCTTTATGGTAATCTATTCCAGATGTGCTGAGGTTTCTACATTCTTTTCCTGAAATCTTCTAGGATCATTTTCTTTATCAGCAATCTTTGATCTCTACAACTACATGAACCTCTTTGATATCTCTTCTGTTCCAAAGGAAGAATGTTGTTTCCATCGAGAAAAGAGTAAGTACAGTTTGTCAGGTAAGGCATGATCAATTTATATGGAACGAGATGTAAATTGGCCTATAATTTTTTGGATCATCTGTTTCACCTGTTTTTGGTAGAAGATATGTAATACCTTCAGTGATTCGTTCTGGAATTTCATTAGGAGTATTAATTAGCATTGTTAAAGTTTGTACAAGAGTTTTATGGATTGATGAGAGATAATAAAACCAAAAGTTGGGAAGCATGCCATTTCAATTTTTGAGATTTTGTTACAGCTTTCCTAACATTATACTTAGTTATATTTTATTATTATTATTATTATTATTATGGTGGTTATTATTTATTTATTTATTCATTTGTTTTATTTATAATTTCCTTTAATTTCTGTTGTATACTTATTTCTCAACAAGTAGTAAACTCATTGGTTAAAATGCATTTTCAAAGTAAAATCATTTGCAATGCATTTTTATATTAAAAATCATTTGCAATGCATTTTTATAGTAAAAATCATTTGAAATGCATTTTTACAATAAAAATCATTTACAATGCATTTTTATATTAAAAATCATTTGCAATGCATTTTTATAGTAAAAATCATTTGAAATGCATTTTTATATTAAAAATCATTTGCAATGCATTTTTATTGTAAAATCATTTGCAATGCATTTTTATATTAAATATTATTCACAATGCATTTTTATATTACAAATCAATCGAAAGGCATTTTTATATTAAAAATCATTTCCAAGGCATTTTTATAGTAAAATCATTTGCAATGCATTTTAATATTAAAGATCATTTTAAATGCATTTTTATATTAAAAATCATTTGCAATGCATTTTTATAGTAAAAATCATTTGAAATGCATTTTTATAGTAAAAGTCATTTGAAATGCATTTTTATAGTAAAATCATTTACAATGCATTTTTATATTAAAAATCATTTGAAATGCATTTTTATATTACAAATCATTTGAAATGCATTTCAAAAATCAATTGCAATGCATTTTTATATTCAAAGTCATTTGCAATGCATTTCCATATTAAAATCATTTGCAATGCATTTTTCTATTAAAAGTCATTTGCAATGCATTTTTATATTAAAATCATTTGCAATGCATTTTTAAAGTAAAATCATTTACAATGCATTTTTATTTTAAAAATCATTTGCAATGCATTTTTATATTAAAAATCATTTGCAATGCATTTTTATAGTAAAAATCATTTGCAATGCATTTTTATATTAAAAACCATTTGCAATGCATTTTTATATTAAAATCATTTGCAATGCATTTTTAAAGTAAAATCATTTACAATGCATTTTTATTTTAAAAATCATTTGCAATGCATTTTTATATTAAAAATCATTTGCAATGCATTTTTATATTAAAAATCATTTGAAATGCATTTTCATATTACAAATCATTTGCAATGCATTTTTATATTAAAAATCATTTGCAATGCATTTTTATTGTAAAATCATTTGCAATGCATTTTTATAGTAAAAATCATTTGAAAGGCATTTTTATATGAAAAATCATTTGCAACGCATTTTTATATTAAAAATCATTTCCAAGGCATTTTTATAGTAAAAATCATTTGAAATGCATTTGTATATTAAAAATCATTTGCAATGCATTTTTATATTAAAAGTCATTTGCAATGCATTTCCATATTAAAATCATTTGCAATGCATTTTTAAAGTAAAATCATTTACAATGCATTTTTATTTTAAAAATCATTTGAAATGCATTTTTATAGTAAAAATCATTTGCAATGCATTTTTATATTAAAAATCATTTGAAATGCATTTTTATATTAAAAATCATTTGCAGTGCATTTATATATTAAAAATCATTTGCCAGGCATTTTTATAGTAAAATCATTTGCAATGTATTTTTATAGTAAAAATCATTTGAAATGCATTTTTATATTAAAAATCATTTGCAAGGCATTTTTATATCAAAAATATTTTGAAATGCATTTGTATATTAAAAATCATTTGCAATGCATTTTTATAGTAAAAATCATTTGAAATGCATTTTTATAGTAAAATCATTTACAATGTATTTTTATATTAAAAATTATTTGAAATGCATTTTTATATTAAAAATCATTTGAAATGCATTTTTATATTAAAAATCATTTGCAATGCATTTTTATAGTAAAACATTTGCAATGCATTTTTATATTAAAAGTCATTTAATTGAAATGTATTTGTATATTAAAAATCATTTGCAATGCATTTTTATAGTAAAAATCATTTGAAATGGATTTTTATAGTAAAATCATTTACAATGTATTTTTATATTAAAAATCATTTAAATGCATTTTTATATTAAAAATCATTTGAAATGCATTTTTATATTACAAATCATTTGAAATGCATTTTTATATTAAAAATCATTTGCAATGCATTTTTATAGTAAAACATTTGCAATGCATTTTTATATTAAAAGTCATTTGCAATGCATTTCCATATTAAAATCATTTGCAATGCATTTTTAAAGTAAAATCATTTACAATGCATTTTTATTTTAAAAATCATTTGCAATGCATTTTTATATTAAAAATCATTTGCAATGCATTTTTATATTAAAAATCATTTGAAATGCATTTTTATATTACAAATCATTTGCAATGCATTTTTATATTAAAAATTATTTGCAATGCATTTTTATTGTAAAATCATTTGCAATGCATTTTTATATTAAAAATCATTCACAATGCATTTTTATATTAAAAATCATTCGCAATGCATTTTTATATTAAAAATCATTCGCCATGCATTTTTATATTAAAAATCATTCGCAATGCATTTTTATATTAAAAATCATTTGAAAGGCATTTTTATATTAAAAATCATTTGCAACGCATTTTTATATTAAAAATCATTTCCAAGGCATTTTTATAGTAAAAATCATTTGAAATGCATTTTTATTTTAAAAATCATTTGCAATGCATTTTTATATTAAAAGTCATTTGCAATGCATTTTTATATTAAAATCATTTGCTATGCATTTTTAAAGTAAAATCATTTACAATGCATTTTTATTTTAAAAATCATTTGAAATGCATTTTTATAGTAAAAATCATTTGCAATGCATTTTTATATTAAAAATCATTTGAAATGCATTTTTATATTAAAAATCATTTTCAGTGCATTTATATATTAAAAATCATTTGCCAGGCATTTTTATAGTAAAATCATTTGCAATGTATTTTTATAGTAAAAATCATTTGAAATGCATTTTTATATTAAAAATCATTTGCCAGGCATTTTTATAGTAAAATCATTTGCAATGTATTTTTATAGTAAAAATCATTTGAAATGCATTTTTATATTAAAAATCATTTGCAAGGCATTTTTATATCAAAAATCATTTGAAATGCATTTGTATATTAAAAATCATTTGCAATGCATTTTTATAGTAAAAATCATTTGAAATGCATTTTTATAGTAAAATCATTTACAATGTATTTTTATATTAAAAATTATTTGAAATGCATTTTTATATTAAAAATCATTTGAAATGCATTTTTATATTAAAAATCATTTGCAATGCATTTTTATAGTAAAACATTTGCAATGCATTTTTATATTAAAAGTCATTTAATTGAAATGCATTTGTATATTAAAAATCATTTGCAATGCATTTTTATAGTAAAAATCATTTGAAATGGATTTTTATAGTAAAATAATTTACAATGTATTTTTATATTAAAAATCATTTAAATGCATTTTTATATTAAAAATCATTTGAAATGCATTTTTATATTAAAAATCATTTGCAATGCATTTTTATAGTAAAACATTTGCAATGCATTTTTATATTACAAGTCATTTGCAATGCATTTCCATATTAAAATCATTTGCAATGCATTTTTAAAGTAAAATCATTTACAATGCATTTTTATTTTAAAAATCATTTGCAATGCATTTTTATATTAAAAATCATTTGCAATGCATTTTTAGATTAAAAATCATTTGAAATGCATTTTTATATTACAAATCATTTGCAATGCATTTTTATATTAAAAATCATTTGCCAGGCATTTTTATAGTAAAATCATTTGCAATGTATTTTTATAGTAAAAATCATTTGAAATGCATTTTTATATTAAAAATCATTTGCCAGGCATTTTTATAGTAAAATCATTTGCAATGTATTTTTATAGTAAAAATCATTTGAAATGCATTTTTATATTAAAAATCATTTGCAAGGCATTTTTATATCAAAAATCATTTGAAATGCATTTGTATATTAAAAATCATTTGCAATGCATTTTTATAGTAAAAATCATTTGAAATGCATTTTTATAGTAAAATCATTTACAATGTATTTTTATATTAAAAATTATTTGAAATGCATTTTTATATTAAAAATCATTTGAAATGCATTTTTATATTAAAAATCATTTGCAATGCATTTTTATAGTAAAACATTTGCAATGCATTTTTATATTAAAAGTCATTTAATTGAAATGCATTTGTATATTAAAAATCATTTGCAATGCATTTTTATAGTAAAAATCATTTGAAATGGATTTTTATAGTAAAATAATTTACAATGTATTTTTATATTAAAAATCATTTAAATGCATTTTTATATTAAAAATCATTTGAAATGCATTTTTATATTAAAAATCATTTGCAATGCATTTTTATAGTAAAACATTTGCAATGCATTTTTATATTACAAGTCATTTGCAATGCATTTCCATATTAAAATCATTTGCAATGCATTTTTAAAGTAAAATCATTTACAATGCATTTTTATTTTAAAAATCATTTGCAATGCATTTTTATATTAAAAATCATTTGCAATGCATTTTTAGATTAAAAATCATTTGAAATGCATTTTTATATTACAAATCATTTGCAATGCATTTTTATATTAAAAATCATTTGCAATGCATTTTTATTGTAAAATCATTTGCAATGCATTTTTATATTAAAAATCATTCACAATGCATTTTTATATTAAAAATCATTCGCAATGCATTTTTATATTAAAAATCATTCGCAATGCATTTTTATAGTAAAAATCATTTGAAAGGCATTTTTATATTAAAAATCATTCACAATGCATTTTTATAGTAAAAATCATTTGAAAGGCATTTTTATATTAAAAATCATTCGCAATGCATTTTTATATTAAAAATCATTCGCCATGCATTTTTATATTAAAAATCATTCGCAATGCATTTTTATAGTAAAAATCATTTGCAATGCATTTTTATATTAAAAATCATTCACAATGCATTTTTATATTAAAAATCATTCGCAATGCATTTTTATATTACAAATCATTCGCCATGCATTTTTATATTAAATATCATTCGCAATGCATTTTTATATTAAAAATCATTTGAAAGGCATTTTTATATTAAAAATCATTTGCAACGCATTTTTATATTAAAAATCATTTCCAAGGCATTTTTATAGTAAAAATCATTTGAAATGCATTTTTATTTTAAAAATCATTTGCAATGCATTTTTATATTAAAAGTCATTTGCAATGCATTTTTATATTAAAATCATTTGCTATGCATTTTTAAAGTAAAATCATTTACAATGCATTTTTATTTTAAAAATCATTTGAAATGCATTTTTATAGTAAAAATCATTTGCAATGCATTTTTATATTAAAAATCATTTGAAATGCATTTTTATATTAAAAATCATTTTCAGTGCATTTATATATTAAAAATCATTTGCCAGGCATTTTTATAGTAAAATCATTTGCAATGTATTTTTATAGTAAAAATCATTTGAAATGCATTTTTATATTAAAAATCATTTGCCAGGCATTTTTATAGTAAAATCATTTGCAATGTATTTTTATAGTAAAAATCATTTGAAATGCATTTTTATATTAAAAATCATTTGCAAGGCATTTTTATATCAAAAATCATTTGAAATGCATTTGTATATTAAAAATCATTTGCAATGCATTTTTATAGTAAAAATCATTTGAAATGCATTTTTATAGTAAAATCATTTACAATGTATTTTTATATTAAAAATTATTTGAAATGCATTTTTATATTAAAAATCATTTGAAATGCATTTTTATATTAAAAATCATTTGCAATGCATTTTTATAGTAAAACATTTGCAATGCATTTTTATATTAAAAGTCATTTAATTGAAATGCATTTGTATATTAAAAATCATTTGCAATGCATTTTTATAGTAAAAATCATTTGAAATGGATTTTTATAGTAAAATAATTTACAATGTATTTTTATATTAAAAATCATTTAAATGCATTTTTATATTAAAAATCATTTGAAATGCATTTTTATATTAAAAATCATTTGCAATGCATTTTTATAGTAAAACATTTGCAATGCATTTTTATATTACAAGTCATTTGCAATGCATTTCCATATTAAAATCATTTGCAATGCATTTTTAAAGTAAAATCATTTACAATGCATTTTTATTTTAAAAATCATTTGCAATGCATTTTTATATTAAAAATCATTTGCAATGCATTTTTAGATTAAAAATCATTTGAAATGCATTTTTATATTACAAATCATTTGCAATGCATTTTTATATTAAAAATCATTTGCCAGGCATTTTTATAGTAAAATCATTTGCAATGTATTTTTATAGTAAAAATCATTTGAAATGCATTTTTATATTAAAAATCATTTGCCAGGCATTTTTATAGTAAAATCATTTGCAATGTATTTTTATAGTAAAAATCATTTGAAATGCATTTTTATATTAAAAATCATTTGCAAGGCATTTTTATATCAAAAATCATTTGAAATGCATTTGTATATTAAAAATCATTTGCAATGCATTTTTATAGTAAAAATCATTTGAAATGCATTTTTATAGTAAAATCATTTACAATGTATTTTTATATTAAAAATTATTTGAAATGCATTTTTATATTAAAAATCATTTGAAATGCATTTTTATATTAAAAATCATTTGCAATGCATTTTTATAGTAAAACATTTGCAATGCATTTTTATATTAAAAGTCATTTAATTGAAATGCATTTGTATATTAAAAATCATTTGCAATGCATTTTTATAGTAAAAATCATTTGAAATGGATTTTTATAGTAAAATAATTTACAATGTATTTTTATATTAAAAATCATTTAAATGCATTTTTATATTAAAAATCATTTGAAATGCATTTTTATATTAAAAATCATTTGCAATGCATTTTTATAGTAAAACATTTGCAATGCATTTTTATATTACAAGTCATTTGCAATGCATTTCCATATTAAAATCATTTGCAATGCATTTTTAAAGTAAAATCATTTACAATGCATTTTTATTTTAAAAATCATTTGCAATGCATTTTTATATTAAAAATCATTTGCAATGCATTTTTAGATTAAAAATCATTTGAAATGCATTTTTATATTACAAATCATTTGCAATGCATTTTTATATTAAAAATCATTTGCAATGCATTTTTATTGTAAAATCATTTGCAATGCATTTTTATATTAAGAATCATTCACAATGCATTTTTATATTAAAAATCATTCGCAATGCATTTTTATATTAAAAATCATTCGCAATGCATTTTTATAGTAAAAATCATTTGAAAGGCATTTTTATATTAAAAATCATTCACAATGCATTTTTATAGTAAAAATCATTTGAAAGGCATTTTTATATTAAAAATCATTCGCAATGCATTTTTATATTAAAAATCATTCGCCATGCATTTTTATATTAAAAATCATTCGCAATGCATTTTTATAGTAAAAATCATTTGCAATGCATTTTTATATTAAAAATCATTCACAATGCATTTTTATATTAAAAATCATTCGCAATGCATTTTTATATTACAAATCATTCGCCATGCATTTTTATATTAAATATCATTCGCAATGCATTTTTATATTAAAAATCATTTGAAAGGCATTTTTATATTAAAAATCATTTGCAACGCATTTTTATATTAAAAATCATTTCCAAGGCATTTTTATAGTAAAAATCATTTGAAATGCATTTTTATTTTAAAAATCATTTGCAATGCATTTTTATATTAAAAGTCATTTGCAATGCACTTCCATATTAAAATCATTTGCTATGCATTTTTAAAGTAAAATCATTTACAATGCATTTTTATTTTAAAAATCATTTGAAATGCATTTTTATAGTAAAAATCATTTGCAATGCATTTTTATATTAAAAATCATTTGAAATGCATTTTTATATTAAAAATCATTTGCAGTGCATTTATATATTAAAAATCATTTGAAATGCATTTTTATAGTAAAATCATTTGCAATGTATTTTTATAGTAAAAATCATTTGAAATGCATTTTTATATTCAAAATCATTTGCAATGCATTTTTATAGTAAAATCATTTGCAATGTATTTTTATAGTAAAAATCATTTGAAATGCATTTTTATATTAAAAATCATTTGCAAGGCATTTTTATATCAAAAATCATTTGAAATGCATTTGTATATTAAAAATCATTTGCAATGAATTTTTATAGTAAAAATCATTTGAAATGCATTTTTATAGTAAAATCATTTACAATGTATTTTTATATTAAAAATTATTTGAAATGCATTTTTATATTAAAAATCATTTGAAATGCATTTTTATATTAAAAATCATTTGCAATGCATTTTTATTGTAAAACATTTGCAATGCATTTTTATATTAAAAGTCATTTAATTGAAATGCATTTGTATATTAAAAATCATTTGCAATGCATTTTTATAGTAAAAATCATTTGAAATGGATTTTTATAATAAAATCATTTACAATGTATTTTTATATTAAAAATCATTTAAATGCATTTTTATATTAAAAATCATTTGAAATGCATTTTTATATTAAAAATCATTTGCAATGCATTTTTATATTAAAACATTTGCAATGCATTTTTATATTAAAAGTCATTTGCAATGCATTTCCATATTAAAACCATTTGCAATGCATTTTTAAAGTAAAATCATTTACAATGCATTTTTATTTTAAAAATCATTTGCAATGCATTTTTATATTAAAAATCATTTGCAATGCATTTTTATATTAAAAATCATTTGAAATGCATTTTCATATTACAAATCATTTGCAATGCATTTTTATATTAAAAATCATTTGCAATGCATTTTTATTGTAAAATCATTTGCAATGCATTTTTATAGTAAAAATCATTTGAAAGGCATTTTTATATGAAAAATCATTTGCAACGCATTTTTATATTAAAAATCATTTCCAAGGCATTTTTATAGTAAAAATCATTTGAAATGCATTTTTATATTAAAAATCATTTGCAATGCATTTTTATATTAAAAGTCATTTGCAATGCATTTCCATATTAAAATCATTTGCAATGCATTTTTAAAGTAAAATCATTTACAATGCATTTTTATTTTAAAAATCATTTGAAATGCATTTTTATAGTAAAAATCATTTGCAATGCATTTTTATATTAAAAATCATTTGAAATGCATTTTTATATTAAAAATCATTTGCAGTGCATTTATATATTAAAAATCATTTGCCAGGCATTTTTATAGTAAAATCATTTGCAATGTATTTTTATAGTAAAAATCATTTGAAATGCATTTTTATATTAAAAATCATTTGCAAGGCATTTTTATATCAAAAATCATTTGAAATGCATTTGTATATTAAAAATCATTTGCAATGCATTTTTATAGTAAAAATCATTTGAAATGCATTTTTATAGTAAAATCATTTACAATGTATTTTTATATTAAAAATTATTTGAAATGCATTTTTATATTAAAAATCATTTGAAATGCATTTTTATATTAAAAATCATTTGCAATGCATTTTTATAGTAAAACATTTGCAATGCATTTTTATATTAAAAGTCCTTTAATTGAAATGTATTTGTATATTAAAAATCATTTGCAATGCATTTTTATAGTAAAAATCATTTGAAATGGATTTTTATAGTAAAATCATTTACAATGCATTTTTATATTAAAAGTCATTTGCAATGCATTTCCATATTAAAATCATTTGCAATGCATTTTTAAAGTAAAATCATTTACAATGCATTTTTATTTTAAAAATCATTTGCAATGCATTTTTATATTAAAAATCATTTGCAATGCATTTTTATATTAAAAATCATTTGAAATGCATTTTTATATTACAAATCATTTGCAATGCATTTTTATATTAAAAATTATTTGCAATGCATTTTTATTGTAAAATCATTTGCAATGCATTTTTATATTAAAAATCATTCACAATGCATTTTTATATTAAAAATCATTCGCAATGCATTTTTATATTAAAAATCATTCGCCATGCATTTTTATATTAAAAATCATTCGCAATGCATTTTTATATTAAAAATCATTTGAAAGGCATTTTTATATTAAAAATCATTTGCAACGCATTTTTATATTAAAAATCATTTCCAAGGCATTTTTATAGTAAAAATCATTTGAAATGCATTTTTATTTTAAAAATCATTTGCAATGCATTTTTATATTAAAAGTCATTTGCAATGCATTTTTATATTAAAATCATTTGCTATGCATTTTTAAAGTAAAATCATTTACAATGCATTTTTATTTTAAAAATCATTTGAAATGCATTTTTATAGTAAAAATCATTTGCAATGCATTTTTATATTAAAAATCATTTGAAATGCATTTTTATATTAAAAATCATTTTCAGTGCATTTATATATTAAAAATCATTTGCCAGGCATTTTTATAGTAAAATCATTTGCAATGTATTTTTATAGTAAAAATCATTTGAAATGCATTTTTATATTAAAAATCATTTGCCAGGCATTTTTATAGTAAAATCATTTGCAATGTATTTTTATAGTAAAAATCATTTGAAATGCATTTTTATATTAAAAATCATTTGCAAGGCATTTTTATATCAAAAATCATTTGAAATGCATTTGTATATTAAAAATCATTTGCAATGCATTTTTATAGTAAAAATCATTTGAAATGCATTTTTATAGTAAAATCATTTACAATGTATTTTTATATTAAAAATTATTTGAAATGCATTTTTATATTAAAAATCATTTGAAATGCATTTTTATATTAAAAATCATTTGCAATGCATTTTTATAGTAAAACATTTGCAATGCATTTTTATATTAAAAGTCATTTAATTGAAATGCATTTGTATATTAAAAATCATTTGCAATGCATTTTTATAGTAAAAATCATTTGAAATGGATTTTTATAGTAAAATAATTTACAATGTATTTTTATATTAAAAATCATTTAAATGCATTTTTATATTAAAAATCATTTGAAATGCATTTTTATATTAAAAATCATTTGCAATGCATTTTTATAGTAAAACATTTGCAATGCATTTTTATATTACAAGTCATTTGCAATGCATTTCCATATTAAAATCATTTGCAATGCATTTTTAAAGTAAAATCATTTACAATGCATTTTTATTTTAAAAATCATTTGCAATGCATTTTTATATTAAAAATCATTTGCAATGCATTTTTAGATTAAAAATCATTTGAAATGCATTTTTATATTACAAATCATTTGCAATGCATTTTTATATTAAAAATCATTTGCCAGGCATTTTTATAGTAAAATCATTTGCAATGTATTTTTATAGTAAAAATCATTTGAAATGCATTTTTATATTAAAAATCATTTGCCAGGCATTTTTATAGTAAAATCATTTGCAATGTATTTTTATAGTAAAAATCATTTGAAATGCATTTTTATATTAAAAATCATTTGCAAGGCATTTTTATATCAAAAATCATTTGAAATGCATTTGTATATTAAAAATCATTTGCAATGCATTTTTATAGTAAAAATCATTTGAAATGCATTTTTATAGTAAAATCATTTACAATGTATTTTTATATTAAAAATTATTTGAAATGCATTTTTATATTAAAAATCATTTGAAATGCATTTTTATATTAAAAATCATTTGCAATGCATTTTTATAGTAAAACATTTGCAATGCATTTTTATATTAAAAGTCATTTAATTGAAATGCATTTGTATATTAAAAATCATTTGCAATGCATTTTTATAGTAAAAATCATTTGAAATGGATTTTTATAGTAAAATAATTTACAATGTATTTTTATATTAAAAATCATTTAAATGCATTTTTATATTAAAAATCATTTGAAATGCATTTTTATATTAAAAATCATTTGCAATGCATTTTTATAGTAAAACATTTGCAATGCATTTTTATATTACAAGTCATTTGCAATGCATTTCCATATTAAAATCATTTGCAATGCATTTTTATAGTAAAAATCATTTGAAATGGATTTTTATAGTAAAATAATTTACAATGCATTTTTATTTTAAAAATCATTTGCAATGCATTTTTATATTAAAAATCATTTGCAATGCATTTTTAGATTAAAAATCATTTGAAATGCATTTTTATATTACAAATCATTTGCAATGCATTTTTATATTAAAAATCATTTGCAATGCATTTTTATTGTAAAATCATTTGCAATGCATTTTTATATTAAAAATCATTCACAATGCATTTTTATATTAAAAATCATTCGCAATGCATTTTTATATTAAAAATCATTCGCAATGCATTTTTATAGTAAAAATCATTTGAAAGGCATTTTTATATTAAAAATCATTCACAATGCATTTTTATAGTAAAAATCATTTGAAAGGCATTTTTATATTAAAAATCATTCGCAATGCATTTTTATATTAAAAATCATTCGCCATGCATTTTTATATTAAAAATCATTCGCAATGCATTTTTATAGTAAAAATCATTTGCAATGCATTTTTATATTAAAAATCATTCACAATGCATTTTTATATTAAAAATCATTCGCAATGCATTTTTATATTACAAATCATTCGCCATGCATTTTTATATTAAATATCATTCGCAATGCATTTTTATATTAAAAATCATTTGAAAGGCATTTTTATATTAAAAATCATTTGCAACGCATTTTTATATTAAAAATCATTTCCAAGGCATTTTTATAGTAAAAATCATTTGAAATGCATTTTTATTTTAAAAATCATTTGCAATGCATTTTTATATTAAAAGTCATTTGCAATGCACTTCCATATTAAAATCATTTGCTATGCATTTTTAAAGTAAAATCATTTACAATGCATTTTTATTTTAAAAATCATTTGAAATGCATTTTTATAGTAAAAATCATTTGCAATGCATTTTTATATTAAAAATCATTTGAAATGCATTTTTATATTAAAAATCATTTGCAGTGCATTTATATATTAAAAATCATTTGAAATGCATTTTTATAGTAAAATCATTTGCAATGTATTTTTATAGTAAAAATCATTTGAAATGCATTTTTATATTCAAAATCATTTGCAATGCATTTTTATAGTAAAATCATTTGCAATGTATTTTTATAGTAAAAATCATTTGAAATGCATTTTTATATTAAAAATCATTTGCAAGGCATTTTTATATCAAAAATCAGTTGAAATGCATTTGTATATTAAAAATCATTTGCAATGCATTTTTATAGTAAAAATCATTTGAAATGCATTTTTATAGTAAAATCATTTACAATGTATTTTTATATTAAAAATTATTTGAAATGCATTTTTATATTAAAAATCATTTGAAATGCATTTTTATATTAAAAATCATTTGCAATGCATTTTTATTGTAAAACATTTGCAATGCATTTTTATATTAAAAGTCATTTAATTGAAATGCATTTGTATATTAAAAATCATTTGCAATGCATTTTTATAGTAAAAATCATTTGAAATGGATTTTTATAATAAAATCATTTACAATGTATTTTTATATTAAAAATCATTTAAATGCATTTTTATATTAAAAATCATTTGAAATGCATTTTTATATTAAAAATCATTTGAAATGCATTTTTATATTAAAAATCATTTGCAATGCATTTTTATAGTAAAACATTTGCAATGCATTTTTATATTAAAAGTCATTTGCAATGCATTTCCATATTAAAATCATTTGCAATGCATTTTTAAAGTAAAATCATTTACAATGCATTTTTATTTTAAAAATCATTTGCAATGCATTTTTATATTAAAAATTATTTGCAATGCATTTTTATAGTAAAATCATTTCTAATGCATTTTATAGTAAAATCATTTGTAATCCATTTTTACAGTAAAATCATTTATAATGATGTATATAAGCTGTAAGTATTTCCTATATAATCATTACTCATAGAATAAATAAAATTTCTTACTCATTTCTCATGCTTAATAAGTAAATCCTCAGTGCACTACCACATGTTATATAAAAACCTGACATTGAGAAATGTACTTTATTTGCAGGTTTGACCATGTTGTAATTGAAACTGTGTAATTTTAAATATTAAATTTCCTCTTACAACTTGTAATAGCCAAACATAAAGATATCTATTGAATAAAAAAACACACTGTCCTGTGAAATAAACCATGTTATCTTTTGAAAAAAAGATATTTATGTTGATATTGTGTTCATCAAAAGAGTCAGTGTCAAGGTTATAAGAATGTAACGCAGAGCCAAAGAAAAAACAAAAAAGCCCTGTAACTGAACTGAATATTGTGCTCTAAATCTGTTGGAATAAAGTTTCCCATTCATTACATATCCTGGCCAACAGCTTGTAGTGCATCTAGGAAGGTTGCGTGACTATTTAAGATTGTGCTGCAAATAAAATATGCAATATCCACAAACATAAATTATAAGAAATGGTAACGATATTCAATCACGACAAAAAATACATGTTTGAAACAACAGATTAAATTTTTTATACACAATTTACAATTTATTTGTTTGTAATGATGTGTGCAAAGGTATATTTTAGAGAAAAAAGTTCTTTGCTGTTTCGGAAATGTTCAATGTCGAAAAAGTTGTCTGCCTTTGATTGAAAGGTTGAAATTAACTTAGACAAAAGATTTTTCTATGAAAGATATTCAGTGAAAAAGTTTGTTGTGTAAATTTTTCTAATCTCTCATAAAGGAACTTTGTTTCTTTGGCGGCAATTTTGACACATAATTCCTGTGTGTATCTTTCGCATGTGTGAGTCTCAAAATGCGACGAAAATTCGTTTACTGTTTCTATTTATAGTTTTCTTAACAACGAAATTGGCTCCAATGGGGCGTGGTAGCTGTTGCGAATTTTTCTGAGAAATGCATTGGCGAATGTTGTACTTTTATTTTTTAGCCAATAGGATTTCTTGAAACATTTAAATTAGGGATGAATTTGGGAAAGATTTTTTTATGTCGGTTGAACCTACTTTTGCTCAAATTTTGACTGTTTCGTTATGGAAATTTCTCGAAGCTTATATTTTATTTAACAACCAATGAAATTCAAGAAAATGTTTGAAATTGAAATGAGGGGTACTAAAAGCTGGTAAATCAAATGGTAATATGTATGCATGTGTTTCCCCCCCCCAAAAAAAAATGAAAGCCAAAAAAATAAGGATTTCCTTATAGTTAGAGTCTGTTTATATTTCTGAGATGATGTACAGTATTTACATTAGTCGAACTATTGTCCTCATCTTTGTCGCCATATTTGTCACAATGACAAGGACACATGGCACAGTGGATAAAGGCGTTGGTTAGATCCAGTGACAGACCCAAAGGGTGTGAGTTCAATACCCGGTTCAGACAGTGGAGAAAATTCAGAGGGAAAATTAGCAGGAGATAACTGATAACTGACATCCATCAAACATGGCTCGTGGAACTAGAACAGTCTACCCCAGTGATTGAAACAAAGGGTTCGGTTCGAAATTCCAACCACCTGAAGAAGGCCGGAGCGTACAACGGCCGAAACGTTGTGACAAATATGGCGACAAAGATGAGGACAATAGTCCAACTAATGTAAATACTGTTCCTTATAGTTAGTTCATACATTTTAATAATTTAGCAAATGTTTATAAATTTATGAATAAAAAATTGTTTTCATATTTATTTCTTTATAAATTGGTAAATGATAAATATTGCATTGCATTAGTTTTAATTGTATAAGTTTTTAGAATGTGGTCAATATAAAATTCCTTTTTGTACATAAACAATCTAATAAATAAATAGGGATTAATGTTTTTGTTGTCAATTTTAAAGTACAAAATATGTATAAATTCACTTTCATCATACGTTTAGGTTTTATTACAATTCCAATTATCACTTTTGAAAACAATAAATATTTCCAAAGAGTGAGGGTAGTTAAAATAATTGTGGTGTCAATGGAAAAACCAACCATTTGACACAATTTTTTTTTTGTGATCACAAAGATTCATGCTTGCTGGACTTATCTTATTGACCAATTCCAGAGAACCACACTACAATGGTGATCAGGGTCAGAGAATCAGTTCCATCTCATTTATTAGACACTCTGAATTTGATGGCCATTGTTGTTACTCTAGTTACCTTTTCAGAACTTTTTTAACAAGGACCCTGCTTGACCAAAAAATATGTTTAATTTTAGTAATTTTTATATATTATATATATATACACCGCTATATATATATATATATATATATATATATATATATATATATATATATATATATATATATATATATATATATATATATGTATATATAAATAAAAAGAAAGAACAGTAAGATATAAAATCCGGTGTTCTTATAGATATTTTTATTTTTACACAATAGTGCTCAATGTAAATTTACAGAGCATTAATATTATAAATTAATTGATTTAAAATTAAATTCAGGGGCTTTAGCTTCCATTTCTGAAACATGGTATCAATGTGTAGTGAAAAAAACATATTTTAAATCAATTAATTTATAATATATATATATATATATATATATATATATATATATATATATATATATATCCTGTCATCAACAAGTCCGATGAAATTCTAACCAGTACATACATATATACATATATCTATATATATCTATATATCTATATATCTATCTATCTATATATATATATATATGTATGATATGTTTAACGTTCTTTTTATAGATACAAGTATTTAAGCAAATGCTCAGTTTTTTTTTTTATAATAAACAGTATTAAATAACATTTACCGGCCTGAATGTCCGAGAAATTTTCATATTTAATACTGTTTATTATAAAAAAACAAAAAAAACAGACCATTTGCTTAAATACTTGTATCTATAAAAAGAAAGTTAAACATATCATAAAAATGTCTTTAAATAAATTGTCGGACCTTGTCTAATTCAAAAAAAAATATATATATATATATATATATATATATATATACATATATATATATATATATATATATATACATATATATATATATATATATATACATATATATATATATATATATATATACATATATATATACATATATATATATATGTTTGGGTAATCGTTCAGACAAATAAATGAAAAGTATGTCGGATTTAATCCATTTCCTTTCCCTCCCTCCCCTTCCCCACTCTCTCTCTCTCTCTCTCTCTCTCTCTCTCTCTCTCTATATATATATATATATATATATATATATGTATATATATATATATATATATACACGGCTATATATATATATATGTATATATATATATATATATATATATATATATATGTAGAGAAAGAGAGAGAGGTGATGAGGCCTCACACTTATACACGCACCCATACTAATATACACACTTACAAACATCATACTCACACCCCCTAAGAACTAAATAACACACACGTAACACAGACACCCCCCTTTCTAGGAACCAATAAAACTGTCAAAATGACCAAGGGAATTCAGAGCAGCATGAATCCATCCAGCTCTTATCTTAAATAAAAACTTAAAAGAGACTGTTTGACCAATACAAGGACTGACTGAAATTTATATTAAAAAAATAAAAAACAGACAAAAGTTCATTTTCACCATCAAGTCATTCATTTCTCTACTTCACTGCTACTGACAAGCAGAAAATTTTTTTTTCTCCTGATGATGGCCATGTTGGCCGAAACTAGTCGAGGAATCTGAAATAATAAAACGAAAAAAATATTAATATACAACCCAGTGTGTCTGAAAATTTTTATTTTTTAATATTTTTTATCGTTCAAAACATATATATATATATATATATATATATAAGTATTTCTGGTTATCCCCCTTGCACTGGAATAAGTCTTGTTGGTAGAAATACCTATTTGAATGAGGTAAATTTTGATTTATATTCTATGTAATCTATATGCTCTGTTATAATAAATACACTGAGCTCTTTTTGTGAATCAGTTTTAATATTTTACATTATTAGAATTCACTTGGATTATATACCAACGGATTATTTCTTATCCTATATTACCTATATATATATATATATATATATATATATATATATATATATAAATAAATAAAATAAAATGCTAAGAACTCTGAATTATAAATCTCATTGCTCTTTCCTAGTATTTTAATATATATATATATTAAAATACTAGGAAAGAGCAATGAGATTTATAATTAAGAGTTCTTAGCATTTTATTTTATTTATTTATATATATATATATATATATATATATATATATATATATATATATATATATATATAGGTAATATTAAAATACTAGGAAAGAGCAATGAGATTTATAATTAAGAGTTCTTAGCATTTTATTTTATTTATTTATATATATATATATATATATATATATATATATATATAGGTAATATTAAAATACTAGGAAAGAGCAATGAGATTTATAATTAAGAGTTCTTAGCATTTTATATATATATATTAAAATACTAGGAAAGAGCAATGAGATTTATAATTCAGAGTTCTTAGCATTTTATTTTATTTTTAAAAAACAGTGCTTGATACAAACAGTAGAGCATAATATTATAATTGTTTTTCAAAAATATATTATCATCGCAACACTGAAACTGCCATGTTTCAAAACTGAAACTTCAATTTAAATTCAATCATAAAAATTAAACTTAAAATACAAAATTCTGTTTCATTATCAAGCGATGCAAAGAATAACTTTTTAGAAATTGATTTACTAAACATTTTGTGTTTGACAGAAGAATCGTGATGAAATCGATGATAAACAAAAATGACATTTCCATTTTTTATGACAATCACAGAAAAACACTTTGAGTTATTCATCTAAAAAGAGAGCAGGTTAAAATTAGTTTGGGTAAGAATCACTGTCTTCCCAATTGAACAATGGTGAGAGGAAAAAGATGATTCAGGCCTTCAGTAATGTTACCAACATTCATACTCTGGCTTCCATCTTCAAAGTCCATTCAAGAACCATCAAGAGGTTGGTGAATAAATTTAAAAAAGAGAGAACGGCAGAGAGGAAAACTGGATCAGGAGGTTACAACAGGAAGAGGGATCCTCAAATTAGAGCTAAAGAGATCAATTAGAAAATATCCAACTCAATCAATAAGAGGTTTGGCAATTGAGAGAGGAATTTCAGCTATGACAGTCCAAAGACTTGAAAATTAAATCATATATGAAACATGTGAGGCACCTTGTTACTCCAAGACAGAAATTTTGAAGGTTAGAGAGTGTGAAGATCATCTTGAAAAAGTGGGAAAATGATCCTGGAATAATATATATATATATATATATATATTTGAATTTTATTTCAATCCTTCATGAGCTTCTGATCCTTATCTTTGATTAATTAATGATGAACATGTCATTTTTGTTTATGATCGATTTCATCACGATTCTTCTGTTAAGCTTAGAGAGTAATTATATATTCTTATTGCTCAAAGTAGAGTCCAATAGTGTTATAAAAACCTCAGAGAATTCCAGTAAGATATCTTTAATCATTTCTAAGATGCAAAAGTTCAAATCTTAAACTAACAATTGGACAATTTTGCTGTTACATGATTTGGACAATTTCGCTGTTACACCCGGCATATATATATATATATATATATATATATATATATATATATATATATATATATATATATATATATATATATGTATGTATGTATGTATACATAAGCAGCAAGATACTCGAAGGCTTTATTAGATATCATGAAGGTCTTTGACAAGGTGTAGCACAAAGGTTTGCTACACAAGCTCTCCAGTTATGGAATCACTGGAAGGGTTTTCTCAATTATAAAATCTTTCCTAACAGGTAGATCCCTGAAGGTAGTTATTAACGACCAGTCCTCGAAGGCACTGGCAGTCAATGTAGGTGCCCCCCTGGGTTCACTTCTCGGACCAACGCTCTTTCTGATTTGCATAAATGATCTGACTAAGAACAGACTCAGATCATTTGTAAACACCTACACCAATGATATGATGACATATGGGCACACCTCTAAAATTTTTGACAATCAGAGATTGGCAGGTCACCTCTCTTTCTATCTAACACTAACTTCCCAGTAGGGAAAAAACTGGCTGGTTACATTCAATGCCTTGAAAACCAAACTATTTAAATGCCATCATTGCCGATCAGACTACTGCCAGTCATGATAAACAGTTGTCCCTTCAAGGAGGTACCACGCTTTGAGAGAATACTGGGCCTCAAACTCACATCTGACCTCAAGTGGAACTCCTATATATGACCCATTGGCAAAGATGCAGGTAAAAGTACCTGACTCCTCATGTGATCCTCTTCCTTTATAAGAGCCAGATAAGGCCTGAAAAATGGAGTGCTGTAGCAATATTTAGGTGGGAGGTGCCCAGTCCTCACTTTCAAGTCTTGAAAAGTGTCTCCGAGTCCTCGTTGGAGAAGAATTATTTTCCACTCTCCAGCCTCTCTCTCTCACAGGCGGGATGTGGTGAGCATCTCACGGCTCTATCGCTACTTCCATCGAAAATGCTAAGACGAACTACATTCTTTAGTTCTACCAGGTCTAACCTTCACACCATTTACATTGTAGCAAACCACCGACATTCCCTCCATATTCCATCAGCAAGAAGTAAGTTCCACTTGAACAGCATCTTCCTGCAAACAACTCTCTATGAAATAAAAATAACAAATATATATATATATACATTATGAAATGGGCAAAGTCCAACAATTATTTAAAGACATTTTTATGTTTAACATTCTTTTTATAGATACAAGTATTTAAGTAAATGCTCTGTTTTATAATAAACAGTATTAAATAACATTTACCGGCCTGAATGTCCGAGAAATTTTCATAGAAAATATTCGTCCTCCAATAAGATTCAAACCTGTATCCTATACGGAACCGTCATATAGCCTGACGTGCCTTTTTAACCGATTCGGCCACAGAGGATCATTCGGTTGGCAAGGTCGAATTTGCTGCTTATAAACTTCAATCTTCCATGAATCTCTCACGTACATTCATAACTGCTCATGGTGTATCAAATGTAAACAAATTACGTCACACATTATGAAATGGACAAAGTCCGACAATTATTTTAAAGACATTTTTATGTTTAACATTCTTTTTATAGATACAAGTATTTAAGTAAATGCTCTGTTTTATAATAAACAGTATTAAATAACATACTGAACCGTCATATAGTCTGACGTGCCTTTTTAAATAAATATAAATAATAAAAAAAATGTCAGTTATTAACACTAGCAAATAATATATGTAAAATTATATAATTTAATGCAGTAGTTCTCAACCAGGGTTCAAATGGAGCCTGAGAGTCCATATAACCTTACTGGAGGCCCACACAAAAAATAACAAATTGGGGGTCCATGGTAATATTTTTGTGGCCCATAGAGCAATTTCACTTCGGAATGGTTGTTAGAACTGAGAATTGGAATTTCTAAAATACTAAAAATAGAAAAACAACTCTAAAACTATCAGAAAACGAGATCAAACCATGTAATTTAGTGTCTCTTTTACTCTGCCGGATGTTTTGATTGTAAAAGTTGAATAAAAACTGTGAAGGATATATAAAGGAAGGATTATATATAGAAAGGAAAATTATACAAAAATTATAATTAATTATATAAATTAATTTAATATAAAGGGTGTTCCAATAACTTGAACCAATTTTAAACTTAATTCACACTTAAAATTGGTCCAAGTTATTGGAATACCCTTTATTAATAATAAATAATAATATTAATTTTAAATATTAATAAAATAAAATGTTAATATATGAATATAAATTCATTAATATATGAATATAAAATATTTAAAAAAATAAATTATTAATAATCTTCATGGCTTGGCTTCGCAAAACAAAAATCAAGATGGAGTCTATACACATCACTTGTATGCACGTTTGTGATGGCTAAGTCCAACATGGGACAATCATACGTGGCCACAGTAGTTGCAGCTGAAAGTCCGGCCTGGGCTCGATACCATAGTGTTTCAGTACTTCCTCCTCTGTCTCTTGTCCCTGAGAGCTTGCTACAGGACTTAGAAATGGTTGATGGACATGAACATCTCCCTCAGGCCTGCACAGTGGAGTTTTTTAGATGAAGTGCAGTGTGCACTGAACTGGCCCCACCCTTTGCACTTGAGATTTGATCTGTCATGACCTAGCAAACTGGGGCGATGACAGTGAAGTCCCCAGGTCATAGGTTTTACAGAATATCCTTCTCTTAGCCAGTAGCTAAAAATATTAATAATAAAACTAAGCTAATATATAAATTATATAAGGATTATATGTGTTGTAACCTAGGGAAGGTTACTGAATAAAATAATCACATGAAGGTTGATAATGAATGATAATACTTAGGACAAGAACAACACATATAAGATTCACCAGTGTCATGTAGAAGTAGTAGTCAACTGCTAGAAGTGAGTCAAGTGAATCCAAGAGAGAATTTCAAACTGCAGGATATCTACCAACTGCTCCACACGGTCAAATGTGGCACAAGGCCAAATTTAATGTGAGGTATCCAAGCCCATATAAAATGGGGTTGGGTAGCTGTTTCCCGAGACGAGACACTGCCCTTTGATATAGCCTCAACTGGGGATCCTCTTTGCTCGGAGTTTGACCAGCACAGCTGGAGACGAATCTCTAACTGCAGGATATCTACCAACTGCCCCACGCAGTCAGATGTGGCACAAGGCCGAATTTAATGTGGGGTATCCGAGCCCGTCAGCTTGGCCAAAAATTCCCCGAAGATCCCGTATAAAATGGGGCTGGATAGCTGTTTCCGAAATGAGACTCTGCCCTTCGACATAGCCTCGTCTGGGGGTCCTCTCTGCCCGGAGGCAAAGAGTTTTACCAGCACAGCTGGCGATGTATCTCCAACTGCAGACCCACATACATTATTTACTACTGTATTTATGTGAATGAGGACATACCCATTATCGTCAGTAGGTATACTATAACAATATGTAAAAGAGGTATATACATTTACTATTTCTGTAGTACAATTCCTAAACTTATCCATTAGTAAAAATAAGTTTTTTTTTCATTGAATGGTTAGGGAGGGGGTCTATGAAAAAAAATTAAGAGTAAAAGTGGTCCATATTTAAAAAAAGGGTTGACAACCATTGATTTAATGTATAAATGCTATTTTTATGGTTGCACGTGTTTGAGTTGCTTTCCCTGTTTTTTTTTTATTTTGTTAAGCAGTGAAATTAATAATGCCAGGTTAAATTGAGAAGTCCTGCTAAAGAAAAAGTGTGCCTCCAACAGGAACTGAACCTGCATCAGAGAAACTACATTTTTAGCCAAAGTGTGCTGGTACCAGTTTGGCCATAGAGACCAGCTTGACAGAGCAAAATTTGAATAACAAAAAATAAAGTTTATAATATCGGATACAAAATTCCTTATTTACACTATTTATATTCAGACTATCATCCTTATCTTTGTTGTTGTTTCAGTGTATATCACTCTAGGTAACCTATAGAAAATTCTGAACTGAACCCATGATTTAATCTATGGGAATAGACTGTTATCGTCCCACTGCCCATTTCCAGAGATATCTTGTCTAGTTCTTATTTTTACTGCTTAGTTATTGCTTGCCATTTCTACTGATTCTAAGTACATACTGCCTGGCCCAGGGATTGAACTCATGTTAAATAATAGTTTAGCAGACTATTATTTTAAGGGGGAACAGTATCTCTGCTTGAACTTCTTGTGGTTGACTTTTGAGGTCAGATACAAGACAAAATAAGGAAGTTGATTTTGATTGCCAGCATGGAAAAGCAGACTGATATAGAAAGGCGTTTCAGTGATTTGTTTCTTAACCGTCAAACAATGTAAATGTGTTTACTTTCGTGTTTGAAACAACTCCCTAGTAGGAGAGAGCGACCCCACTAGATAGATAGAACATGTTGACATGAACATTAATGGAATAGACTGTTGCTCCCATTAGTGACTACACTATAGGTAGTAACTACCTATAAGTATCTGTAAGTCAATGGATTGCGGGGACTAGCTGGGATCTGTTGAGTATGACTCAGACTTACGCAAGAACTACCAACCTTCCAATAGTAGCACTTGCAATGACCTTGTGCATAACTGTTACCTTTATTCTTATTGTACTGGTTGTTTACAATAAACCTTTACTTATTTTATCCACCTTGTTTTTCAAGTATATATTCCTACTAGCACGGAATATAACAGTTAATAAAATAGTTAAATTAAAATTCCCTGTTTTGAAGTTCTTCTATCTCTGGACTCAAAATGACTAGCAATCACTGGCCTCGAGAGATAATGTAACTTTATTATCGAATTGACATCATCGCCCAAGACCTCCCAAAGCATGAGGTGGCTATACAATACTCACAATTACTATGTCACAAACTCACAAACCAATTCTTTAGTCCACTAGGATATTTTCCCATAGGACAATACACTGTAGTGAATTTGGGGCCTTAAACCTAACCTGCCTGCTGATTAGTACTGCTTGTCATGTTTTGAATTCCCTGTAGGTTACCCAAATTAATAGACACCTGATGAAGGCCAGAGGGCACAATGGCCGAAACATTGTGATAACAATAACAAAGATGAGGACAATAGTTTAAATATAAATAGTGCAAACAGAAAGATTTAAATTGCCTATATATACATACATACATATATATATATATATATATATATATATATATATACATACATACATACATACATATATATATAATATATATATATATATATATATATATATATATATATATATATATATATATAATATAGAAAAAACAACTGAAAAGTTGCAAATTAAAAAAAATTGAATGTTTTTTTGTGAAAGTATTTATATATATTTTTTTATATATATACTGATATTTCAGATCGGCCCCGATCTTTCATCAGAAATGGCTGTTTTTAGAACTTCTGAAAACAGCCATTTCTGAAGAAAGATTGGGGCCGATCTGAAATATATATATAAAAAAATATAAATAAATACTTTCACAAAAAACATTCAATTTTTTTTTAATTTGCAACTTTTCAGTTGTTTTTTCTATATTATATACATATTAAGAAAGTATATGTGGCTTCTCATTATGCTATATATATATATATATATATATATATATATATATATATATATATATATATATATATATATATATATTGTGTGTATTTAGGCAGCATTTTTTCATTCATACATGTTTCATTAAATAAAGATAATAATCAGACAATATGAAAAGAACTTACATAAAATATATAGACAACAATTATCTATATTATTTAATGAAACATGTATGAATATATTCATATATATATATATATATATATGAATATATATATATGAATATATATATGAATATATATATATATATATATATATATATATATATATATGCAGACTAAAATGAGGAGTGGAAAAAAAAGGCACTTAATATTTAATATAGTGTTATTTATTTATAATATATGAATTTTTACAGAGAAGAATTAAAACTTTGTTACTTACAACTGGGTTTTCAGTGTTTTTTCTTAGAAAACTAATTTGTTTTTTTCTTCTTTTTTTAACCTTTTTTACTTTAACTGGTTTCGCTTAGCTTTTCAAAAAATTTTTAACTGTTTCTCTCTCCATGTGTTGAAGCTTATGTTTTGTATTAATAAAAAAAATTTAAAATCAAGGGACGTAACTGGCTATAGATGTTGTTTATGGTAAGGGGAATTTGGTAGAATCTATTTATGAAATGAATTAAGTATTGGTTTGAAGTTGTTGATGAAAAATGTTTCCTTATTAATCCGCCTTTGTTCATTGGTTCTGTAATTGCATTGGTAGAATCGGAAGACACTAAAATTTGGCAGATTTTGTCCTCCGCTTTCCTCTATATGTTGGCTAAGCGGTATTTTTCTGTTGATGATTTTCTGCGATGAACCTTTGCCTGTAATTATGTATATTAAATTCTCTGAGATGCGTGAGAAATCATTTTGAATTTTGATCCAACTTTGAACTGAAATTCATGGCCCTCTAATAGGTAGTTGCATTTTTTGCACCTGAGGGTCTTTAATTGTGTTCTGCAGTTTTTTCAGTATCTTGTCGTTTACTTTTTATGATTTTTTGTAATAGATTTTTCATTTTTTTGTCCTTTGGTAGTATTGGTAGATTTAGTTGTACATGTACTTTTATGTGTAGATTTCTGTGGTCTTTGGGTTGAAAGGTTAAGACATAAGGGATGATCTTTTTTTTCTTTTTTTCCTTTTGTTTACACTATTTACATTGTTCAGACTATCATCCTCATCTTTGTTGTCATGTTTATAACAACGTTTCGGACGTTGTACACTCCGGCATTCTTCAGGTGGTTGGAATGTCAAGCTGAACCCTGTATTTCACTCGCTGGGGTATACTGTTCTAGTTCCACGTGCCATGTCTAATGGATGTCAATTATCAGTTATCTCCTGTTAATTCCCCTCTCTAATTTTTCCACCACCTTAACCAGGTATTGAACTCACACTCTTTTCTAACACCTTTATCCACTGTGCTATGTGTCCTCGAGGACATCTGTGTATGAATTTCTGGGTATTATAAACCTAATGTCTTCAGCATCATTTTTAACCAGTGTTCATATTGCAATTTTAGCTGTTATCATTGCATGTTTTTTACCAGTGCTCATATTGCAATTTTCGTTGTTATTACTGCTTTTCTCTGGCACTCCTTATTACTGGTTCCCATATTGTATCCATTTCTATGCTTGGTCAGCTCAGGAGATTTTTGTGACCTAGCATATGTGCTGATTCCTTAAGTTTACGAATTTTCCAATGATGTTCTGTGTCTATGATTTCAACCTGATCCCACAGAGGGCGGTGATTTCCCTTTTCCCTCCATATGTGGTCAGCCACGCCTGATTTTTCCACTTCCCCTCATGTTACAGCTTTCTGGTATTCTTGAAGCCTTACCTTAAGTGGGTGGCCTGTCTTCCCTATATATTTCTTTCCACAGCTGCACAGGATGGTGTATACACAGTCTTTAGTCATGTTCTCCTCTATGGTGGGGGTCTTACTCGGGAGCGGTATCTGCGAAGTGTCGTCCAGCTTTTAAAAGTTGTCCTGATGTTTCCTTTTGTTTCTCAGGGTATGTGGATGTCAATTTATTTTGCTTTTCCAATACTATTGTTGACCAAACTTTGTGGGTATTTTCTCTTGATGAGTATTTTTTCATTTATTCTAGTCTGTGGTTATATTCATATATATATATATATATATATATATATATATATATATATATATATATATATGTACACACATACATATATATGAATAGGGTATATTCACATATATATACATATATATATGAATAGTGTATATTCATATATATATATATATATATATATGAATAGTGTATATTCATATATATATATATATATATATGTATATATAGGGTATATTCATATATGTATATATATATATATATATATATATGAATTGGGTATATTCATATATATATATATATATATATATATATATATATATATATATATATGAATGTACCCCATTCACACACACACACATATATATATATATATATATGAATAGGGTATATTCATATATATATTTATATATATATATATATGAATATACCCCATTCACACACACACATATATATATATATGAATAGGGTATATTCATATATATATATATATATATATATATATATATATGAATAGGGTATAGTCACACACACACACATATATATATATGAATAGGGTATATTCATATATATATATATATATATATATATATATGTATATGAATATACCCTATTCACACACACACACATATATTTATATATATATATATATATATATATATATATATATATATATATATGAATATACCCTGATTAAAATGAAAACCAACAAGATATGCCTGTTTAATTATTGATTGTATTTTTCCAATTTTCAGATATGGTGTTGAATAATGGCTGTGAAGATGTGGATAAACTGCTCAAAGTTCATATGTTCTTATTATTGTTGAAGTAGTTTTGATTTTCACAGTCATTATCAAGAACCGATGTGGTGTCTTTTTGGCACTAACATTAGCGTGCAGAAGTGGAATTTATAAGCATGTTCATTTGTATACATAAACTTCAAGATTAGTTATTCCTAAATTTTCGCTTGAGGATGAAACAGAACTTGATGCTTTAATTCAATTTGATTTTAACAATTATGTTGAAGTTTTTGAAACATGAGAACTCTTTTGTAGCGAAGGAATCATTTTTTTTAAAAAAATAATTATAATTTAAGCTCTACTTTTGTATGGAGCACTGTTTTTTAAAAATAAAAACAAAAATACTAAAGAAATCCGGATTATTTACCTAATGTGTTCTTTCCTATTTTTCTATATATTTACACATATATTACATATATATATATATATATATCATTATATATTTGCATATTATATTTATTTATATTACATACAATATTACATATATTATATATAAATATTATATATTATAATTATTATATATATTATATATTTATATATATTATATATTTTTATTTATATATATATTATATATATATATTGTATATATAAGTTTATTATATATTATAAGTTTATTGTTAGTGTTCTTAATAATGTTATCTTTTTTTGTGGTGTTGTATATTTTATATGCCTTTCTCTTAGCATTGTGGATGAAATAATAGATATTGGAGATTTTTGAGAGCGTTTTCTATGTAGATTACCTCTTTGGGTAAGTATTAGGGGTTGCAGATTCTTATCTGTCTATATTTCTGAGATGAGGTATTCTAATCATTTATATTATTTACATTGTTTGGACTGTTGTCTTCATCTGTGTTGCCATATTCACGATGATTCGGCCATTGTACACCCTGGCCTTCTTCAGGATCTGTCTATATTTCTGAGATGAGGTATTCTAATCATTTATATTATTTACATTGTTTGGACTGTTGTCTTCATCTGTGTTGCCATATTCACAACGATTCGGCCATTGTACACCCTGGCCTTCTTCAGGATCTGTCTATATTTCTGAGATGAGGTATTCTAATTATTTACATTGTTCAGACTGTTGTCTTCATCTGTGTTACCATATTCACAACATTTCGGCCATTGTACACCCTGGCCTTCTTCAGGATCTGTCTATATTTCTGAGATGAGGTATTCTAATTATTTACATTGTTCAGACTGTTGTCTTCATCTGTGTTACCATATTCACAACGTTTCGGCCATTGTACACCCTGGCCTTCTTCAGGATCTGTCTATATTTCTGAGATGAGGTATTCTAATTATTTACATTATTTACATTGTTCGGAATGTTGTCTTCATCTGTGTTGCCATATTCACAATGTTTCGGCCATCGTACACCCCGGCCTTCTTCAATTGATTGGAATTTCAAACTGAACCCTTTATTTCATCCACTAGGGTAGATTGTTCTAGAGAAAATCAATAATAACAACAGCATTGCAATATGAGCTTTGGTAAAAAATGATTACTGAGACATTAAGTTTATAAATCCCAAAAATCATACACTGGTGTCTCAAGGACACATGGCCCAGTGGATAAAATCGTTGGTTGGATTCAGTGACTTGACCCAAAGAGTTGTGAGTTCAATACCTGGCTACTGCAGTGGACAAAAACTTGGAGAACTAAAATTAAAGGGAGATAACTGAGACATCTGGAAGAGGCATGGCATGTGGAACTAGCACAATCTAGCCTGGTGAACAAGATAAAGGGTTCAGTTTGAAATTCCAATCACCTGAAGAAAACCGGAGCGTTGTGAACTTGGCAATAAAGATGAAGACAACTGTCTGAACAATGTAAATAATGCCGATTCTTAGTGCTCTTAAATAGAAATATATAATTATTCCAGATTTGATGTTATCACAGTTATGGTAATGGTAATAACAATTGATAAGGTCATTATTGTTGGTAGACTTTCTGTAAATCTTAAACTGAAGTTTGTTAGTATTTCTATGCAGTATGATATTTAAGAAGTGTAACGTGTTGTTAGACTCGTATTCAGTGCATTGTGGGTTTGGCGTTATTATATTTGTTCACAAGATCAGGTAAAATTATGTTTTGTGGATATATTAGCAGAGAATCATCTATGTATCTGAAATAAGAGGAATTTTGTCGTAAAATCTTTTTGAAAGGACCAAAAAATAGACAAGCTGTTTTGGCTTGTCTATTTTTGGAAAGTGGTCCTAACAGCAAATCCCATCAGTAAACCAAATTTTTACTATAAAAAAAAATTGTTGGTGAAGATAAAAAGACATTGAAAAATCTTGGAAAAAAATAAATAAAAATGTTAAAATATATAAATAAATTTTATAAAATAATAATAATAGTAGTAGTACTAGTAGTAATATTTATTGCTCAGTAATTATAAGTTCAATCCCTGGGATAGGCAGTGTTTACTTGGACTTAGAGAAACAGGCGAGCAATAACTGAGCAGGACTAAAAATAAGAACTAGACAAGATATCCCTAGGCATGGGCAATGGAACAAGAACAGTCTAAACCCGTAGATCAGAAGTGTCCAAACTTTTTTCAAAGAGAGCCAGATTTGATGAGATGAATGCGTGATGGCTAACCATTCTGCTTGGCATTCTTTGAACCCTTAACATTAAATGCAAATCAACTAACTTATGAACATTTTATTGCAAATGGCATATTTTCATTTCTTCACATGGTTGACAAATAAATTTAAATAGATCTTACCAAAATCACTCAGCCTGTCATATCTGAAGTCCATATTTTTTTTTTTTTTTTTTTTTTTTAAGCGTATCACCCCGAGCAAGGCCGGTGGCCACTATCACGCAAGGGGCTACAGAAGGGTTGGAGGAAGAGCAGATAGGAGTGGTAAAGGAAGGGATGTGGAGAAAGAGAAGGACGGAGGGCCGATCGAGGTGGGGAGGTTACGGGAGATATAGGGCGAGAGCAGATAGGAATGGAAGATGTCAGGAAGTGGATAGATCAAGGCAACTGGAGATGACGATTGACGCTACACTTAAACCGTTGGAGATTGTATTTGTCAGGGAAACAGTAATAGGGAAGGGAGTTCCATAGGCGAGATGTGCATGACATGAAGCTATTGGAGTATAAGATGAAGTAAAATATGTCTGAGAAAAAAAGAACTCCCAGGAAGCCATAATATATCTTAGGTTAATCTTAAACATTCCATATTATTGGTAATTAATGTTGTTTGTCAACTTTTAAGATAAAAACATATGAATAGGAACATAACACCAACATTCATCTTATTAAGAAGTCGAAAACATAAAATAACACAAGTCCAAGTGTCCAAATAGATTTATAACTGATTTTGACCAGCACAAAACAAATTTAATTCACTAAGTTTTTAGAATTTATTCATTTCATATGACCAAAACAAATAACTTGCCTGCACTAATATGAAAGGTGATACTGAAACCTGGCCTGCAGTATGTAGTCCAGGTCTGGTTCAAAGGCAATGATTTTAGAAGTTGGCTGGAAAAGACCAAGGTCAGGGTCATACCGCCAGAGGGCAACCACACAGTTCTGCTGCCATCTTTTGGTAAAACACGAAATTGTATTTCTTAGGCATGTACTTTAAATATGCTGATTGAAAATATTGGCAGTGATACAATCTATGACAAAGGGTGGGGGCCATATGAAATTCGAATGTGGACAGTAATTCCCCCCCCCCCCACTCCAGCTGGACTTTGGACATGCCTGCTGTAGATTAAACAAAGGGTTAATTTCAGAATTCCCTGTTGGTTACCCAGATCAATATACACCTGATGAAGAACAGAGGGCACAAACAACAAAGATGAGGATAATAGTCCAATATATATAGTGTAATTAATGGATGATGTCATAAATATAAATAAATTGACCTATTCTCGAACAGTCAATGCAACCAGTGTCACAAAATTAATGAAATAAGCAACTATGGAAGTTTCTTTTATCTGTAGAGAGATGCATGCCTTGCTTCAAGCTGTAGGTCGGACATTAAAAGTTTTCTTGTGTGACTCACTATATGATTTGCAAAATTTGAGAATAAATATTCTGATTCAATTATTGTCTCAAAAAATATGAAATATACATATTTCTTTTTTAAATTCTTTAAAAAATGCACATATTTTAAAAATATTTAAATGAATTACTTACATAATTACTGATTTTAAAATTTGTTGTGAAGTCAAATCCTGGTAATAAATATTATAATTTTTGGAATTATTAGAATATTTTTGGACAGTTTTATTTGTTCAGAGCAATTTTAAACAAACCAGAAAAAGAGGACTTAAATGTGAAAAGGAAGATAAAGATTTCACAAAAAAATATAGATTGGTTACTTAACTACTTATTTTAATTTAAAAAAATATTTTTGGGGGTATTTGAACAAAAAAATTAATACTATTATTATTTTTTTAATTTTTAAAAATTCATTTATATATTTTAAGAATTTTAATTATATTGAATTCCAAAAATTTTTGCTATACCTGGAGAATAAAATTCAAAATCATCGATTTAAAATGTAAAAAATAGTTAATTTTAAAATATTTTTAAAAAAGTTCGTAAGTCGGGGTTAATTAAAAAATAGCTGAAGTTTATAAATTATTTAAAATGCTTAAAGAAATAATTACTTTTAAAAAAAGTCAAATATTTTAATTTTTTTAAATATGAGAAATATTTTTGTTTAAAAAAAAAACGACCTGAAAGTTCCAAAAATAAAATATTATTAATTAATCAACTGTTGGATAAGGAAAAAAAACAAAAACAATAGCAAGCAAATATTAATTAAATATTTTTTAAATTATTTTCAGTGAAAATCATTTTTCATTTTAACAGATGTGAAGAAAATACGAATCCTTCCTTTTTTTTTTCTCAAGTTTGGTTCGAAACAATTTTTTTTTTACAAGAAGAGGAAATCCAATTTACAATCGAAAGCGAAAAAAATGTATCATTTTTTAAAAAAAATTATTAAAACTTTTAAAAATAAGCATATTTTTTCCATATTATTTACAAAAACAAACAAAAAAATGTAAAGAATTCTTTTACATTTTTTTGTATCAGTTACCATGGTAAATAAATATTAAGTTTTTATTCATTTATTTTGAAGCGGAACAAAAAGAGGAAATAAAAAAGAATTTCTTCCACTTTAAAAAACGTATTATTTTTTTGGTTGTCGTTATTATTTAATAATCTTATTTAATTATTAAAATAACTTAAAAATCAAAACTTCTGTTAATAAATCCATCCTTGAGGTAATTTTTTTTAAAAATAAAATTATGAACATTTTTGAATTTGATATTTTTTGTTAGTTGTTAATTAATGAATTAAATTAAAAAGAGACTTTCAATAAATAAACATATTTTTTGAATTTAAAGTTGATGATCAATTCAGGATAACAAAATTATCAAGCAATTTTCTTTTTTAGATATAATAACAAAATATTTATTAATATTAAGCAATTAATTTAAAAATTGGTTTGTGCGGTCTTTACAAAAAAAAGTTTATTACAAATAAAAATTGATCTTTAAAAAAGTAGTTAAAGTTATGAAACGTTTGCTGAAACAGTCATGCATTTTCATATGTAATTAAATTGCGTGAAAAATTTCAACAAAATATCTTTCTTTCCGAATATGAAGCCAAATATTGTTAACAACCGACTTTACTTATTCGTTGATGTTAAATTAAAAAAAAAACCATGTGCTATTTTTAGGGATTTGAGCGTAGTGCAGCCCAACGAAAAAGAATTATTTCATCATGTTTGGTATTTGTAATAAATAAAGTTACTATTTTTTTTTAAAGAACATTTAATAAGTGTTTTTAAAATTAACTAATTAATAGTGTAAATAATAAAAAAAAGAATGAAATCCGATAGAAGGATTCGAACCCGGAAACATTTTTTTTATCCTTACTGAAAGCGATCGTCGGTTGAAGGAAAAGGTTTTTCAACCAATCATATCGCTCAGTTTAGCGTCACATGACCACGACGCATGTTTCGTGGTTTTCGCCTTATACTGCTGCTTATGGCGATTTGGTAATGGGTGAAGGAGACAATGGAAAAAGAGTAGGAGATGAAGCAATGGTGGAGCTTGCTTAGCCCCCTCACTGTTACTGCTTTCTTACTACTACTATCGTCGCCATTGTTAGCTTACGATAGATAGAAAAACTAAAGTGTGAACCATTAGTACTACTAATACTACTACTAACCGCCTTTCTAAGTGGTAGCCATATCGCCCTGCCTGTCTGCTTGCTTGTTGTCTGTGTGCGTGTGTGTATAATATATATATATTTATATATATCTGTATAATATCTAGTAATCTTCGTTTTGCCTTTCTGAGCCCCTTTTTATTATATTTAGGGTCTTTTTTTTTTTTTTTTTTTTTTTAAATTATCCACTATGAAGACCGGCACTTACTATTATTATTATTATTATTACTAATAATAATAATAATCACTACCTTTCAATTGCCTTCTTCTCATATATACACCTTTTTTTATGTCTATATTACATATATATATGTTCATGCATATTATCAGGTCATCGTTGTTGTCGTCTATATTTATATATATATTTATATATATTTACACGCACTGGCGAAAAAGAAGAAAAAACCTAGACTACTTCTTCTCTCTCGCAATTACAAATATACACACATCAGGCCATACATAAAAAAAAAAAAAGAGAAGAAATCTAACATAGCAGGCGAAGTAATAATGACGATTATACTGTTTTTGGTTGATACTAGTTCCTCTATGAATCAACGAACCTATATTGGAACAACCCTAATAGATGTTGCCAAAGGGGCGGTTGAAACATTTATGAAGGTAAATATTGTGGGATTTTTTTTTTTTTTTGTTACTTCATATATATATATATATTATATATATATACCTACACCTTGCATATTTCCAACACACACCCATATATATATAGTCTTAGTATAAAAATCTACGTAGTAAAAATCAGCTTAGCTGTTTACTGACTCTCTAATTATGACCCAAAGACTAAAATATAGATCTTAAATATATTTATTTTTTTAGTCATATGGGGTACTTGTAAAATAAGTTCTTAAAGAATCCGGTATTTTTTTAAGGTTTAAAAAAATAATTTATGGCTTAATTTTAATTCTTAATTTAAAACCAAATTCTTTTTTTTAAGTTTATATATAGAACTAATTTTTTTTATTAATTATTTTTAAAAATTAAGTACTTTCAGAACGATTTTTAAGGTAAGATTTTTAAATAAAATAACGTTTTTGTTTTAATATTTAAAAAAAAAAATAGGGGATAATAGACTTTTTTTATTTTAAAAACTATAATTTTAACGAAACTTGACATTTAAAAGAAATATACATAATTATTTATATATAATTTCCATTTCTTTATTTAGATCCGTTCCAGAGATCCCGTTTGCAGGTGGGATAGATACATGTTGTTGACTTTTGAAGATCCTCCAGCAAACGTTAAGGTATTTTTAGTTTCGCTCTTTTTTTCTTTTTCTTTTTTTTCTTTCTTAGAAACTTTCGTAAAAGATTAAAAAAAAAAAATGTCTTGTTACGCAAAAAAAAAAAAAAAACCGCGACCTTTTTTTTTTTTGTTCTCTTCGTTTTTTGTTTTTTTTTCTCCCCTTTGAATATTAAAAAATGTAACTCCCAAGTGTCGATTTCTGTTTTGGTTAATTTGTTGTAATAATGGGGGGGAAAAGATATTCCTCTTTTTGATCCTATTGGTATCAGAGTATTTAAGGACTGTCTGGCATCGAAAGCCGGCCGAAACGTTGCAGAGATGGTGCTGCTCGTGTTCATAGGCCCGCCGCCATGTTTGCTCTGGTCGGGTGGGGCTTGAACGGCGCACGGAATTCTGGGTAATAATGATAATGATGTACAATTTCTTTCCCCCCTTCCTTCTTCTTCTTCTTTTCCCCCTTCTCCTTCTTCCTTGTAAAACATGTTGATTTTTTAAAAAACTATATAACTATTATTATTATTATTATTATTATTATTACCTAATCAGTTTTTTTATTTATCAAATAAAAAATTAAAAAAAAAAATCCTGTCCTCACAAAAATTAAAAATTTACAAGACTAAAAGTAAAATATAAATGACTCTAGAAAAAAGAAAAAAGTTTTTAATTTCTTGTTTTTTAACTTAAAAACTATTTTCCTAATTAATAAATTTTTTTTCTTTTTTTACTTTTATGTTTAAATATTTATCTTTTTAAAAATAAAAATAAAATTTACTACTCAAACCTGTAGAACGAAAAATCCCAACAAAAGGTTTGGTAGGTAAAAAATCCCCCCCCCCCTCCAAAAAAAAGTATGATGATCAGTAACATTTTTTTTGTCGTGTTAAAAATGTTATCCACTCCTTATTTTAAAAAAAAAAAAAGGGGGGAAAATTCATTAAAAAATTACTTGCATTTTGTTTGATTTTTTTTTTTTTTTTTTTTCCCCCCATTTCTAAAAATAATTAAAACCTTTTATTTTTTTTTTGTCCGATTGTCTTTACTTTGATTATTACAAAAATAAATAAATTAATTTAAAATAATCGTGGTAAAAGTTTCACGACTTTCTTCAACGGGGGATGATTGAGTTTCCCCTTCTTACAAAGTTGACCTTTTAAATAATAATAATAATGTCTTGAATGAAATTTTCTTTTTATTTTTGAAGTAGGTCGAATCGAGGCGTTAAGGTTGCCCGGAAAATCCTTATAATTTAAAATAAAATAACAATCAACTTCATGAATATGTTTTCCTTTATTCCAAGGACAGAAGAAGAAAAAACGTCTTTTTATATATATATATATATATATATATATATATATATATATATATATAAAACCGTATAATCCACGTGGAACAAACAATCCAGCAAACAACAACACTGTGGTTTTGTTGTCAATAATTATGAGGGTGATGATACTTTAAAAAAAAAAAAGTCTCATTTTTATTTATTTTATCAGAGAGGTAACCCCTCCGATCCCCAGGAGAAAAGATAAAAAAAATTCCATACCTTATGCCGCACCCTTCCCCACATATTTTTTTTCTTTTAGAAAAAGAAAAGAAAAATTATTGGTACTTTTTTTTTTCTTTTTTTTTATTTACTAGTCATATTGTTAATAATTGCCATCTGGTCAATAAAATTTACCAATTTAAAAGATGTCCAGAATCATTGCTAGCAAAAATGATATGAGAAATAAAAAATAAACTTTTTTTTTTTTCTTTTTTAAATTCTTATCTTTATCTGTGCACAAATTAACTATAATTTTAAAAAAATAATAAATAAACTGTCTTGAGGCGACAAAAGAAGTGTCAAAAAATATAGCCGTGTATCTGATGCCCCCTCAACAATATTGTCCATTTAAAAATGTCTTTACTAAAGTTTATTTCAAATTGTTTATATTCTCTAACAAGCTCGTCGGCAACTTAATGGCCAGTGTTTATTTTTAATTTTGTAAATTTATTCATACATTCTTTAAAAATCGATTTCTGAGTGGGGAAAAAATGAACAAAATCGATTAGTAAAAAGAAAAATAATAATTACAAAAGAAAAGCGACTCATTTGGAGTTCGATCAATAAAAAGTAATCGTAATTAGTGGTGGATAACCTATTTTTTTATTTTGATTAAGTTTTCTTTTTTTCTTTAATATTGCAAATGTTAATTTTAGACAGTATATAATATATATTTAATTTATATATATATAAATTCAGTTTTGAATGCTACTTTTGCAAAGGGATGTTGTTCAGTTATACTTTTTTTCTTTTTGTTTATATAGCCATCATTAAATTTTTATTTAATACATGGTGCGATGGATAAATTGTCATCTAGATTACGCAAAAATGCAAAAAAACACTGCCATCTCCTAACGTATATATTCACCAAAATTACACAACTTGAAATACTAAAAGACTTTATTCAATAAAATCGCTATTGGCTTCAACCACGGCCTCCAGACGACTTCAAAATCTCCTGAAACTCTTCTGAACTGTCTTCTTGTTAAAAGTGGTGAATGCTGCCATAATCTTTGTCTTCAGTTCATCTTTGGTTTTTACAAGGAGTTTTCTTGCTCAACTGCACCCCATACATAATAAAAGGGGTTGCAGTCTGGGGAGTTAAGTGGCCAGGTGTAAGGGGTGATTGTCTTAATGCTATGACTGGGTTCTCCTGCTTGTGTGGCATGGTGCAGAGTCCTGTTGCTAGACAAAGCATCTTCCAGCAGCCACCCTCGTAAGCCAGAGCAGCGCTACTTCCTCGAGGCACTTATTGTATGTCTCTGTGTTGATTCTAGGGACCTATGGGTAGATGAATGTGGGCATAACATTCCCATCACTAGTAATCACTCCAAACACTTTTGTAATCACTATTAGACTCATCCAAATCATTCCAAAATTTGAAATGTTTGTATTGGAGCTTCCGGTGGAAATGCCAAGCAGTACAGCATGCCATTTTCAAATTTCTAGTGGAGTGAATTGCATCATGGTACTCTTTTTCTCAGCGATGGTGCCCAACTGACCCACTATACTGTGCAGTTAACAAAAACAAAGTTAAAAATATAAAATGGCGGCAATTTACTCATTGCACCCTGTATTTAGACTACAGTAAATATTAATTGACAAGTAGGGAGGAGTCATTATTTCCACAAGAAATAACCATTATTATAAATTGCATGGTCAGTTATGTTTACCAGGGATTGTAATTAGTGTTAGTCCACTCTTTAAGTACCGTCTCCCTTCGGGACATGGTGATCATGGCTCTTCAAAGCTTTTTTTTCTGTAAAATGTTCATTGTTATTTTTTCCTCCAAAGATGGAATGGTTTCTTATTGCTTTCTATAAAGGGGTTTTAAATTCATTTATCTTTCTAGGCCAGATGTCAACCAATGTTAGAGTCTAGTCTGCCCTACTACTTTATTTATATCTGGAGGTGAGGGGGACTAGACATGCATTTCTCAAAGGAATTACTGGTTTGAAATCAGAATTGTCCTCCTAGACTGATTACCAGTCAAGGTTTAGATAGAGCTTGATCTACCCTGCTATTTTATTTTTGTTAGGAGAAATCAGATTCATGCCTTTTTCAAGGGTATTGTCACTTTAAATTGAGTTGCCCTTCTTCTAGACTGTAAACCAAGGCTACAGATTCCAGTCTACCCTGCTATTTTATTCATATCAAGTGGTGGGAAGGTTCATGCTTTTCCAAGGATATTACTGTTTCCTCCTCCTTCTGGACATGTTGCTACCCAATAAGAGCCTAGTCTACCCTCCTATTTAATTCATATCTGAGGAGTTGGGTATTCATGGTTTTCTCAAGGCTATTACTGATTTGAATTTGGTGTGGTCCTCCTCCAAGGCTAGAGGACCTGGTCTGCTCTGTTATTTTACTCAAATCTGGGTGTTTTAATGATTTTAGCCGGAATTTGAACTTTGCTCTTTTGGTGCATTTTCTGTATTATTAATCATGTGTTCCTTTACATCTCCGTTCTATTATTATTCATATTAAATAGTTTAACAGAAAGTGTTGTTTTGTTTTGTTGTAGCATCTTTACATGTCAGCTATATCATTCTCACAATTTGATATTTTGATAAAGAATGACACTTAACGCATAGAAAGTTATTTAAATATCATTATTGTTGATTTGTTGTTATTGGAATAAACATGCATTCTGTAGGGCATTGTGCAGTTGTTGGTGCACTGTGACTACTGCAACAGCAGTGTGTACGTCTTGAGCAAGATGGCCTGAGAAGTTCGTTCCACTTCAATTTGGTTTTAAATTATCCTTAGAGTTGCCCTATCAAGACGAAAGGACTTAGTTTACTCTACTACTACTCTGATAAATTCATGCCTTTCTAAATTACTGTATTTGCCAGCCTATTTTGGCATGGAATATTTAAGAGGAAAAAATGCACACATCACAACCAAAAAAATCAAAATTATAACCTTACCTTTATGTGACCTTCTCACTAACCATGAAGAAACACAGTATTAGCATAAATTATACTACTGGTATTTTTTTTTTTTTTTTTTTTTTTTTTAATAGAAGTGAGAAGATTTAATGAGCAGGGAATTTTTTTTTTTTTTTTTTTTTTGAAAAAGAATAATTTGACTACATTTCATCATGTATTTATTGAAAATTGTCTTAGTTGTTTTTCAGGGAGCATCAGCAGCACATACAGTAGATTCATAATAGCTACAAAGAAATCTACTGGTATCAGTGAACACTGCTACATATGGTCATAGGCAACAAAAACAAACTTCTTGACAAATGAAGTCCCACACCATACATGCAGAAAAGTAAAATATCAACAAAAATAAACACAAAGCAAGCAGCAAAATACCAGTCTAAGCAAATAAAATCTGGTATTTCTACAAAACAAGCAGCAAAAGCATTGTGCAATTTCATAAATTTCTTTTTCCTGGGTGAATTTTTCAGGGATATTTTTATTAAAATCATATTTGTTCACTTCTAGGGGTCCTGGGTTCATAACTAAGTTCTATGCGTGCACTGTTTCTGACTAAACCCTACTTTTTCATGGTCTTCATGTCCCTCTTGTACATGATACTGCTGTATTGGATGCAGGTTTTTTTAATTTATTTTTTTAATCTGTGTCCATGGTAATTCAAACATTCCTGATGAAATTTGAACTAGACACAGTTCTATTTTCTGGTGACAATAGCCATTGTGCTACCTGCATGCTTCTGTTGAAATGAGCAAACCTCCTCAATACCTGTTTCCTACCAAATTTAACCCATATTTTCTACTAAAAAAATACATCTAATGTCTCTCATCAAATATGGAGTTCTAATGATTTCAGGTTGTTTTGAGCATGGTTAATGAAGATGAGGATTTGTTAGATGTTTTGTTGTAGTTTCCACATTGTAATCAGGATGTAAAACTACAGAGGTATCCTGGGGGTGATTAAGCATGCCCCTCATTTAAAATACTCCCAAATGATGATAAATAATGCATATATGATATTTCTCTTGCTTTGAACAATGTTTCGTCTCTCCTGGGAGTCTGTCAGTTCTGATTTGT
>OZ038515.1:40493485-40575985 GCA_964036315.1 Acanthosepion esculentum
GGCCTCATCTGGGTTCCTCTCTGTAGGCAGACAGTTCAGCAAGTCAGTCATGAGCCTGGCAGCAAACTACCTGACTCCACTACCGACATCATAACATGGAACTCTTTATAGTATTGGATGAGTTCATAGTCACTGGGGACATACTCTTTACTCTACACCCCCCTCCTTTTGAGATGGCTACTTTCTTAAATAAATATTTTTATTTCCTATTAGTATCTCTCCTCCTCTTTCTGGAGCGTTCACCAATGTACTTTACTTTGTAGCATTTCTGTCTTGGATACACTTATTCTTCTGTGCATTTTCTTTTCTTTAAACTTGTCTCTGTTGGTTCTATGATTTGTTTTGGTAGTGACACATCAAAAATATTGTACAGCATTTTAACCAGGTCTTCAGGTCTCTTTTATTTTTGGTAAAACAGTTCCACATTTTTCTTCACTAAGCTTGAATCTGTATTCTCTTAGTTTTTTTGCATAATTGTTTTGACGTACGCAACATGTTGTTCTTTTGACACGCACTCTTGATCAAAATATCGTCCAGATACAACACAGCGAAATCGCAATCCACTGGCATGGTATCTATGGATTGTTGAAAAATAGCTGGTGCTGCCATCTTTAAACCAAAAGGAAGTCGATTAAACTTATATAAACCTCTGTGCATATTTATGGTCATGAATTCAGGACATTGATTTTCAATCTGAATTTGTAAATATGCTTTAGAGAGATCCAACTTTGAAAAAATATCTTCTGGACTACATAATGGTTAATTGTGTGTTTCAAGACAACTACTTAATCCAGTCAAGAAATCTGTGCAAACATAAATTTTGTCTTTTTTATTTTTACGTGCACCACTGGTGCAGCCCATTTTGAATGGTTTACTTTCTGCAATACACAAATTCTGTCCAACTCTTCATTTACTTATTCTAATTCTTCAAATGGTACACTCTATTTCGGTTTAAATATACTGGCATCAAACCTTTTCTTTTTTTCTTTTTTTAACTTGAAAATTCGCCTTCAATTTTGAACAACCTGACAGAACATCAGGAAAACATTTTTAATTCTTTCTTCAGTTTATCGCTGTGACTTTTTTTGTGAAATTGGTTGCTTGCATTTTTACAATAAGTGGCAATTCCTACAGTTCAAATAATTTCATCCGATCCATATCGATTATAGATTCATTGCATTTCTTAGAACATAAATTTTTGTTTTTACCTACTTATTTAAAAAATAAACATCACATGTTAATTCTCCCAAAAAAGATAATTTCTTGGCAGAAACTGAAGTTACGACTTTGTAAGTCATTTTTGATAAAGGTTTTCCAATTTCTTTCCAAGTGGCTTAGTTTCTATTGAAATACTACTACCATTATCTAGTAACATTTTTATTCCCACATTATTGATTTGCGCATTAACAAATTTCCTTTCGTTTCATGTGCCTAAAAGCCATCTTGTGGCTAATGGTCACCTTAGGGCTGGCAGATTTTTAATTTTAGGTAACACCCTCTCAAAAAACAACAACAAAAAAAAAAAAATGGGTGTCCTGCACTAATTGGTTGAATAATTTTCAGCATCCGAGCTTATTAGGAATTAATTAAACCAAAGGAGTCATGAACCTTACTAATTATTAAAACTAGAGGATAGCCCCAAAGTGTTGGCCTATAGTGTGTTGTATATGTGTATATATATATATATATATATATATATATATATATATATATATATATTTTTGATATTTCAGATAGGCCCCGATCTTTCATCAGAAATACAGTTAGATTTACGTTAGAAATATTCAAACACAGTTGCATTCCATATCACGTGACGTCCATGTCTCGCGACGGACGCTACTTAATGTAAACAAACTTCTGAAAACAGTCATTTCTGATGAAAGATTGGGGCCGATCTGAAATATCAAATATATATATATATATATATATTTATAAATAAATACTTTCACAAAAAAAACATTCAATTTTTTTTAATTTGCAACTTTTCAGTTGTTTTTTCTATTTTATATACATATTAAGAAAGTATACGTGACTTCTCATTATGCTATATATATATATATATATATATATATATATATTATATATAAAAACACACACACCTTGGGGAAAGGTATAAATCCATTTCTTCTCATCCCAGCTATGGTTAAATAGCCGGGTAGACTGGTTTCAATCGACTTTGGTGATAACTGGTCTTGGAGTAGGAAAACTCTGGCTTCAAAACTGTATGAAGCCCTGTTGAAGCACACGTTATGCAGCTAAGGAAAGGATCGTTTGCATTGATTCAACAGTCGACTTTTTTGAAGAAGAGGTGGATTCATATCTTTCTCAAGAGTATTTGCGTATAAGTAAATATGATGGTCCTAACGGGAATTGGAACTTGACTTTTCAATTAACAATTCAGGACCATTATCCATTATACCGCTCATGCATCCAATCTTCCAGCACGTGGTATTCTCATGTGATCACCCATCTAGATACTGACCAAGTTTGGCATTGATTAACTTTAGTGATTGTACAGGAACCAGTGTTTCAATGTTATGTGGCTGTTTATTAGGTGACGATATTTCTTTGGTTTTTTTTTTTTTAAATTTTTTCAGAAATGTCTTCAAATTGCTAATATTTAAGCAATTGATGAAATTAATTTTTAGTTCTATTATATACAGTTTCTGCTGTCAACAAAAATGAAATTTGTAAATGTAGGTAGTCACCTTGTCTGTATACAAAAGACATCTACTGTGACAAGTGTATATTGTTTCAAAGGTCCATGTGATTTGTCTTTTGGATTATCTTAAGGATTGTGTATTTTTCTTTGGATGACTTGACAGTGACTTGTTGATATAATGACCTATGTTAATACGAGACCACCAACAGAAGATTAATCTTTTTTCTTTCTTTTTTCTTAAGTGAAATATTAATATTAGTCATGATCTGATTTTAAGTTAGTAATTGTTTCGTGCAGACAAACCGTTTTGTTGCTTCTTAGAAAGATCTTATTATAAAAAATTCTGTCTCTATTAATAAAGATATCCTACCCTTTTGAAGAATAATGTAGGATCTATTGACAGATTAAACAGCAGGCGTTAAGAGTGAATTATGCGACATTTAAAGTCTTTTCTTGTTCTCTTACAAGAATGTAGACTGAAAATAAAAATAAAAAATCACGAGAAAGATATTGACAAAGAAAAAAATCATATGGTATACTTCGTTAGAAATTTAATATATTTTGAAACCAGTTGCTCAAGTTTATAGTAAAGAAATAGTGACTGTGTAGCATAGTGGTTCCCAAACTCTTTTTTTTTTTTTTTTTTTTCGGGGGGGGGGGGTCATTTTTGGAATGAAAATTTGCTTACGCCGCACCACAGGGAAGTACCAGCAAAAAGGCAGAAGCAAAGAAAGACCAGAGAAACTGGGTTAAAGGGAGATAACTGCAGGTTCAAAGCCAGAATATTATCATTGATAACTCTCTCCTCCAATTTACAGACCCTAGTTACTATATTCTTAATGATATAATACAAAAATATCACAATCATAAAATCAGTCAATAATTATTTATAACTATTTATTCTGGGACTCATGCATGCAATTCCAAGTAATTTATAATAATATTTTAAATTTTGGAATCATATTTATTTTTGGCATATTAATTTTTTTTTTAAAACTGTTTCTAAATCTTTGACTCTCAATCGTTCCACTGCACCATTTGGGAACCATTGGTGTAGTGGTTATTAGCCTACCAAGTTTAGCTTCTGGCTGAGTTTGTGTTCATTTTCACACATACCATTAGGAAAGCTATAAATGCATTTCTTCTTACCCACTGATGGGTTTATATAGCAGGGAAAACTGGGCCCTCTGACTTTGGTCAGCAACCAGTTTAGGAGAAAAACAAAATCTGGTTGGGTATAAGGCTGGCAATTTTCACTCCATAAAAACTTACTTGCTAAAGAAAGAACGACAGTAAAACTTAGTGTACTGTATCTGTGGCCCTATACTCCACAAGGAAGTCTAATGGCACCGAGGAAAGAAATATTAATAAACTATTGGCAATAGAAATTGCCTATATTGCCCCTTGGATTGATATTTTTAACCTTCCCATTAAGAATTGTGCCACCGACCTTTCTTCTTAGGTTAAAGCCAGCATCAGTGTTTTTTTGTACCTTCTTGCAAATATCAAACCACAATCTTCTCCTTCGTTCACATCAACTTTTTCAGCCACCAAAACCCACAGGAATCACTTTTTTCAGCCACTAAAACCCACAGGAATCACTTTTTTCAGGTGTACCAGCGTGATAATTCCAATCACAACAGACACCTATTTGTATTTGCTCAAAATAATTGTAAACATGGCCTCAAAGAGGCTAAGTCTTTGTTTGCTGACAGAATGAGGCACTATAATAACCCCTAACAAGTTTGGCTTCGCATGACTACTGACAGCTCTGTAATATTGTGTTAAATAAGAGTAAGTCTTCACTCAATTTGAGTGGAGACATCTTTTGCTGATGAAGAACAATGTTTTGCTCATAAATTCTCTTCAAATTCTATTCTTGACTCATCTGGAGTACCTTTGCCTGACATTCCACATCAAATTGAGTCTTTATTGAGTGATATGCATATAACTCCATCCATCGTTTCTGCTATCATCTCTAAACTGGACCCCCCTCAAAGCATGTGCAATTGATGGTATCCCTGCTAGAGTCCTAAAAAAATGTGCTCCTGAACTCTCTCTTGTTCTCTCTAAACTCTACAATAAATGTCTTCCTGCTTCTTGCTTTCCCGCTTGTTCTGTAGTTCCAGTCTTTAAGAACTCAAGCAAACCATCTGATCCTTCTATTAGCCTTTTACCTCTTTTTGGGAAAATACTAAACACTCTAATTAATTTCGACTTGATTAAGTCGTTCACTTTGCAGGGTCTTCTTTGAAATAAGCAATATGGCTTTCGCTTCCCTAGGTCGACTGCTGATGTACTAACAATTCTTGCTGAAAGAGTCTATCAATCTTTTGATTAGAATGATGACGCTCAGGCTGTTGCTTTGGATATCTTTGAAAGCATTTGACAGGGTTTGGAATACTGGTCTTCTTCATAAATTGACAGGTTATGGTATCTCTGGACGAATTTTTGAACAGATTCAATCTTTCTCCTCAAATCACAAAATGAAATTTGTTTTGAAAGGCTACTCTTCTAGATCTTTTTTGCATAAATGCAGGTGTTCAGCAGGGCTCTATTTTTAGACCAATGTTGCTTCTAATTTTCATAAATGACTTTCTTGATGTCTTTGTTTTTCAACTCTCTATCTATGCTGGTGACAACTGCTTACTCCTGATTGGTTTGATACGGTCAAATTGACAGCTGATCTAATATTGACCCACAGTCTGTTGTTAAATGGGGCAAGGTGTGGCTTGTTAACTTTAATGCCTCCAAAAACAAATCTGCTCTCTTTTAATCATGACAGAAACCTTTTTATCTTCCATCAGCATGGCTGATGCTAACCTCCAGGAGAGAGACTCATTGCACCTTCTCACACTAATGTTTTTAACTGACATGAAGTGAAAAGAGTAGATTGAATCAATTGCAAAGTCTGCGGTTAAGAAAATTGGTTCACTGTCATGCTAAACAATTTTTCTTGCCAGAATCAATCTTACATATTTATAAATCTACTATTTGCACTTTCTTTGAATATTGCTGCTAAATTTGGTCGGGTCCTCCTGCTTTGTATTTAGAGATAAAATCCAAAGAATTTGCAATGTTATGGGTCCTGAACTGGCATCTAGGCTTCAGTCCCTTTCCCACTGCCATAATGTAGCTTCCCTGTGCCTTTCATGATAATTGTTCTCATGAACTTACCTCTATGGTAACTAGACTTTATAAATTTAAGCAAAGTGCTAGACTGGCGGCCAGGTCTCATCATTATACAGTGGAAATAGCTATAGAGGTAACTGTGAGTTCTATGCTAGCAATTTCTTTTCTTTTCTCACACTTCCTCCTTGTGTAACTCGCTTCTTGCTTCTTTCTCAGTCAACTTTGATCTTTAGAAATTTAAATGCAATGTCAGTCATTATCTTCTGCCTTAATTCTTGTTCTTCTATTGTCTTCTCTCCTTAATAGTAGTTTTTCTCATATTCTCTAACACTCAGTAACCTCTTGAATCCTAGTGGCTTTATTGCCTTGCTTTAGGTGAAATGATTAAAATATATTTACTATAGCTTAAAGTACAATTTTATTAATATTTAGCTTATTAAAATATCACTTTTCATTATTATAAACTGAATATTTTTATTTTTTAGATGTATTACTTATCTTTTTTTCTTTTTTTTTTTTTTTTAATTTGAAATGAAAATATTTGACTCCCTGTCTTTCTCTTTTATTTCACATACTACACTTTGATCCTCAGCCTGTTGGCGAGAGGGTAGAGAAAAGTGTAACTGGAGTTTGCTCAGTCAATGAATGCCGAATGTTTCCCTGTAAGGAAATGGCTAATATTACAATCATATTAAACCAACAATAAATACTTTTATATATATATATATATATATATATATATATATATATATATATATATATTCTATTGATAATTGTTCTTACAAGCAGGCTAATATATTTTTTGGTTTCCTTTCAAATTGTCTTGAAGGCCAAACAAGTGTGTGTGACTTAATGCATTCAGTGATAATGGTAGGTTCAATGCTGTTAGTCTTTTTCCTTTATAACTGATTTTGCTAAAAAGCCTATGATTAAGAAAGGCATGTGAAATTGATAGTTTACTGACCAATAAAGTCTAGTGTTTGCATGGTGTATAATAATACAATAAATTAACAGTAGTTTCAGGATTTTGTTTTTTAAGGTGTGACATTGTTTAATGATATACATTGCCCTCGGCTGCAAACTCACCGGCCAAGTCTGGAATACAGGATGCAGTAGGAATACCTCCCACATAATGGTAAGACATTAGTGGCAATGGTGTCTTCATCTAGCTCATGTCTTACCATTATGAGGGAGGGATTTCTGCCACACCCTGTATGTATACTACCCAGATTGATTGTTTTTTTTTAATTTTTATTATTATTATAAACAAAAGAAATTAATGCCTACAGGTTTGTATTATATGAAAAAAAAAATAAATTGGATGAAAAGTACCCCCACCCACTACATGCATGCACATAAGTCTTCCAATTTATTTAATCTTAAGTGATTGGTTAATATCAAGCTTTATGGTAAATTTCCATCATTTTTAATGATGGCCATTGTACCCATCAAAAATGACCACAGGAGCCCATCAATACACATTTGATTAATGCATTTTTAATTAGTGTACTAAAAAAATTTTTATACCAAGATTTGCTTAGTGCAGGCATAATACTCAAGTGTGGGGAGACATTCTTCAGTTTAACGATAGCAGTTGAAAATTGATATTTTTATAGTTACCAATTAACTGAAAATTTTCTAAAATGGAAAATGGGTAACTATTTATTTATTTTTTTGTCAAGTATTATATTATCGAAGTAATTACATTAGTGTTAAAAAAAATGGACGGTTATAAATAGATACATTTTATGATATAAATCAAATATTTGTCTCTTACAATTTTTTGAATATTTTGATTTTTCATGTTTATTTTGAAGGTCTTAAAAGGAAATTTCTGATTTTTGTTAAAAAAAAAAATGTACAATTTATTTAGATACAGAAATTTACATTTATTAAAAATATGTCAAAATATATGTATGCATTTACTATGGAAAGATTACAAATAAAATTTTCAGGTTAAAATACTAACGATTATATGTTGGAAAATTTAAAAAAATAGAAAAAAAACATAGGGTTCTTTTTCTTTTAATTAAAACTATTAGACTGGGCACCACAGTGACGTGATTTAAACCCTATTGAAAATATATGGGATTTAATGAAAAGAAAAATGAAAGGCAAAGTTTTTAAAAATATCAATGAATTAAAAGAAGAAATTATAGATATTTGGAATAACGTTGATAAAAATTTAATTCCTAAGATAATTATATGAAGAACAGAAAAATATCATGCAGCAAATTACTCTAAATAAGTTTTTCATAAAAAATCAGATTAACATTAATTCATAGCATTTTTATTATATCTTATATGTACATACTTTTTTAATTAAAAAGTACGTAATTGTAAATGAGACTAAAATTTGAGGTACAATTTAAATCATTTCCTATAAGTTATATTTCAATTAGTATGTACCTTTTTAGTGTATGCATTAGCCACACGAATCTAAGGAATGTCTGCTAGCACTTCTACCTCGGATCAGAATATCTGGACTCTGTCTCTGACCAAAGTACCACTCTCCAGACCTCTGCCTTGGAGAAGAGTGTCGTATCACAAGAGTCAGGGAATTCTCTTATCATTTCTGTTGTCTTTGAGCAGAGAGCAACAAAAATATTATTGACAAGTACCTGGTTCTGACAAACAGCTTTCCTTGGCAGTACCCATGAAGGTCGGTAGTAATACTAACACCAGTGCGACCTTCAGTTGCAGGAGTTGGGTAATTTTTGGACCTGGCCCAGGTGCTCCCCCACATTAAACCAGACTTGTCATAGCCTGATGTCTAAATAGTATAAATAATAATAATTCCTCATCCCAGAGATTACTGAATTTAATTCTGTCATTTAACTTTCTGTGATTAAATTCTTAATGGTATTTGTCAATAATTCAGTAATGTGAAAAGTTATATTTTTGTCTTGGATTTATGAAGGATTCTTCTTTGGGCCGTGTTCTCTCCACAATTTCCTGTCCTTTGTAGCTCTTCATAAATTTTGTCTTTTTGTTATCTCTCCTAAGCTTTGCTCTGCTATCCATTTACTCAAGCTCACTAAGTAGGCTATGCATTGTTTTCCTGTCTCTCTTGCCCTCAATCTGTCCTGTGAGTATCAGATTTTCTAAGCCGCCTTTCCTCATTATGTGCTTCAGTAATTTCAACTGTCTCTTCCTGATGTTAAAAGTATAAGTTTCCTTTTTGTTTCTCTTTTCTCTTAAATCTTGTTAATGCTCAGATGTTTGGTCCATGTTATCCTCAGCATCATTCTGTAGAACAACATTTCTGTTGCGTTAAGGCTCTTCATCCTTGAGAAGATTGTCCAACATTCACTGTCATATAGGAAGACAGGCATCACAGAACAGTTCAGTACTATTCTTTGTTTTTAGTAATCTTAAAATTCAATATACTTTTAAAGAAAAGAAAACAATTATTCATTAAAAAAAAAAGATTATAATCAATGTTTTTTTGCTATGAAGAACTATAATAGAGAAAAAGAATTAATGTTTTCCTTACCATAAAGTTAAAATTCTGCAAGTTCAAAGAAAAAAGAAAATAATTGAACCTTATACTTACTTAAAAAATAAGCTTAAATTAATCCAGGGGTAAAAGGTAAAGATTTCTTTTTAAAGACTAAATTGCTTAAGCCTGTTCCAGCAACAAAATTTTACCATCTCCATCCCCCTCTCGAACTCCACTTGACTTGCTTGCATGGCTTCTAAAATACACATTGTGGTGTATATATATATATATATATATATATATATATATATATATATATATATATATATATATATATATATATATAAAAGAAAGAACAGCAAGATATAAAAATCCGGTGTTCTTATAGATATTTTTATTTTTACATAATAGTGCTCAATGTAAATTTACAGAGCATTTTAAATCAATTAATTTATAATATATATATACATACACACACACACACACAAAACCCATTTATGTCCAACAGACAATTTGCCGGGCAGTTTAATACCTTTAGACAAGAAAAAAAAATCGTAAATTAAAGTGCTCAACATCCAAGCTATCTAGACGGGCCAAAAATGATTCACAATGTCAACATACAACGAAAGTCAGCTTTAGTTACTATTCAGGTTTCACACACTTATGTATTTAGGCAGCAAATTTTCGTTTAGACATGTTTGATTGAATAAATTACAAACATTATATCTGCTTATTTTTATCATAATCCTTTCATATTAACAAATATTTTTCTATATATTACAATTGAGTAAGGCAAGAAATTGGAAAAATCTTTATGAATATGAAAGGAATATGGTAAAAATAAGCAGGTATAATTTTTGCAATTTATTTAATCAGAGATATATATATATATTAATCCTTTACTTTTGGGGTATGAAACTGGGCAATTATAAACTTTCAGGATTCTAAATGAGGATGGTCTTAAAAGACAGTATAGAACCTTGCTTAATCGATGTTGCCCTTCGTGGGCGAGTTGGTTAAAAGTACATCAGATCTCACAACAGTTTCTCCTGCAAAGGGTGGTGCCAGTTCAAATCCTGGAGGCCGCATTTTTCTTCACTGGTATTTCTCAATATTTGGCATGGTAGACAAAGATAAAATACTGTTTAAAAAAAATAAAGAGTGTCTACTCAAATATGGGCATCCACTAAAAATAATGCTTAAAGTGATAAATTATGTCAGATTGATTAATAAATAAATAGATTTTTAAAGGTCCTTTACACACACACACACACACACACACACACACACACACACACACACACACACACACACAGTCTTCCCTTATTATCCACTTCATGGCTTATCAATATATAAATTAAATACACAAATGTAAGGTTTATTTGTTGATTGATAACAATCTGTGCAGGTAAAATGAAAGCACATTTAAAATACACACACACACATATATATATATATATATATATATATATATATATATATATATATATATATATATAAATAAAAATAATGTGTGTGCTTTCCTGAGATAAACCCGATACGAGTGAGGTTAAAGAATATTCTATGCAGCAAATAGGTTAATCTTCAAACCGATAAACATTGTTCAGGTTGTCGGTTGAAATGTGGTTTCAGTTTTCTGAAGTAATATCAAATTTTGTGCTCTGACTTTAGGATATCATGTCTCTGCGGGTAAGCAGTGGAAGACACTGGTGGCGTGGCCATTGTCTCTCACTCGTGTTTTCTGGAAGAAGGGCCCAACAGGACAATTGTTATTTAACTCAAAAGAACATTTGATACTGCATGGTACTTACCCTGATGGAAACTTTTCAGAAAAAGCACTATTTGAACACAAAAATGACATCTTGTTAGGATGGTATAATGAGTAACAAATTTACAGGCCATTGCCAAATTTGTTCCTTACTTGGTGCCTTTATACCAATAAATGTTACATGATTGCAAAAAATCCTGATACCTGTTAACCCTTCATGATTTGGACATAAAAGTAAATAGGGATTTAAAAATTTGTTTAGAGGTGGGGCAAAAAACCTCTTGTTTTTTGCCCCACTTTACAAAAAAAATTTTTTTTTTTTAAGCAAATTAGATTTTTTTGAATGGAATCTTTGTAAAGTGGGGCAAAAACAAAAGATTCTTACTCAGACTGAATTTCAAGAAGCTTATATTTTGTGTGTAGCTTGTAGCAGAATTTTATTTTTCAAGTCCATCTGAAAAATCCTTACCTATAATGTTGATACCAAAAAGCAGACAGCAAAGTTGCCATTGCAGGGAAAACACTTTGTCCCTGAGTTCTCACATGATGGAATTTTGCACAATTTTCTTAAATTATTGTTTTTTGCAGAAATCTTTGAAAGAAAATTTTTAAATTTCATTAAGAGAAAAAATGCTAGAGAAATGATTTTATTACTTTTTTTTGTGTTTATTTTTGGTTCTACTCTTAGCCTTTTTGTGAGCGGGCACAGATATCATTCTAATTGTACTTGTTGCTTGAATAAATAATTGCTTAGATCATTCTGATCAAACTTTACCTTTCAGTAGGGAAAAGTGATGCCATAGGTAGAATCTTTCTAAATGTACCTTTTAGCAGCTGAGGAGAAAGTGATGCCATAAGTAATTTTTTTTTCCTTGTGTCATTGTTCAAATTTAGGTTAAGATGGATTTCAGACTTCTTGATAGGTACACCCACACAAAATTGCTTGTGTGTTATGTACTTCACTTTAGGATTTTGTGTGCCAACCAAATCAACAGCCAAGTCAATTTGTCTGTTTTGTTGTCTCTTTTTTTTTTTTTTCCTCCCTTCTGATTCAGTGAGGGTCAGTTGCCACTGGGGAGGTGGGGATCTGGTGCACAGTTGGTGAGGATTGGTAGGTACGGGGCGAATTTCATTCATTTCCATTACCTGTCCCTTTGAAAACTCAAATTTAAAAAACCCAGCTTTTTTAACTCGTAGGGAAGATGGAGCAGATATTTTCACACATACAAAATGATCTCCAATACTATAGTTTGCAGTGCTTACATTTGAACTAGCAGAAATGTTTGCAATGGGATGCTAAAAAAAACAAATCTCAGCCCAACCAAAAATGGTGTGTGTGTGTGTGTGGGGGGGTAATGTCAGTTATTATAATTGCTATTCTCTCTCTTGTGTGTGTGTGTGTGTGCGCGCATATATATATATATATATATATATATATATAATATATAAAATGAAAATAATATACTGCATTACTTAAAAATCGAAAACCAAAAAGAGAAAATATACAGTGTAACAAATAAATAAGTATAAAAAATTGATCCAAATATATAAATAAACTAACAACCGATACCAATAAACTAGCCGTTTAGAAAAAACAAATAAAGATAATCAATCCAAATAAATAAATTAAAAACTGTTTCCGCCAAAATAATAGAACAAACCACAACAATCAACCCCAAAATTGAACAAATAGCTTTATCTTCCCAAACAAAAACAAAACTATTAAATAAGCTATATAAACAAATTTTTACTACGTTAATAAAAACACCGATCAAAATAAAAAAAATAAATAAAAATAAAAAATATATAAGATAAAAAATAAAAATAAAAACAAGCAAAACAATTTGACCCAAATAAATAAACAAATAAATGACTTCCAGTAAAATAACCACCAAAATAGACTACCCACAATGCACCACTGACCCGTATATATAAATAGCCGAGAAAAATAACAGCACTAGTTGCCTGACGATTGCATCTAGCATGAAACGGTCGCCTCTGAGTGTTGACTTCTATGTTCACTTTTATATTTGCACACGCTCTATCTCTGATATTGAGCACTTTATCCCATAAATATAGCACACTTTAAGACTATATTTCTTCATATATATATATATATATATATATATATATATATATATATAAAATCTATTTTGAAATAAGTAAACTATTTTGATTGTTTATTATTATTAATATGCTATGTTGATATTGTTCTGTATCTGCAAGTCCTGCTGGCCTTGGGGGTGTTGTCTTCTGGATTTACCCTGCTTTGTTGCATTTTTATGTTTTTTTTTCCTAAGAGGAGTAGAGGATTGTCCGTTGTTTCCTGTTTAGAATTGGGTTTCTGGCTTCTCTTAAAGTCTTTTCATTCTCTTTCACTCCTGATAGCTCCTTACATCTTAGTGGCATTATCACCTTGCTTGGAGTGGGTATATATATATATATATATATATATATATATATATATATAATCTCCATGAGTTTTGGCAGATTAATTATGATGCTGATTTTGCAAAAGTGCCAAAAAAATTTTTTTTTTTTTTTTTTTTTTTTTTGTTAGAAAGCAGTCTGTCATTTGACAACAATTGACCAACCCACCGTATTATCATCTTTCAAAAAATAACTGGGTGTAGCTATCCACAACCTCCCAAACTTGCCCTAACCTCTGCCTTGTGCCTGACAAAAGTCACTTTTATCCATCCACCTTCGGCGTAATTGCTAATTTTATTGATTCATGTGTTTTTCCATTTTTTTTTTTTTTTTTTTTTTTTTCCATCATCACAAGTCCTGTTTGTTTAACTGGTAATGTAGTTTGAGTAATTTTTTTTCTAATACTACATTTCGGTCGACATAGAAGATTCACTTTGTGCTCTAGCGGAATAGCCAGTTCTATTTTGGGTACTTGTCTATGGATGATCATATCTGAATAGCTGATAATGGCATAAAATAAATGATCTCTAGCCAAGCTACCTTCTCGTCTTGTATCTCTGACCATTACACTCACTATATTGTCATACATTAATGATGTCTGCTTGCTTTTGCTTTTAGGCATTCTAATTGTTTAGATAAGCGTTTCATTTTCTTTTTACCCTTGTGCAACCCTTGAAACAGTTTGCATGTCTTGGGGACCTTTGCATAAAAATTATTATATACCATTATTAATCTCATTTATATTTTTATCATAGTTCATGTGGTAAACATAATATATGGACACTCATTCTGTACTTGAGTCAGTCAATATTACACAAATCTGCTGCTTACAGGTCCTGTCCACTAACCAGTGAAAGCAGTTTTACAGGCACCATATAGACATTGCCAAATACATTTCCCTATGATAATAATAATTTCAAATAATATAAGCGGTCGAAGCCTTTATTATAATAACCAAGAATTTTCCAACAATTTGCTGTACGTGTATAGTAAAATTACAAATATAAAATTAAACAAAAATTATTCAAAAGTGCTTTAGCCTATTTATCACTGTTTTTGAAGTGGAAATGAAAAACTGTTAACGAAAGACAATAGGGTCACGTGAGACTTTCTGAGACACACAAAGGGGACTAGAGAGAATGCAAAATGACAGGACAGACCCCCCCCTTTTTGTTTTTGTTTTTTAGTCCTGCCTTGTGACTAGTTCATGGTTGTGAGCTGTTGTAACTCGGAGGTAGTTCTAAGCTATTGTCACTGATGTGAACCATCTCATTTGATTTTCCCAACAAACTTGTTTGCCACTGACAGAAGTCACTTTGTCAACATATTTAGTTTTAGTTTCTTGTGGAACCCCTAGCGACCTCTTGTCGAACCCTAACGTTCTGGGGACGCACCAGTTGAGAAACGCTAGTTTAGATTGCTGACAGTTATTAATAATCATTTAAGGCCGCTGTCCCAAAATAGTTGTGACTTTTAATGAATGGAATGTGTATGCAAATGTCACAACTATTCTGGGACAAGTGTGGCATATGAAATGTCACTTGTGAAGCGTGGAATGTTTTCCCCCCCTTCAAATTCAGCCTCGTTCTATCAATTCAGACCTTTACAGCTGAGACCCTCCATGCCACGCGCATATGTTTGAACCATCCGCCTTCCCTTTTCCTTTGTTAAAAAGGAAGTTCCATTCAGACAGCTTTTTCTCAAAAGCTGCAACTTTATGGAATGGACTCCCAAGAAAAAAGCTTCCCTGAACATGACAATCTTAACCTTTTCAAGTCTTGAGTCAACCATTATCATATGTATAATAGGTACTTACTCCTTCCCCCTTCAATGTCCATATATAAGCGCTATTTAGTAACCCCCTATATTAACTGTTTCTTGGGTCTTGTATTGGGTGATCATTTAGTTTAAAAAAGATATTACTTCTAAATGCCATCTCCCTTCAGGACATAAGCAGTCATGGCTCTCTGCATGTTCCTTTTCTTTATTATCTGTGAATTCTATGATTACTATGCCGTTTTCATTAAAATGTTATCTCCTTTCAAGACATAAGCGATAATGGCACTCCACATCTTCCTTTTTATTATTTGCAAATGTTCATAACTTCTTGGGAAAGATAGTGGTTTCCTGATGCTTTCTCCACAGTTACATTGGTTGCTGCCAAAGGCTAGATTGGTTGGAAAAGATTCCAGTAGACTAATTGAAGGGATTCCTGGAAGTCCATGCCTCAAAGAGATACAAAAAATTGTTCTCACAAGTACATCCCACACTTTACGAAGGGCTTTATCTATGTAATTTTTTTTTTTTTTTGTCAGTGGAAAGTGTCATAATGCCATTTCTAATCTTATGTCTCTGGTGGGGACCTGGAAAGAAATATGTAAATGCCAGAAATCAAAGGAAATAATAATATAAATAATAATAATAATATCCTCTTCATTATTATTATTATTCACAACCTGTGTCCCAAAATAGTTGTTTTATTTAATGAATTAAATGTGTGTATGTCATATAATAACTATTCTGGACAAAGGTAGTATAGGGATATTTTTTTCCTTTCAATAATCCAAGTTTGATAAAAAGCAATCAATTTCCCCAGTTTGTCTATACATCAACATTTGAATGCATTAGATTATTCTTCTATAAGGGAAATACATTTTATATTCTCTCTCTCTCTCTCTTTCTCTCTCTCTATATATATATATATATATATATATATATATATATACCTCTGCTAGTTTGCAATACTTATGGTTTAAAATGAATTTTAAAAACAATTTAATTGTAAAGGATTAAATTTACTATTTCCAGTAAGCAAAATACTCTATAGTGTATTTCAAACAGGAATTCTATTGGTTGGAACCTATTCACTTTATTTGAGGATATTAGCTGATTTTAAGATATAATCTGATTTGAAACATATTTTTATTAAATTGAAAATAACAGGGAAATAGATTTTTAAAACAAACAGTAGCAGTGATTTACATGCTTTTCATCATTTATCAATCACTTCACAAGTGCTGATAAGGTTGTTGACATGTTTGTTCTGATACAGAGACTTTATCTATTAAAATGTCATTTAAGAAAATGACTGTTGGATGGCTTTTTTTATTGTTTTTTATGCGCTCAGTAATCTTAAAAATGTTGGAAATATTCTCCGTAATCTAATTTTAGGTATATTGACTTTAAACTTAATATTGTCATCAATCTTATTTTCTGATAATATTGTGTATAGTTTCAAAATGTGTTTGTGTATAAACACACTTATATGCGTACATATCTTCATATATGTACATTTACATGTCCATACATATATGCCACTATATACACACACATACACCCCCACATGTATTGTTATGTAATTTTGAATGTATTTCTATGGCTACATTTCGTGATTAGTTCTCTCCGTTGATTTCATAGTTTGCATTGATCTTTATATTTTATCCCAATTGTTTTTTTTCTTTTAAACATAGCTTGCACCTATCCCTAAAACTATTGGGGGTGTTCGCGAAACCTAGAATTTTCCAATTTGAGGATTGAGACCCTTTTCCTTCAATTCCCAAAATTTTTTCGAAAGGACTGTTTTGGATTGGTGAATGAGTGTCTATGTGTATTGAGTCTCTTTGGCATTTCTGCAGGATAATTTAAAATGTAAATATTTGTCGTATTTTCTTTAGGGTAATGGTTGCCTGGTATACTACCCTAGCAGGATAATAAAATATAAAAGATCAATGCAAACTATTAAATCAGCAGAGAGAACTAATCATGAAATGTAGACATAGAAATAGATTCCAAATTATATAAGAATACAGGTGTATGTGTATGTGTATGTATAGTGGCATATATTTATGGACATGTAAATGTACATATATGTATGTATGAAGATATGTACGTATATAAGAGTGTTGGACAGGATGATTTATTCCATTGGGTGCTCTGGTATTACCCACAATCTGTAAATCTAAATTCAACTAACTTACATTAATCTTAATGGGTTTAAATCCCCCAATCGCTTAATAATATTTGACACCTGTAGTACAAAAACCATTTACTGTGAATCCGAGAAAATTACACTTGGGGCTCGTATTAGAAACGCCACATAGTAGGAACTGATATTAAACTACAAAACAACAAAAGGTCCTAGCCATAAATAAACTCCAACCCCAGACCGCTTTCCCTGGGATAAGATACCTTATGCCCCCCACCTCCAGTCGCTAACACAAGTGTTCTCATTAACAAGGTATCTACCAGAGGAGGACTGACATTGAAAATAAATTTAAAACAATGCTCTGAGACAGACACTTAGGGGTTGATGATAGCCACGTACAGAACGGTTTGAAATAGACTATCCCATGTTGAGGAAAATTTTTTTGTTTTTTTGCTGGGAAAAAAAAATCCATATGCTGTGTTATAATAAATATATTGAGCTCTCTGTGGATCAGTTTCAATAATGTTACTAGGATCCACCCGGATTATATACTAACAGATTGATTACCTGTATTGAGATATATATATATATCTGGAGCAGAGCCATAAACAACTGCAGGTATATTGATTACATAAGAATTTGTTGATCTCTTGTAGGGACAGCTTAGCATTTTGATCAATGAAAATATACCTTGGCAGAAGTTTCTCATTGTCGTAAAACTTTGGAAATGGATGTTGTTTTAATTACAGCAATTTACAATAATCCTAAAATAATCCCCCTGTCTTGAGATTAAGAAATTCATTTTGTTAATAGTGCCTTAATTAGTCACGAATACAAAATTCTAATTTAACAATCTACTTTGCAAATTATAAAAATAACTAATTTTAAAAGTCCTCCTCACTTGCAAGCAAAAGATAAAGTAAGCACCAAGTCATTTTTAGGGCTGAACTTTTGTTTGTATTAAAAACTGTTTCGTTTTTCTGTCCCTTCTCCTCCAAAGAGAACTTACTCCTTCCTACTTCCCAATTTTTTAAAAGCAATGTCAATGGCGGTTCAAATTATTTGCTCTCTCATTGGATTTCTGGCCATGTTTATTTGTGTACAAAATAGTTTTGCTCTATATTATGGACATGTGGTTATTGACACAAAAATGCAATCAGCGTGCAAAGTCATTGCATTCACTTTCACACAACCTTGGGGAAATATATTCTCTATTTTCACCCACTCCAGCTATGTATTGAAAAGCAAGGTGAGGCTCTGCTCTCTAGCCTTGGTTGCCCTCCAGTTTAGGGTGTACGGCTGGCACCTCCATCCTGTAAAAACCTACTCGCTACAGAAATTACAATGGCCACACCTAGTGTAGCGAGGCTGTGGCTCTGTGCCACAGAGGAGTCTAATAGCACAAATGATAAGGAGGAATGTGATCTAATTATGTAATATCTACCTAATTTGACATTACATTTAAAAGAGGAGTGTAGTATAACGTATATTGAAGAGAATAGAATCGGCAAGCGTTCAAATTCCATCCCAAACTGTTGTATTTGATTTGTGCTACTATTCTTGGGAAAGGCATGGATAAATTAGACGGTTGGCCGGATCTTTCTACTAGGTAGGGGGGGGTGTCAGCTGATCAAGGGGGACAAATCTGACTCCAAAAACCTGGCAAAGTAAACAGGAAATGATTATTTCTAAGAAATTCCTAGCAATTTGTAGATATTAAAGAAATGGAAGTTGTGGATGACCGTAATCGCTTATACTTTACAATAAAATAAGACTATTGATGTAACATTTATTTTTTGGTTTTAATGCATATTTAATTTTCTTTATAATGGCTATATGTAAATCCTGTTTAATGTCTGACAATAATTTCAAATCTAAACAATACAAAGGACAAAAGTAACGGCCACAACTGAGGGTAAAAAATGCTTTTATCTTCCCATATTGATCCTGCAGGCTTTTGTACTCAACAGCCAGACAAAGTTGTTGGTCATATACTTTAAATTGATGCTATTTCTGTCCCATAATGTTTGTTACATTTGCATACACGTTTCATACAGTCAGTGTAGCAAGTGTTATGGGATAAGTGATAATTGATACTCTGCTTATTCCATCCACATTAGTAGATTGGATACTAAATTATGTATGTTGATTAGTGAGTAGATCAAATGTCTTTTTCACCAATTGCAAAAGGCAATTGGTTTGAATTGTGTGTGTGCGCACACACACGGCTGTGGTGATTGGTCATGTTAGTTACTCATTGTATCCTGAAAATAAAATGCCCAAAAGGATATTGTGCTTTGTTTATCAACGTGTAAAAGGTGGAAAGAAATGTACAATCCTGGTTGACTTGTATTTATGAGTGTTGGGCAAATTAAGTTGAAAAATTTGTTCTTATTGCTGTGATTTTATATGCACATGAAGTGCATATAAAAATCCAAACATTGAGTGAAATTATGCATAGACAGAAAACACTGAAAATGTTGACATTTAAAATTTTTATTTATTATTTTTACTTGAGATCTGTCTGTGTATATCATCTAGCCAATCGAGTTTCTTTATGCTTTTGTTTTTATCCCCTTTTATTATTAAGTATCCCACATTGTGATAATAGAAGATGGCAGATATTCTATTATCACAATCATTTATCAATTTGTGTGCGTGTTAAAAAGGAAGCCGAAAGACAATTGATGCTTAGATTGTTGTAAATCTTCCTGTTCAAATCCCATTGAAAAGTTACCAATTGTAATAGTGTTTGGTCGAAAAATATTAACAATGTCAAAAAAAAGAGATCAACATTTATTTCCATGCTTTACAAAACCTAAGGATGGGAATGGTTTCATATGTCTTCACAAAATGAGACCAAGATGATAAAGTTAAGATTTTGATGCCAATCAGTTACCAGTTTATAGAAGTCATCAGTTGGTAGCAGTGTCGTCTCATTTGTTTACCTCTTATGTTTTCTGGTATAGGAGGGAGAGATAGTTATGTTCTCGATCATAGTGCAGATATTATAACTGACACCATCAATCTTTATTTATTTTATTTTTTTTTTTACATAGGACAGTTGTAGTGTGTTGTACGAGACATGTGGGTCACCTAGGAACTAAAGTCCCTATGAGGGGAAATGCAACTAGTCTTGTCCCTCCCTACAGCACCTTATGGTTGAAGGGAGGGAAGTTTTGTACCTTTTTTTACTCTCCTGTTACACAAGGGGTGCGGTTAATCCCATGTTACTTTTTTGATAATTACAGCTTGATGTGGGGGGGGGGGGTGTCTTTAGGGGGGAAAAAGTCCACTTATAACAGTCTACCAAATTATTATAATCTGGTAGACTGTTATAAGTGAATGTCTGGCTCATTTTAGGGGCCAGTTTTAGTGATCTATTTTAGTATATTTTCAGTATATTTTAAGTCAGTTGTTTGTTGCTGTAGGTAATGAAAAAAAAAAAGAATTATGTAGGTATTTTTATGTTGGTCACAAATTATTTTTCTTTTTCTTTTTCTTTTTCTTTTTTTTAACATATGCTTTAGAATTTTTGTGTCATGTGATTCCATTAAATCTGGGATTCCTTGTCCTGTGGGCCATATATTACCAAGTATGTTTTATGGCTACTACAATTTTGCTATTTTTAATTCATAGATGTAAAGTAGTGTCTTTTTTCTTCCCTCTTCTTTTTCCTCCTTCTCTCTCTCCTCGTCTCTTCGTCTTGTCTCTCTCTCTCTCTCTCTCGTCTCTCCTCAGTACAAGGTTTGATAGCCACTCATGGTAGAGTATTACTGATAAAAAAAGTAAGAATGGATTAAGTGTGTGATATGAATGAAAGAGGAAGTGAAGTTTATGACAATAAGAAGAATAGAAAAAACACTAACACTTGTAATGTTCAAGGAAGCAGCCACAAGGAAATCTGTTCCACAAATTAGCATTTCTTGGTGAGGTGGGGGGGAACTGAATTTTATATTTGAAATATGGAGGAAACTAAGGTGATTCAACTCTGTGGAAGTAGTGTGGTGTTTCCTAGCTGTGAAGGTCTGAACTGGTGGAACTAAAGATTATTGATTCATTCCATTGAATAACTTTATTCTTCATTGTGCCCACATAGCCTCTACTGAATGTGACACACGGTCAAGGTTTAAAGTGGGTCTAATGGCAATGTCGTGGAAAAATTACCCAACTCCCCTCGGCACTTCCCCTTTTGGGACACCTCAGGGGCCAGGCAATGAATCCAGCCTCATACCAAAGGTGGGGCACTGCCTGAGGTGAAGTCCTCCTGGGGCTTGGGCTTAATATTATTTGACGCAATCCCAGCCAAAGGCCAGAAACTGTTAATAACAGAATGAATGATTTTTTAAGTGTAGCTTAGAAAAGTCCTAAGATTGAACCCATTACTCAGTCGTAATTGTTCTAGCTTACTAATCATTACACCGTGTCAAGGTACCCAAAATAAATAATTTCCTAAGCATAGTTTAGATGCCGCACAAAGTTGAAAGTGTGGGGCACCCAGTGATGATCAAACTCACTATTCACTTGTAATTGATCTAGCACGACAAGCTTGCTAACCATTACACTACGTTGAAGTGCTCAAAATAACTATAAAATTTTGCATTTTATCTTGGTGTCTAGTTTTACTGGGGATATTTCAGTGTGTCATGCAAGGCCATATATTGTGAAGCAGCCTGTTGAGATGTCAAACTCACTATCATCAACTTAAATTATGTGTGATTTATTTATTTTTTTCTATCTCTTAGTGAAATCTTTTTGTAATACAATGTCAACCAGACATCTAGGATCAAAGGCCTTTTGACTATGTATATGTTTGTTCGGCTTAAACTTCAATATTTAGATGCTTAAAATCATATGTTCCAAAGAAGGTTTTGATGAGCAATTTGTTTCTGTGCTGTTTATGGAAGTAAAAATATTTGTAAAATAAAACAAGTTTAATAGTTTGCAATAGAAAATTTAGCAAAATAATCTGCAGATATTTTAGAATTTCCAATTCTTTAGCAATTCTTTCGAAACCTGCCATATAAAGATTGGATCTCGATGTTCAACCTGCCCCATGTATATTCTGCCATAATTTATGACATTATTGCAGGAAGTCACGCAGACCGTAAAACAGTTGATGTTTACAGGGAGGTTTTGAGCCTGTTGAATGCTAAATGCTTAAATTGAATGTCATTCAGTTATATTTTAAATAAATTGGCAAAGTTAGTGGATGACAAACAATGAATAAATATTTGATTATATTCAATGCTTTTTAATAAACGATTTTTTATTTTAATAAATTTAATAATTTCATTGGCATCACTGATTAATGTGATTTTTCATACAATACACATGTAATTCTAAATAGTAACGAACAATCGTGATGAATATTGTACATGACTGGTGTTATTTTGATATAATACACGGGCAATGATGGGTCTCCCTACTCATGTTGATTTGCCATACACAGGCAAACTTAAATGGTGTGATGGATATCATTTCTATCTTAACTAAAGGCAACCAGGATTTTCACATGTAAATGATGGATTGTCATTGTTTGCAGAAGCGAAAAGGAAAGAGTGGAGGGAATGAATTTCAGCACGGAAATATTTTCTTGTATTTTTATACAAGCTAATAAAGAATTAACAAAAAGAGAATACACCAATGAGTGGATGGCTGGCAAATTGTATCCACGTATGCCAGTCTACTAGCGCGGCTAGCTAATCCCTGTCGCAGGTGCCTGCTCAGGCATATTTTTATTTGTTCAACACTCATAGAACCGAACTCTGGTTAAAACTGCAACTATGTTACAAATTCTGGAAGAGAGTGCATTATCTAGTGGGATGAACAGTCTGAACAAGGCCAGCACACTCAAACCCTCAGTCATGATGACTTGTGACTTTGTGCTAGCAACAAATCATAGAAAGGGATCCATCTACCCAATTTCACTCACAAGACCAAGGTCAACCAGTGGTGTTGTTTTCAGGGACTTTCCTAAGGTGACGCACGCTGAAATCATCTCCCCCCAGACTGATAACATCAAGAAGTCACCTTCCTGACAAACCGACCCTGGTGAGATTCGAACCTGGGTCTCATGGTCAGAAAGTGAACGTTCTAACCACTTGGCCACATACCCATACACCAATGATTATACAGCTGAAAAAAAAAAAAAAGAAAAGCTATTAAGCTTAGCTGGTGTGTGATTGTGTAAATGTCCAGTTGTCCCAGAGAAATATATTGTCTCTCGTGGGGACAAGTCTCATGTTGGTGTTGCTACCTCCTGCATGTTAGGTTGAAAGGAAACCAGGAAAAGAGAGAGAAAGATAATGTTCCTTCTTTTATAGTCCTTAAGCAGCTCCACCTAATTAATGTCATCTTGACAGACCAAGTGGTGGTAATGCCCACAATAGTATCCTTGTACACATAAATAATAGGGAGTATTATGTGACTAGATAGTATTAACATTCCAAGATGAGTTTTGTCTATATTTGCATAAGAAAAAATAATTTCTAAATATATATGTATCTTTTCTAGTTCAACTAGTAGACCAAAATTGGAATTTGAGACCTGATAAAAAAACAAAAAAATAAAATAATGAATTGTGCTTTAAAGAATATTAATGTATTATGAAAAAAATTTTTAAAGTCTTTATCAAAAACTTTTCATTTAAAATTATTTGCCTTATGTGGTGACTAAATTTTCCATGTTTATCACTTTTTAAAATCTTAATCTAATATTTTCAGTTTAGTTTATAAGCAAAAAACATAATGTATAAGTATTTATTAATGGGTCATTCAAGTTTTTAACCAAAAATTGACAGAAAAAGTATTTTCTCACTTGCAACTTGTGTTTGTTTTTTGTTTTTTTTGTCCCCCTCCCTGGTGTGTTTTTATCTATTGGGCTGTGCATTTAAGGAAACAGTTAATGGATTTTATTTTTAATCTGACACTATTTCTTATGACTCCAAGTAGATGCCCCCTTTTTTTTTTTAAACAGTGTGAATTATCTTTACTGGCCTGTGCATTTGAGACTTAAAGAAAATGGGCTCCTTGTCAAGATTAGAACCTAGCCTCCACCCTTGTGGTGGCGGGGGAGACTACCAACTGATCCAGTATAATTGAAACTTGCTTGCCTGTGGTGCTCTCTGTGGCCCTGTGGTCTAAAGCATGCTGGATGAGGAGGAGTTTCCCCTAAAAAAGGGGGACACAGGTTTGGACCCTGTTGGGGAGCACATTTTTTTTCATTAAGTCTCTCAAAGGCTGAAACTAGTAGACATAATTCAGTATTTTTTTTTTTTTTTTAAATAAAATTCCAAAGAACATGGCATCTACTCAAACAAGGGTTTCCACAAAAAGAATGTTTTGAGTTATATATGGATCAGCAAGTCTCCGTGGGATCGGTATTTAGTAGTTGTACACTATGTCTAACTTAGTAATTGCATGTTAATTTTTGCCATATTGGTGTAATGGATATGTATGGCACTTGTGGAATCTGAATCGGGGTAGGATTCACTTGTTAATTTCATCCATTTACTTGGGCAGAGGAAGAATACAGAAAATATCACATTGTTCGTTATTATGTTTGATTAAATTGTTGCTCCGAAATAGGCTGAAGTCATTTTTTGTCATTTTCCTGAACAGATTGTGTGAAAACCTCAGCTTGGATCAATAATATACAGAACCGAGGGCAGAAATGATAACTTCTTTTAAGTCTTTCATCTTTCGTGCTTATTTTTGAAAAGAAATTTTTTTTTTTTTTACAGGCTGGTTGGAAAGAATCTCATGCTACATTTATGAATGAGCTAAAAAATCTGAAAGCTGATGGTTTGACAGTTCTAGGTGCATCTCTTAAACATGCCTTTGACCTTCTCAATATGAACAGAATGCAAACTGGGATAGACACATATGGACAGGTGAGTAGACAGAATTGGTCATTGATGCCTGGCTTCTTGGTACCAAATCTCTGGTCATTAGGGCAGGTCAGTTTTGCAAATTTACTTTCATAGTTAATTCTTTACAATGGTAAATAACAAATATTGCCTTGTAGCTAATTCACATATTTGGGTAGATAAATAATGTGCTTAACATTTTTGTCAATTCTCAAAAAAAAAATGTCTAAATTCAGTTTCATATGTTTGGGTTTTATTAAAATTCAAAAGATAGTTTTTGAAAATGGTAAAAATTACTGCAGGTGTATCAGTAAAAGTGGTGTTGCGAAAAAAAAATATTCTCTCTCGTTTCTTTTTTTTTTTTCTTTCTTGCAGGTATAAGTTTGTTAAACTTTGCCAATCATTCTTTTTTTACATTCTTGCTCATAGTCTTGGCAAATTTGGTCCATTCATTTAAGGGTAAAATGAGAATGGTACGAATCACAGACAGGCATTTTTATATCCTACTATAATTGAGTTTGTCATTCGTTTAATTAGTTTGCACGACCATTGTGCCCTGCCAATACCTCATAAATAATGAACTATTTCGTTTTGGTTGCATAGAAAGAGAGGAAAGACACTATTTGATGAGAAAAGGGAAGATAGAAGTGCTTAATCTCTATTTCAGAGAACTGGAAAATGTTTTCAATTTCAAATCTTTTCATTTGTACCCACTTCTTAAAATAATGACCAGCATTCATATAGTCAGTACCTAGATGGGTGACCACTTGTAAATACCAGTTGCTGTTAGCTTGGATATGTGTGGGTGGTGTAATGGATAACAACTCGGATGAGAAATCAGAGAGCTTAGTTCAAATACCAATTGGGTTTGTTACATTCACTTATACGCAAATACCCTCGGGCAATCATAAATCGGAAAGAAACCTGATTGCCCAAGCAGGTTACATTTACCGCTGCCCATTCAGCAAAATATCTCGCTCAAACAATCCTTGCTTTCAACACATGAGCTGTCTTAAATCACTCTCCAATTCACTGCCAGGGTATTAAAAAAAAAAAAAAAAAAAAAAAAACTATCTCTGATCATATATTACTTCAGCATCCCCAAGAAGTTTTAAATTCAGTCATCTAGCTTTATGAAATGAAGATTCTAATCAGATTTAATATTGATTGATTTTGGACTTTGTTTTATGGTCTTTGCTGGTTATTTAAAGCCAGAAAATATTTAATGTGAAGACTATTTTGGAAATGATAATGATTAACTGATACAAGTCCTAATTAACCCATGTCTGGAGTTGGGAATGCAGAGGTGGATTCATGCCTTTCTCAAAGGTATTTGTGCGCAAGTGAATATAACGAACCTGACTGGGATTGGAATTTGGCTCTCTGATCTCCAATTCCGAGCCGCTATCCATTACACCACCCACACATCCAGACTTACAGCACTTGATATTCCCAAGCAGTTACCCATCTAGGTATTGACTAGGCTAGATATTGCTTAAATTCAGTGATCATACAAGGACTACTGTTTCAACCTGATATGGCCGTAAGCCCTCAGTAAATTTAAAAAAAACAAAAGAAACTTAAATTTATAAGTATAGAACTAACAAAGTTAATTTTGAGAATGACAATTCTTTTTAGTCAGGCTGAGATCTTTTCAGTACATCATGAAAATTAGTACTTTGAGTTTGTTTTTTCTTTTTTTTAATAGGGTTTCAGTCTATTTATTTCTTTTTCTAATAGGGTCGCTGTCCATTTTATTTGGAGCCAGCTGTCATTGTCCTTATAACGGACAGAGGCAAATTAACAGCTACCAATGGAGTTCAACTTGAGGTAAATTGATCTTTCTGGCACATTTTCCAAATTCTTTACATTGTTTAACTGAAAAGCAAATATTTAACACTTCTTGTTTTATAGCCATTTAAGATGAAAAAATCTAGTAAACAACTCGAGAAGTTTGTGTATCAATTAAGTTTACAGACAAGAAGACCAACTGTTATTGATTTTATCTAGTATTTTTTCATCTTAATCTGAATGGATTATCATCATGGGAATTAGTCATACAATGACAGTAGATGGTATGATTTGGACGTGTATCTCTATTACTGTAGGAACCTCATCTGTAAACAGCAGCTGTCCTATTGCTTAACTCAAAAACTACAAAAGATCAAATTAAAGCAGTTGCTATTGTTATATATACTACTTAGTGGAAGGATTGAACTCACAACCTCCAATTTACCAGAAACTAGAAATCAATGCTTTTGCTCGCTTGTTTCAGCTAGATTTACCTGCTGATTAGAAATGGCTTCAGCATATTAAGATCAATAAAAGCTTATGATTTATAAGCTTTTATTGAGTTCCATATGCTGAAGCCATTATAATCATCAGACAACTTCTAATTGACAGGTAAATATTTTTTCAGTGGACTTTCTCTTATAAAGAAACTTATTCTTCATTTCTAAGTGTCAACGAAAAATCCTGAACACATGCCACTGAGATTTAATTTGATGTCTTTTATGGAAAGCAAGTGAGATTGTGAATAAAAAAAAAAATGCTTGATCTAATCAAAATTGCAGATATTATTACTACTGCTAATACCTATAATGCTATTTAGAAATTGAAGATATGAATTCTAATTTTTTTTTTCTCTGCTAACTAGAGCAAGATAATTGACAATGAACATCCAACACTTGGTCACTATGGTGACCTTTAATGCAGCATAGGAAACTCTTTAAAGAAAAAAAAAATCAATCCTTACACAGCAAACAATAACATCTACTATCGAGGTGTGACTTATCCTGTAGCATTTCATTGGACACAATCTATATTAGAATCCTGTATGTTTGTGTTTATTACTATAACATAGCAAAAATGTCATGTTGGCACACATTTAAAAAAAAAAAAAAAAAAAAAAAAATAAGCACAAACTTGTTTTAAATGCACTGATTTTTTTTTTGTCTTAAATAAGTCTAAACTGTCCACCCCAGCCGAAATCAAGTTTGTCCATGAAAGATAATTCCAAGTTTGTTAACTGTTAATGTCATTTCCTTTAATCAGAGAAAAATCCTTCACTTGTCTGCATTCTTTTCCATTGGCCATCATAGCATACCAATGAAAAAACTTAGTTAAAATTTGTAATAGTTTGCAAATAATTATGATAGGAATCCTGTAAATAGGAAATGACTTGAATTTGAGCAAAGTCCACCAAAAGTGATATTTGATCAATTGTAAAGGAATTGTTTCAAGTAAATTTAACTTTTTTTTTTTTTTTTTTTCTTTGAGATATTACACAAGCTAATTATTTTTCTCTCGCTAATTTTAGCTGAATCTTCCCATGAATTCAGTTGTTCCTGGCTGTGAACTAACTAAAGAACCATTTAGATGGGACCAAAGAATATTTGGTCTTGTATTGGAAATCCCTGCCACCCCTCCTGTAGATAATGGATTTGTCTACATTCCTGTTGCTGAGAGCCATCCAATTAATGCCATGTGTGATGTGACTGGAGGTGAGTCAATGGCCAATTTTAATCTCTATTTTGATTGCAATTTCATCAGACAATAAGGACAGTCTTGTTCATTTAGGGCATTCATTAAATTGTCAATGTTTGTTACTAAACAACCTATGCTCTTAGTGTTTTGGAAAACTTAATAGTGTTGGCTTTTAAAGTACTTTCTCTGCTTTTTACTGGGATTTGAGACTTTCCGCTAATGTATATTTTGAAATTTCTCTCTCTCTATATTTATATATATATATATGTGTGTGTGTCGGGTCGGGTCCATAACAGTAAAATAAATTTGCCCCAAAACTGGCTTCATCCAAAAAGAAAAAAAAAGCGTTATATTGAATCATCACTTCATGGAAAAACGAAAATGTAGAAAAAAAATGACTTTTACATCTGAATATATTTTTTTTTTCCTTGTATAATTATCTATCATTTAAAAATTATATTGGTTAATATAATAATGAACTCCCCCCCCCACACACATCATCACAGAAGAGTTCATTCACACAATGTTGCCTAATTTGGCTTTATTGCACGGATATTAAAAAAGAGAAATGACAGAAAACAAAGTTATTTAAATATTTCTTCTATCCAAAATACTTATATAAATAGCTATTAAAGCTTCTGTATTAATAATTTTTTCTGAAATCCTTATATATTTGCCCACTATTTGTTCAGGCATTGAATATTGCTGCTCCTGCTCTCTCTCTTATATAATCCAAAAAATCTGTAATGTTATTGGTCCTGACCTGGCATCCCGGCCTCAGTCACTTTGTTCACTGCCACAATGTAGCTTCCTTGTGCCTTTTCTATAAATACTTTCATGCCAATTATCCTGATGAACGTTCCGTTATGGTACCTAGACTATTAATTTAAGTGCAATATTAGATTGGCGGCAAGAACTCCTCATTTTACAATTGAATTGGCTATATGGAACCATAAGTTCTAAGCTAACCGTTTCTTTTCTCACACTTTTTGCTTATGGAACTCTTTTCTGGCTTTTTGCTTCCCAGTCAACTTTGACCTTCAAAAATTTCAAAGCAATGTTGATCATTATCTTGTCTCTATTCCTCTTCTTTTTTGTTTTTGCTCCTTAATAATGTTTTTCGTTTTCTTATTCCTTCACCCTCAGTAACACCTTGTGTCTTAGTGGCTTTATTTCCTTGCTTGGAGTGAAATGATTTAAAAGAAAGAAAGAAATAGAATGCCAAAAATATTAAGCCGCCTATTGTGTGAATGGAAATTTCAGTGATGAATGCTTGGGTTGGGCTAAGGTTCATTATTGTAAATAAACAACAAATTCACCATTCAGATGTAAAGTTATCTCCCTTTATTTTCCTGCATTTTGATTTTTCCGGTACTTAAACCATTTGACAAAGCAAAGATTTGATGTAAAGCTTTCAATGAATCCTATTTTCATGCAAATCCACTTTGTAATTACCTCCCTTACTTCTAAAACACCCGGCTACAAAATGCAACTAAAACCAAATTATGTCCTCACCCTTATATAATAACTTATAAAAGAATTTGTCTGCAAAATAGACACAGAGTAAAAACAAGTCTTACATCTACCCAATTTGGTGTAAAATGACACATGGGGTTGGTGTGCCTGCAAAATAACCTATCTAAATCCCTACCTCTAAAGGGTTGTTTTATTAAAATTGTTCCCATTCACAAATATATTCAGGAAAGGAATTAAAAAAAAAAAAAAAAAAAAAAAAATATTTAAAATTCCTAACATTGTAAGTTATCCACAACTTTTCCAACTTGTTTCTGTAATGTTTTAGTATCAAGATGCCAAGTGAGGACTGATAACATTACAGATTCTTCTCTTGTATTTTATCAAGAATCTCTAAATATATAGCACCAGACAAGATGTGGCAGCAATATTCAATGCATGAACAAATGGTAAACTTAAAATATGTAAGATGGATTCTGGGGAAAGAAATTCTCGCGCAAAACTCAACCAACTTTACTAGCAGCAAATCTAGTAATTAATTCAATATAATCTTTCCACTTTATTGCTAGCCTGAGAAGGTGCAATAAGTGATTCTTATGGAAGTTAGAATTAGTCATACTGATGGAAGGGTTCACTCAGTTGATTAAATCAGGGTAGCTTCATTTTATTATATATATCATATCATATATATATATATATATATATATATTTATATATATATATAAATGGATGAATCAAAGTATGTATTTCCTAAAAATTTTAACGTATTCCAATGTGTTTTATTATGCCATTAACAACTATAAATCAAAGTTTAAAAAAAAAAAAAAAAAAAAACTTAATTATTTGAGGACAGTTTAAATTTTTTAATTTTTTTCAGGCCTGTTCTGGAATGATAATGAAAAGGCCTGAGCTACTATCTGTAAAAGGTATTAGCTAGCCACTTTAGCAGACAGTGTAACACTCAATAAAGTTGTTTTCATATAAAACCTAAGTTTGATACTCAATTTAGTTTAGCATTTTTAATGTGGAAATTTCTGTTCTTGTTGAGCTAGGAGGCAAATTGACTTGACAAGATATCTCTACACTCGAGAAAAGATCCTTACCTTGAACACCTGTCGGGACTTAAGCTCAACCCCAAACCTCAATTGGGACTTTTATGTCTGACCCATCGCTAAAGATGCTGCAACAACAGTCAGTTCTCTGTGAAGTTCCAGTAAGTTACCTGACTTCTGCTACTGTGCTCTACCTTTTACAAGAGCCAGATCAGTCTGAAGAAAGGAGTATTGCTGTTATGTCTGGGCTGGTGCTGTCCAGTCTTTAGACTTCAAGAGTCTATACAGCTTTGTCGGTGATGAATTGTTTTTCACCTCACAACCCCCTTTTGCACAGACAAAATATTGCTAGCCTCTCACAACCCTACTGTTATTTCCATGTAAAATGTGCAAACTAGCAACATTTGTTAGTTCCTCCAGTTTTAACCCTCCCAGCTAAGACCCCGCCCATGCCATGCCACGCCACATACACTGTGGCAAACCAATATCAGTCCCTTCATATTCCTTTGGTTTGGAGTAAGTTCCCTTCATATAATTTCTTTCCAAGAACTGTTGCTTTGGAGGAACAGAATCCTAGAAAGATGCTTTCCTGTTGAATACTATCTTAACCATTTCAAGACTCGGGTTAACTGCTATCTTTCCCACATATTTGCATAAACTGTGCCACTTCCTCTTACCGCTCACACAACAGCCACCTACAGTAATCCTCTCCCTTGAGTGGCCCTTGGATCTTGTATTGGGTAAACAGAGTATAAAAAAAATCGTGATTATGCCCAGATTTAAACCTCTGACCTGGAGGTGCGTAGGCAAGCAACTTACCAACATGCTGCTGCTGAAATATTTTGTCAAATTAACTTTAGAATATGAACTTAGTTTTATTTTTGAATGTTTGTTTTTTTGTTTTGTTTTTTTTTTACCTTTTTTTTTAATCTATTTGTTCATAAAACTCCTTTTAAAACAATGAAAGCTTAATTCTGAGAAAAACTTATTTTTTACTTTGAGCTTCTTTTTAAAAACCCTCCATTATAGCCTTCTCTCTCAGTCTCTTCCTTCTCCTCTTTATAAGTATTTACTTTAATTAGTTTAGCTTGGACACTACTTTGGGCCACCTGGTGAGAATTGATTTCACTTCACACGGATAATGTTCTATGGGGATATCTTGCTAATAATTATCCCATGTGTTCTCCGCCTCCTTCTGTACTGATCTTGTTTTCAACCCCCCCACAGTGTGAGATTGACATTGTCAAAGGCCAATAGGACATTCGTTTGTGGGGACTGGTTAAGATTTGGAGGAAGTCACTGCTGGGCTAATACAAAAGCAACTAATTTATTTTTTTAAAAAAAATGAACTTTTATTTTTATTATTATTATTTTGTAACAATTGTGGCAGCCTTTTAATAAATGGAGCCTACATTCACATGCAAACCAGAAAATATAAACAAAATTTAAGCGTTCTTTTTTTTTTTTTTTTTTTAAACTGAGTAAAATCCAAATGAGTCTGAGAACTTAAAATTAGGATCTAGTTAAGAACACTGTCTAACAATGCAATACCATATCGTCTAATGTTTCTGGCAAAAATGGGGTGGCTAGACACTCAACAGAATTAAAAACATGACCTGTCAAAGACTGGGATGAAATTTCTTGCACGGTGGGTTAGGCTGGACTCCATAGCTACATATGCCAGCCAGTGTGGTGATTCCACAGTGTTGGGTTACTAGATGACTAAAGTCACTAACCAGGGTAGTGGCTCCTCCCAATAGAATCAACAGCTCTGTATGTCTGTGACCAAGGCAATCCTTCAGATTGAAAGATACCTGGATAGGTATGGGCTTTGTCAGGTCTACTTGCCCAAGGCCCACAACTGAATAATTCTCTGGCTTTCAACAGAGAGATATGGGGAGGGAACTGACTGGGTGATCGGCCATGAAAGCCCATCCCTCTTCTGCCAACCACACTTGGTCATACAACTAATGATGATTAAAATTTGGAGGTTACACTTAGTTGCTTTTCAGAGTGATGACAGAAAAAGTTAATCATGAGACATGCTCTTGTCTCTGTTAACATTTAGCACACTGCATCATTTATAAAAAATATTACTTCTCCTTTCACTGTGTATGGAATCCCCTCAAAATATAGTGTTTTATCTATTAGTTCTATATAGTTGAAATTACAGTAGCCTGGCTCTCAATTTTAGTCAAGAGTGTTTTAGGTGTTACCATAGAAGGATATGACTACACAACCAAGTAAATTCAAATTCTACCTGCATTGGCAGGAGCAACATTTTACTTGTCAAAAATAGTCACCTACAGTATGCTAAAGGTTAATACAACATTTTGTGGTAGTTTTCTGCATTTCGGTCTTGCTGCTGGCTATTATTTTATTCAAAAACAAATTTGCCTCACATTGTACACTTAAGCTGGTGGTGGTGGGGGGGTTGTATTATAATTTTTTTTATATGGATTTTTTTTCTCCTATGATCTCATTGAGGATGGTTTACTTGCATTCTATTAGATTTTCATTTATTTGGATTTCTGTATATCTTCACAAAACCAAAAAGAAAAGTCTTTAATTAAACAAAGGATCGGATTGAGTGAGAGGAAGACTGGAGAAAGAACTTGATCTGCTTATTCTAAAAGCTTCTAGTCTTCATATTGGTTGACATTGGATCCTTGCAGAAGACTCGGACTTTTCAGGGTCTTTTATACAATTTGCTATTACAAAAGATTTTCATTGCTTTCTGTGGAGTCTTTTTTTTCTTTTCTTTTTTCTTTCTTTCTTTCCTTGTAACTCGGATGCCATTTTGTTTTGTGATTCAAAATGTTTATAATGATAGACTCTTTTTCTGTTTCTTTTACTTGTACAATTTTACAGGGCGTTCTTATGCTATTTTATCTCAAAAGATGCTGAATGCTGCACTGGAATCTTTGGTTCAAAAAGTGCAGGCAGGGGTTGTGATTGATTTTGAGAAAATTGGTCCTGATCCCAAATCTGTCAGTGAAGGTAAGGTTGGCATCATCCACATTTGTACTTTTTTTTTTTTTTTTTTTTTCCTGAAAATGATAAAACTTGAATATTTGTTAATATGATAGACATTATCAAGCTAGAAGAACCAGAATTTTTTACTTAAAAACAATTGTCATTATAAAAAAATGTATTTGAACTGGACTGAAATCTGATGATAGCCTCTTTCTCTCTCTTGTTCCCCCTGCCCTGGAAATGCAAGTACACTTTGGAAAAAAAATTGGGTGGGGGGGGGACAAAAAACCCCCCATTTATTTTAAATATAAAATAAAAACCATTAATCCTCGTTTATTTTAAATATAAATCCTGTCTATTTTAAATACAAAATTTTTCTTTAAAAACTCAGTAATCCCCGTATAAAATATGGACTGTGCCAGTATTGCGTTAATCAGCTATATTTATTAAAATTTGAATTACATAAGTCAGTCTCAAGATGTGATATCTTAATAGTTAATGCTAGGCCCATCGGTTGAGAATGATAGTTTTATCTGTGAGAAGTGTTTTGCCATCGGATGAATAAACTGATGCATTGCCACTGGCCGTCAGGCCATAAACAGCCCTGGGACCTTCATAAAACAGCTTGGTGGTGTTCTTATCAGCAGCTTCCTGGATCTCCTTGGCCTTCCTATCCCACCACAAGTCCTTCATCTGGCACAGCTACCTCTGGACAGTAGACTTCATATTCAGGTACAATGACTTTTTAGCAGTAGACCTTTTGTCGTAAATTTTGTGGGCACTGTGCATCTTTTGTAGAAGCTCTGAGATCTCGCTCTCATTTTCATCGAACCAGTCTTGGTGTTTGCATTTGACAAAGCCCAAGTTATCTGCATTGGCAGAATAAATAGCATCTCTGAGCTGTTTACATGCTGCTTCCATGTCAGTGTCAACTATCTGGGAGAGCTGCTTCCTCAATCTTCTAAATTGTCCTTCATCCATGTCAGATGAGGCTTTAGACTCTATCCCCCAAAGACAATAGCTTGAAGAACTAGAATATCCTCCTCCTTTCGATAAGGTTGTAAAAGCCATCCAATAGACCTCTGGTGGGAAGTCTCCTGGCATAGATTGGTACCCCTGCTGAGATATTCAAGTACGGAGGCATTCACCTGACAAAGAAATTCCAGCAGCTGTTCTCTTTGGTTGTCGTTCCACAAGACATGCCTCTATCGTCCATCTGTACAAGCGCAAAGGTAATCGGACTATATGTGACAACCACAGAGGTATATCTCTTCTATCACTTGCTGGGAATAGACTTGCACGTATTCTTTTAAACAGGATCTTGGAGAAGGTCGAGAAGTCTGTATACCCAGAACCGCAGTGTGGCTTCAGGCCTGGATGAAGAACTGCAGACATGATATTCTCCTCTATGAGGCAGATTCAAGAAGTGCAGAGAACAGAACATGGACCTCTACATGGTCTTTATCGACCTGACCAAGGCTTTCAACACAACTGCAGTGGCCTTTGGACGATTCTACAGAAACTTGGCTGCCCTGAAAGGTTCATTTCAGTTGTCCGGTCCTTTCATGAGGAGATGCTGACCAGAGTACAGGGGTGCGGGGAACCATCTGATCCATTCCCTGTTACCAATGGCACCAAACAAGGCTGTGTCCTTGCTCCAACCCCGTTCTCTCTAGTTTTCTCTATTATGCTGCTTGACGTATTCCACAACCTAGACAAGCGGTTCTACACAAAGTTCCAATCTGACAGGGGCCTGTTCAACCTTGGACGACTTCAAGTCCATACAGACACCATGACAATGCTGATCTGTGAGCTACTTTGTCAATGTCTGCGTCCTCGTGACCCACTCCCTGGAAGAAATCCAGTTGATAACATCCATGTTTGCTTGGGCGTCAAAGATTTGGCTTGACTATCAACACAAAGAAAACCAAAGTCATGTATCAACCAGCTCCTGACAAGAGCTACACCAATCCCCTGGTCTGTATCAACACCATTCCTCTAAAGTCGTTAAAGAATTTCTGTTATCTAGGAAATGTTTTGTCAAACTTGGTAACTATAGAAGATGAGGTCGCACAACGGATTGCGAGAGCAAGCAGTTCCATTGGAATGCTTAGATGTAGGCTATGAGATGAACATGGTGTGAGACTGAGAACCAAAATCAGTGTATACAAGGCTGTGGTTCTCAGCATGCTTTTGTATGGTTGCGAAGCACGTACAGTCAATTGTTGCCCTATTAAGCTTCTCAAGCAATTCCAGCAACGCTGCCTGTGATCCATCTGCAGAATTAAATGGCAAGATAAAGTCTTCAATGTCAGGGGGGGCCTAGAACAATGTGTTGTACTCAGTATAGAAAGCCAGATAATCAGGGCACAGCTTCATTTGGTGGGGCGCATATATCGGATGGGAGCCTCAAGAATTCCCAAAGCAATCTTCTTCAATGAATTAGAGCATGGCAAGAGACCATTAGGCAGACCAAAACTCGGGTACAAGGACACTGTTAAATACAATTTCAAGAGACGTGGCATTGGCCTTGATAGCTGGGAAAGTACTACCCAAGCCCATGCAATCTAGAGGAGAACTTGCAAAGAGGGCATCGATGTCTTTGAGGACAGGCATACATTGAGAAACATGCCAAAGAGGAAGACCAACAATAGCACTCAGGACCCACTTTATCAATGCAGTATCTACAGCTCTAGAATTGGACTCTACTCTTACGGAAGGACTCATCGGTAAGGTGTTGATAGAATACTCGTGCGTTGGCTCACAACGTGAGCATCCATACATATAATGCTGGGTCTTACTTCGCCGTGTCTATTTGTTTCTCGGCTTACGGCTATATCACATTAAAACACTGGTTCTTATATGATCACTGAAGATGAGCGATGTCAAGCCTTGTCAGTACCTAGATGGACAACTGCTTGGGAATACGAGGTGCTGTTAGTTTGGATGTGCAGATGGTGTAATGGATAATCGCTCAGAACTAGAAATCAGAGAACCAAGTTCAGATTCCATGAATCCACCTCTCCCTCCAGCTATGGGTTAATTAGTAGAACTTGTATGAATAAAAATCATTTTTCCCCAAAATATTCTTACAATCTAAAATATTTTCTGGCCTTAAATAACCTGCTGGTAAGCTGTAAAAAAAAAAAAATAAAAAATAAAGCCGTTTTGTTTGTAAGTAGTGATTGATTGATTGATTGATTTTATCCATTTTTTACGGTTTATCAACCTTTTCAGATTAATTAAAGCCAGAAAATATTTTTAGATTGTAAGAATATTTTTTTTATTTAGATATTGATATAGTGATACAAGTCTTACTAATTAACCCATAGCTGGAGGGAGACGTGATGGATTCATACTTTTCGCAAGGGTATTTGTGCATAAGTAGGAATTGGAACTTTGCTTTCTAATTAACAATTCTGAGCCATTATCCATTACACTACCAGGCTTACAGTGCCTGGTATTCCCAAGTGGTCATCCTGACCAGATCATAGGGGAATCTGTCTCAACGGGATGTTGCATGATAATAATAGTAGGGATTATATATCAAATGGTGTCCTGATTTGAACCTCTGGCCTGAACGTAATCAAGCAACATACCAGCACCCTGTTGCTGAAACATTTGGGTAAAATTAGCCTTGAAATGCTAACTTAGGTTTTCTTAATAACTGCAATTGTTTAAAACAGTTGGAGTTATTTTTTATGCCCCCCCCTCCATATATATTTGTTAAATTCATTTTAAACAATTGAATTTTTTTTTATATTCTATGTTGGCAAGACTGAATAATTTTTTTACTTTAAAACTTAAAAGTATTCTTGTTCTAATTGTTTATTGATGAAAATTGAAAAAATAAAATAATTCAAAATGTTAAAAAATTTTTTTATTTTTTACACTCTTCAAAAGCAATAATTATGTTAGTTTCATGTATTAACACAAAACAACAGTTGCTTAGATATTCAAATACACTGACAAACACATGCGTGTGAATTTTAGCTTCTCAAATGTTTTAAATCAAAGAGGAAAAAGAATTTCTGCATAAAAATAATGAGCATTTCTTTTTTACATATTTCACTGTACTGTTTATAAACTCTGGTTGGGTCTTGTGGAGCAGTATGTTGACATGTCTCTCTCTCTCTCTTTCTGCTGATTTAAATGCTTCCCACTGTCTAAAATGTATTCCCTCCCCCACACACACAGCACCTAACATTGGTTGCCACTAACATTATTCTGTTTCTACATCTCTCTCTTTTTTTTTAATGAAAGAAAATGGAGAGACAAATGGACAGGCTGGAGAAATAGATGAAAAGGAAAATCCGCAAGACTCTACCCAGACTTCCAATTCCAAACCTGCATGGCATAGTAACAGAAAACTGATTTATGTTCAACGTTCTGCGCAGAAAGGCTATTCTGTTGGACACTGGCCTATACCTGAATCCTATTGGCCTGATGGCAACATTCAGACGCTGGTAAATCATCTTCTCACTTGTGTGTTGTCTTTTTTTCCTCAAAATCTTTTTCCTTTTTTAGTAGCTATATTTTCCCTAAAAAAAAAAAAAATAAATAAATCTATGCCACATGTAAATAAAATGAGGAAACCTATGAATCTTGCACAGGTACTATACTGGTCATAGGCAGAAGTACCATATTTCTTACAGGTATTATTTATACTTCTATATTTAAAAAAAAAAAAAAAGTCAAAACTTGCTAACAAATGTAAGGACTTAAGAAAATAATATGAAGATACGATGGGCGGTGCATAGTTAAGTGATTTTTAAAAAAAAAAATATTTTTTTTTAAATGGTATGGGTAATCTTGTATTAATATAAAATTCTACTGGATATAAAAGGAGGGAACTGTTTATTTTGTTCCGTGTCCCCTTAAGACAAATTGTCAGGGCTCTCCACAAATTCGTGTTCTTTGTAGCTCCTCACAAATTTTATCTTTTTGTTGTTACTGAGCAATAAACTGACGTCTTCAGAATTATGACATAATAATAATTGGCAAAATATCTCAAGACACACGTATAACAGTAAAGGTTATGCAAAATATTTATTAGGAAATTATGCTCTCGCTATCTCACCCTCTCCCTCGCTATCTTGCACTCTCAAAATTGGCTTTACATCTTAAAATTTTTACAGCATACTGAAAATATTTTTTTTTTTTTTTTTTACTTTTCTTTCCAGTCTCCTCGAACTGCTCAGCCGATTGTGCAGTTTTCCTGTAATGCTTGTGAACCATTAGTTATAGACAATCTTCCATTTGATAAATATGAATTGGAACCCTCACCTCTGACCCAGTACATCCTTGAGCGTAAACAACCAAATAATTGTTGGCAGGTAAGTTGGAATGACGTCTCCGTCATGGAACTTTCCCTCCCCTCACTCTCTAACATAAAACTCACACTTGAAGTGATTTACAACCTGCTTTGACGACCAGGTAATAAGAGACTCTGTTGTTATGGTAACACTAGGCGGCCTGCTCTATGCTCCCTTAAATCAAGCAAGTGTTGTATTATGATAAGAAGAGAATTTTTAAAAATATAGATTTGAAAGCTGCTGAAAAGATCTTAGCTTTGGCTAAAATGGAATTCTCTATAAAAATTCTGATGTTTTAGTTATTCTTTCATATTTCAGAAAGTGTGTCATGCTGACAAACATTACAGCACCCTCTTTGTGTGTGTATGGGGGGCAATTTATATTCAAATTCTCCCCAGTAACCATGGAAATGTCCCAAACTAAAAATTAAAAAAATTATGGGATGTCTTTAACTGAATCTGCATAAATGAAATGCTGCTAATCATGCACACACACAAATATTATATATATATATATATATATATATATATATATATATTTGAAATAAAAACAGACCACTTTAAGGCTCCATATAATAAATTTTCACCACAGCCCATACCCATACGGATTACCTAGTTTTTCGTAAACTAAATATATATATATATATATTAGACATTGTGGACATAGGAATCAACACTATAAGTTAACTGTCAGTTTCATTCTTCAATGTGATTTGCAGTCTGAAAATTGCATCAAAGTGTGAAATTGACAGTCACCATGCATTGTTGATTTCCATGTGTACAATGTCTTCTCTCTGTAAACACAATCTCCAATATTGATCTCTTCTTCCCCTATAAATATAGCAAATTTGAAAACATTTTAACTTAAATGTTAACTGATACTAAATGTAAAGCCTCCAACCTTCCTCCACTTTGTTGACTGCTAAATACTGGATTTGTAATGTCAACTGAAACATATTTGCAAGGTCATCTTTGATTGTCCTTGGTCATGAAAGTTCAGGACAACCCCCTTTCCTTATGGCCTGGTCTGGAATGTCCCAGGACTTTTCTCATTGTTGTTTCTTTAGGCTGTCTCTGTCCAAGGAGGGGGAATCTTGTGATGGTTTTGCCCCAACATTCACATTTTGCCTTGCTAAGAAATTAATGGAGAGAGATTATTACTTTTAGCATCATATTTTGTAGATGGTTGACATTCCTGGTTTCTGTGTGTGTATTGTTGTTGTTTTTTTTCTACTGTAAATTTACAGTAGGCATAAATTTACACCATTTTAAAAAAAACGGGGATGTCTATTCAAATAAGTGTAGCCGCTAAATATGTTTAAATTAATGAGAAATTTTACTATATAGTATATTTTATTTGTTTAAAAAGAAATTTAGTAATTGCCCTCAATATTCATTGGCTTTGCAATTTTCTCATCTTATAGAGAAATGTCATGTTGTATGTCAAAGTTTTATTAAAATTCTATAAAATTTCTTTAAAAAACAAAATCAAGATTATTGAGGTAGTATACAGTAAAAGTGATGTCTGAAGAAAAACATCCTAGTAATGTTTGACCATTGTGCCAGCAATAAAATTGTGTGTTGAAAGGACTGTTATTCCCTTGATACCACTATTATTGTGTAGACTTTGATTTCCTTGACAATATTTGTTTAAAAAAAATGATTAGAATTGTAATAAGACCCAAATGTGAAAGTGGATTTATACATTTTCTTTATTCTTGAGAATTGACAACAAAGATATTAAACTTGTTTTCATAGTTATTTATAAAATGGTAAATTATATTGCATTGGAGCTGGTTTACATGATTTAATAAGTTTATAATTTTTTTTTAATAAAAAAATTTTTTTTTTTTTAGAAATTTAGTTCTTTTATAAAATGGTAAATAATAAATATTGCATTGTAATCTTGTAAATAAACATTGCCAAATGAGTCAAAAGTGTATGCAGTAATGAATGGCTTTTAACAGTTTTTTGCAGGCATGAAAGTTAAATCTTACCAACATCGTTTTCACACATTTCTTTTTGTCTTGTCCTAAGTTGAACTTTTGTTCATCTATTTTTCTTACCCATTTGGTTATTTATTCAAAAATTTATAAAAAAAATTACAAAATTAAAATTACAAAGTTTAGAAAAAGAAAATTTGAATAAATGTATGACAAACATAAAAGAATGTTTTGCTTCAGAGAAAAAAAGATGAATTTCACTTTTGTGAATTTGTGGTGAGAGCAATTGAAAGAAATGCTCAGAAAATGTTTTTTTTTTTTCCAAAATGTATAATTACGAGGGTCATTCAATAAATAAGGTGAATTTTTCGGTATAAGGACTTCTAATACAGATAGAATCTTACTTTTTTTTTTCTTTTTTTTTTTTCAACGTAGTCTCCCAGCACTGTCACACACTTTTCCCATTTGTGCACAAGCTTCCGTATTCCCTCAGCATAAAAATCTTTGGACTGATGTCTTGGCCAGTCACTCACAATACTTTTGACTTCATCGTCACTTTTAAACTTCGTGCCTCTCGTGAACGCTTTCAAGGGACCAAACAGGTGAAAGTCTGAAGGGGCAAGGTCTGGGCTGTAAGGGGGATGAGGGAGCAGTTCCCAGCCCAGCTTGTTGATGGTCTGTACCGGCAGCTGACCTTCGAGTAGCCAAGGTCATCATGGACAATTTTATGTGCTGTCCCAACCGATAAGCTCAAAGTCCTTGCAATGTCATCCTTCTGTCAGACTGAATGAGGTCATTGACTGATTCGATCACCTGGGGAGGTTGTGAAGAGATAGCTGGGAACAGGCCAGGAACAACACTTACTCAGATTAACTAGGTACACAAAAGCTTGTCTAACCTAACCAAGGGGAGGGCTCCGCAGGAAACCACCCCAATATGATGTAGGTTGACCTAGAAGAGAAAATCAAGGCTAGCTCTGTTCAAACGAACCAAGCTTGCCTCTTTCACCCACTGGTGAACTGGTTGGGGATGGCCCCCTGCCGGAACCAGTTTTTGAACACAACTGTCAAAATCGAGACAAAGATGTGCGACAGCCTCAAGTACAATTCATAGGACAAATCATCCAGACCAGGCGACTTGCCTCTGCTACCTTCTTCAATGCCACATAGACTTTGCTCTCCGTAATCTCTCCTTCGCAGCTAGGCACTTCAGTCGAGGAAAGTCAGCCAAATAACTGTGGAACTCGTCCTCACGAAGACCAAGCTCCTTCATAAAGTGGCGCTCGAAATGCTGCTGAAACGCCTCACATGTTGTCAGTGGCCCGAAGAGTGTGTCCCTCTGGGCTTTCAACTTCACGAATGTACCGATCGGACCCTGGACAGATCTCTTCCTTGCGCAGATCTGCACCGATATTCACCGCTTCGGAAGACATCTTGCTTAACTTATGCCTAATTACCCGGCCCATGTAGCGCTCACTAGTCAAACACTCCAGGGCCTCCCTAGCTAAGGCTATCTCTAGGGGACCCCCCCCCCCCCACTGCCACCACCCGGGAAAAACTAGCCTTAAGCATCTTCGCCTTTTCAGCTCTATCTAGGGCAAGCCGTTTGCTGAAATCAGTGGTGAACGACCTAATCCTACTCTTAAGTCTCACCCACCACTTATTCCTGATAACTGCTCCCACTGCACTAAGCTAGTTAGCTGCTCCTGGAAGTCCCGCCTGTCCAGTAAAGACAGATTGAACTTCCAGTAACCAGCCATTCTAGGCCTACAAACTTAGGCAGCATATTGATCCCACTTATGATAGTGTCCAACATATTTATGAGGATTGGGACATACCCATTAGTGTTCATAGGTACGATATAAAACAGACCCACAGTTTTTGTTTTGTTTTTTGTTTTTTTTTGTTTTTTGTGGGGGAGGATGCTGACAAGAAAGTTAAATCTTGCCAGCATCCTTTTCACACTGGATTTCTTTTTGCCTTTTCTTCTCATACTTCAGCCAGTGAATCTCATGTGATTTTTTTTTTTTCTCTCTCTCTCTCTCTCTCAGGTATTTGTAAATAACAGTGCCAAGTTTGATTTTTCTTACCCATTTGGTTATGTAAAAGCCAGCAGTAATTTATCATGTGTCAATCTGTTTGTCATGCCGTACAACTATCCTGTTCTTTTGCCATTGCTTGGTAAGTTTTCAACCTTTTTAGTTCCTCTTTCTCTATCCTTTATAAACCTAAACTATTTTTGCCTTAAAACAAATGAAAAAAGAACCATGCCAATGATTTACATCAAAAAAAGAAACACAATTTGAAGCAGCCACAAAAAAAATCCAAAGAACACCAAAAAAATAAAATAAACTCATGCTGAAAATTAAACTCCCAATAAATAACCCCTATCCTAAAAGAGGCCCCCTAAAATTATTCAATGGAAATGATCAGGCAGGTACTTCACTTTGATCCTAGGAAGGAAAATGTAACAGATGTAAATACAGTCTTACTTCTTTAATGTGACATCCTTTGGACCAGACCAAGAATCAAATAATTGTTGGATTTTAATTAAATTTTCAGAGCTTATTCACAAACTAGCAGCATGGCCCGGCATTGGCCGTGCTTGATTCAAAAATCATATGACTCATACAGCAATCGCTATCACTTTCTCTATATAAGAAATGAGCAAGACACCAAAATAATCAGCTGCTGTGGAAACCACATGTGGCATTGCAAACTAATGATAGCTGATGTTAAAAAAACAAAAAAAAAACCTGAATGTTAGGGGTCCTCTGTATGATAAACTCTTGGCTACTTACTAACCAATCAGTTTACACTTGCTGCACAAATGACCCAAACTTGACTTTGTGTAGCATATTGTTGATGGATGGATGGTGACTGTAGGTGATCAATGGTTGTCAGACTCCTTACAATCTTTAACAAAATATACTATTAGTATAACTTAGATGCTAAAATGATTCCTTTACTCTAACATTTCTTTCTTCGTTTTTTCTTTCTTCGTTTTTTTCTTTCTTCGTTTTTTCCTTTCTTCGTTTTTCTTTCTTCGTTTCTTTCTTTGTTCGTTTCTTTCTTTGTTCGTTTCTTTCTTTGTTTGTTTCTTTCTTTGTTCGTTTCTTTCTTTGTTTCTTTCTTTCTCTGTTTCTTTCTTTCTCTGTTTCTTTCTTTCTCTGTTTGTTTCTTTCTCTGTTTGTTTCTTTCTCTGTTTCTTTCTCTGTTTGTTTCTTTCTCTGTTTGTTTCTTTCTCTGTTTGTTTCTTTCTCTGTTTGTTTCTTTCTCTGTTTGTTTCTTTCTCTGTTTCTTTCTCTGTTTGTTTCTCTGTTTGTTTCTTTCTCTGTTTGTTTCTTTCTCTGTTTGTTTCTTTCTCTGTTTGTTTCTTTCTCTGTTTGTTTCTTTCTCTGTTTGTTTCTTTCTCTGTTTGTTTCTTTCTCTGTTTGTTTCTTTCTCTGTTTGTTTCTTTCTCTGTTTGTTTCTTTCTCTGTTTGTTTCTTTCTCTGTTTGTTTCTTTCTCTGTTTGTTTCTTTCTCTGTTTGTTTCTTTCTCTGTTTGTTTCTTTCTCTGTTTGTTTCTTTCTCTGTTTGTTTCTTTCTCTGTTTGTTTGTTTCTTTGTTTGTTTCTTTGTTTGTTTCTTTGTTTGTTTCTTTGTTTGTTTCTTTGTTTGTTTCTTTCTTTCTTTGTTTCTTTCTTTCTTTGTTTCTTTCTTTGTTTCTTTCTTTGTTTGTTTGTTTCTTTCTTTCTTTGTTTGTTTCTTTCTTTCTTTGTTTGTTTCTTTCTTTCTTTGTTTGTTTCTTTCTTTCTTTGTTTCTTTCTTTCTTTGTTTGTTTCTTTCTTTCTTTGTTTCTTTCTTTGTTTGTTTGTTTGTTTGTTTGTTTGTTTCTTTGTTTGTTTGTTTCTTTGTTTCTTTGTTTGTTTGTTTCTTTCTTTGTTTGTTTGTTTCTTTCTTTGTTTCTTTCTTTCTTTGTTTCTTTCTCTCTCTCAAAATGAACAAAATATATTTTTGCGGTTACATTGATTGGTCAAATTGGAAATAGAATTAACCCATCGAAGAAATGGAAAAAGTTTGCTTTTAGATGACAAATTTGAAAGCCAAATTGTTTTTTCTTTAAACTATAAAAAATGTTTTCTTTTTATAAAGATTTTCTCAACAGCTTTGTCTTAAACTGTTCTGGAGAACAAGGAAATTGACTTTATTGTTGTGTATAAAATCTAAAACTCCTCTAATATCCTTAAAACTGTACTTTCTCTCATTCCTTCCCTCACAAATTTTTAATCTTTTTTTTTCTTTTTTCTCTCCAGATGAACTTTTTAAAGTTCATAAATCTAAACCAAACAAAAATTGGCGGCAACAGTTTGACAGTTACCTGAAGACCATGCCTGTGTATTATGCTGGGGTAAGTAATAGTCTTTCTATTCAAACCTTTTGACATAGGCTCTCCATAACTTCCTGTCCCTTGTAGCACTTAATAAACTTTGTCTTTTTGTTATTTCTCCTAAGTCCTGTTCTGCCATCGATTTACTCAACCTCACTAAGTATGTTATGCATTTTTTTTATCTGCCCTGTGAGTATCAGATTTTCCAAGCTCTCCTTCCTTCTCATTATGTACCCCCAGCAATTTCAACTCTCTTCCTGGTGTTAAGTATTAGTTTTCCTTTTTGTTGAAATTTTCTTCAAAACTTTGTCGTTGCTCACAGTCCGCTGTATCCTGAGCATCCTTCTGTGTAACCAGATTTCTTTTGCTTCAAGTCTCCTCTCCATCTTCGAGGAGACGTCCAGCACTCGCTTCCATACAGGGGGGGGGAGCAGATATCATACAGCAGTTTAGCACTCTTTCCTGCGTGTCCCGTCCCCCCGATAGTGTGCATTTGTGTCATACGTGTGCGTAATCTCAATAGGCACCTTAAGGCAATTAAATCTCTGAAGACAAAGTCCTGTTCATCGGTAGGTTTATTAATGACGCAAATGGTAAAACTAGAAAAGGAAAATAAATGCATATAGACGAGATTAGTTAGTCTGCAAATACAAACGAGGGTAACAAGAAATACAACAAAAGCCGTCGGAGGCATGAACATAAAACTATTTGTCTAAATGAATAAAAGAAGGTAGAAAATATTTCATTTACACGAATATATATATATATATAATATATATATATATAAATAAAAAGGAAAGAACAGTAAGATTTAAGATCCGGTGTTCTTATAGTTATTTTTATTTTTACACAATAGTGCTCAATGTAAATTTAAATTTACAGAGCATTAATATTATAAATTAATAGATTTAAAATATGGTTTTACCGCTACACAGTGATAACCATGTTTCAGAAATGGAAGCTAAAGCCCTTGAATTTAATTTTGTTATTAAACCAAAGACATTAGTTCCATTTCCTCATCAAGCGAATTTTGGAGTAACTTACTTTTTAAAATTTTTGTCAATTATGAATCTTTGCAGTGCCGTTAACAACCGTAAATTTTAAATATATATATATATATATATATATATATATATATATATAATATTATTATTATTATTATTTATATATATTATAATATATAAAATAAATGGATCTAAAACTATAAAGAAATATTATTTAAAATGGGCAAGAATCATATTTTATATTAATCATAAATGGGACTTAAATGTTTTTGTTTTCAGTGGCAGGGAGACTTACTTTTGAATTTTGTATCCTCATCTAGTTTAAATAGTGTGTTTTGGGGTTTTTTTGTAATAAAAAAAACCCCAGTAATGCCTGTATAATATATGGACTGCACTGTTTTATTAACTGTTCAATTTACATAATGGTCATTTTTAACTCAGCACCTGAAGATTGCATCGTGCATGAAACAGTGAGTTGTGCTACCAGTGAGGAATAATATGTATATTTATTCATGTACAGATTATTCACCTGAACATTAATCAAACGGTTATCAGATTTTTGGGGATTTTAGTATACAAGATATTTAATTTATATATAGCATCTTTAAATTGGGCAGCTTGGGAATGGAACCCAAGCATAAACACAATATCCCTTTATATTTCATAACACAGCTTATACATATACCCTGAATGTAGTTTTATATAAATAACATAGCATGAAAGTAGTTTTATATAAAATTTAATCAGTTTTGTGTAGATACAAATACAGGTAATGACATTAATCATATGTTCACACAGATTTTTTTAAGTGGTGGAATGGTGATCTCATGTAAGAATAATATCTTGTACTTTATGTACGTGTACAAAAAACATGATCACTACTTACAAAAAATATATAAATGCAAGACCTTTTGACATTTTGAATAATATCTTTACTAATCTTTCACAAAACAACTGGTAAGTAATTCCCGAAAGAATGTGTTGCTATGACGATCGCTAACAAAAACTGGCGCCTACATAGCTGGGCTGAGGTCACTTAAAGCAACTGCACGTCGCTTCGGAACCTTCCCCTGTGCTTTCTGAAATTTTCCATTTGTGGCAAGAAGTTCAGATAAAGGGTACTCGATGTGTGTGTGCGTGTATATATAATAATTAAAATTTTGTTGTTTTCCTGGGGTTTTACAATTTCATATGCACAGGCTGTTTATTTGTATGCAGTCACACAATCATCATCAGGTGGTTGAAAAGGATGAAACTCGATCCTGTGATATCTGAGAACTTAATTAATTCAACAGTTACCTTCATAAGCTTAATGTAATATTTTCCAGCACAAAACAAACAAGATTTTTAATCAAGACTTAAAAATGACATGAGTAAAAAAATACAAATCAAGCATTTAACAAAATTCTTTTTGGCAGCAATGCATGTATTATTAAAAATACACACATCTGAACAGATTCCAGTAAAGTTCCTTTGTTAAGAAGAAAATACATGTGTTGCTTCTAGCAGCTAGATTATGACAAAATTCAATTTATTTACATTGTTTGGACTATTGTCCTCATCTTTGTCATATTCACAAAGTTTTGAACATTTTACTCTCCAGCCTTCTTCAGGTGATTTACATTGGAATTTCAAACTGAACCCCTTTTTGTCATGCACTGGGGTAGAGTGTTCGAGTCCTATGTGCTGTGCCTTTTGTGGATATCTTAGTTTCAGTTATTTCCCTTTAGTAACCGCAACTCTCCAAGTTTTGTTCACCTCAGCTGTGGCCAGGTATTGAACTCACAACTTTTTGGGTCAAGTCACTGGATTACTTCAACCAATTCTTTTATCCCCCTTCCCAAATTCCTAATGGATGAAATAAAGTGTTCACTTCGAAATTCCAATTTATATCACCTGAAGGCCAGAGCATACAATGGCTGAAATGTCATGAATATGACAATAAAGATGAGGATAACAGTCCACACAATGTAAATAGTTCCAATACCTCATCTCAGAAATAGACATGACTCCTGTTGTCGTTGCAAAACTTTGTTTTTAGTTAGACTAAATTTAAGGAAATGTGTAGCTAAAAGTGTATGCAGTGAATATACAAAAATCTAATTTTACTCTGTGTAAATGGCTTTTTGGATGAACATTTTTCAAAAAGTTGACAGATGAAATCGAATAAGTTGAGCGATTGAGTCATTGATTGTTTAAATGCCCTTACCCGAATCTCATGGTAAACACATGGTTTGGTATAACTTTCTTTTTCTTTTTTTTTCCATCAATAAAATAAAAAAATTGTGCTACTTTTAAAATTTTAAGTCTGTTATATAAACTAAATATGCAAACTCCAAACTTCAAGATAAATAAAAAAAAAAAAAAAAAAAAAAAAATGTTTATTGGAACAGTGTTGAAAGTCCAAGCAATATTAAAGAAATTTATTTTTCTTCCCTTTGTGAACAGATTTTTTTATTTTGAACTCTGAGGCTGAAAATGTATTCCATTGGTAAAGATAAAAGACAGTTTTGTATGCTATAATAGACTTTATCAATTCCCAAAGAATATGGCTGTTTCTTTTACAACTTTTTTTTTTCTTCTCTCCTTTTATTTGCCAAAATCAATAAAAGAATTAATTTTCATTTTTTTTTTTTTTTCTTTTCTTAAGCCTTTACGTAAAGCATTACAACGAATGGGTGCCCCGAGTTTGATCCCAGACAACATGGAGAACTGCCTCAGTTATAGCGTCATCACTTATCTCAAGAAATTAAAAAATCAGGTCAGTACAAACCTCTCATACACACTGAATTCTTCCCCCCCCCTCCGGGTCCCTAATTGTAGGGTAAACTTTCAGTTGTGGTGATATTTCCCCAAACAGAATCCTGTTCCCTCGTTGGGCAAAAAAATGAGTGATTTTTACTTTGATGTGAAGAAGGGACACTGAATTAAAAAAAAAAAATGAGGGGGGGTATCTCAACTAGCCAATTTCGTTTATATATTTATAGTTTAAAAAAAAAATCTAAATTTTGACATTCCCTCTCCTTCATGCACACGTGTAATCACAAAAACAATCATCACTTTAGTTCAATGAAGTCCTCAATGAAGAAACTTTATCAGACTTTCCTAAAATTGTTCTGAGATATATATATATATATATATATATATATATATATATATATAGTTTTCCTGTAAGCTAATGAAAATATTGTTCACACCAACATTCCTTTTACATGTTTACATATATATATAAGGGGTTATATAATTAGCTGTGGATTGTGAATGTCTATCAATGACGATGTGGAGGGGGTAATGAAGCAATCAACAACAGTGGCTCACTTACAGCTGTCACTATAGCAACTACCTTCCACACCACCAATGTTCTGAATATCCCCCCACACACACACACACACACCTTCCAAGAGAAAAAAAATCTATTCATTTTAAAAGTGTATGCAGTGAACAACTTTTAAGTCTCTCTGAGCCCTTGTCAATTTAATTATTGTATTTCAAAGATTTTTTTTTTTTTTTAAGTAAAGTTTTGATTATTTTGACAGAAAAGCAATTTAATGCTGTTGAAGATGAGTCAAAGAATGAACTTTTAATCTGATGAAAAGACATGAAAAATGCAATTTTATTTTTACATCTGTGATAGTTTTAATCTAAATATTTGCAATCATCCTGACCAGAATTTGTCTTTTTTTTTTTTTTTTTTTTCAACTTACAAAAAAAAAGTGTGTAACATTCAACACGCTCAAACCCATCTCCATAAATATTTGCTCTCAAAATCTGTTTACATGACTTCCTGCATTATTTGCAAGGATGTAGTCATATATTATGGCAGAGTATACATATTTTTTATCATTTCACCCCAAACAAGGCAATAAAGCCACTAAGATGCAAGGTGTTACAGTCTTAGAGAATATGAAAAAAAAAACACCATTACGGAAAGAACAATTAAAAGAACAAGAACAAAAATTAAGAAGACAGTAGATAACAATTGACATAGCAAGAAGCCAGAAGAGTTCCACAAGCAAGAAGTATAAGAGAAGAAACCCTTAACATAGAACTTACGGTTGCATCTAGACAATTCTACTGTAAAATGGTGAGACCTTGCCGCCAATCTGGTACAGCATTTAAATTCATAAAGTCTAGGTACCATAGCAGAAAGTTCATCAGAACAATTATCGTGAAAGTATTTCTAGAAAAGCCACAGGGAGGCTGTTGGGGAAGTGACAGAAGTTGAGATGCCAGGTCAGGAAGAAATTCAATTGTCATTTATGGGGATTTGAATATTTCCTCTTTGTCTTTTTTTTTTTTTTTTTTTTTTTTTTTAAATAGTATTATTTAAAAACATAAAGTAAAAATGAGAAACAAATTTGACAATTATTTTAGCTACAAATCAATTGTTTTTCACTTTTTGTGGTCGTTTTTCCCTTGTTTGCTGAAATTTTAATGCCAGTTAGATTTTCCATTTACTCCTGACCCAAGAAACAAGAAAATCCAATTTGATTTAAACAGAAAATCAAATTTAGCTTGTCCAAAAACAAAAAAGTTGCTTTACTTTTTTTATTTTTTTTATTTTTCTTAATTGGAGGCAAGTCAAATATTGTGAGCAATCTCTTTGCAACAGAATATGTCTGCTTCAGTCGGTCGGTCAGTCTCTCTTGTCAGTTAAAGGTCAGTGTACAGATTTGAATCTGAAGTTAAAGAAAAACTTATTTAAATATATTTTCAGCAAGAATTTAGAGAAACTAATTCTTTTTATCTCCTCCCCTCATAGTATAAATTATTAGAATTTCTTGTTTTTTTATTTACCTGTCATCGTCTCCTCCAAATAACAATGATTGTAATTTGACAAAAGTTTCTTGACTTAAAGAAATTTTTTCTTTCAGGCCAAAATTGAAATGGACCGCTTGATTGCTTCTGTCGGCCAAAAATTGCCGCCTCAGGAAGGGATCAAAGTGAATTCAAGGTTTGTAGAATGTTTCTCACTGTTGGGAATGAACGAAAAGTAAAACAATTGGTGATGGATGCTTGTGGAATCAGCTGACATGTTTTAGTGCTTTTCATGGCAGTGGCTCAATTTGTACTTCAGAAACACTTGTCTCGTTCCGTGGTATGAAAAGCTTTTTGCCAAGTTTCTTTCTACAAAGAGGTGCTGATTAATGAGTAGACAAGTTTTCAGTAAAAGTATTGGCCTAGTGATATTCAGTACTAGTAAATTCATCGGGAAGAATTTTATCACAATTATTTGATCTTTTCTCTCTTCATCTACTTTCCCCCCTTGTTTTCTTTTTCTTTCCCCCCTCTCTACTTCGTCTTTCACCTCTCTCTACTTCTTCTTTCACCTCTCTCTACTTCTTCTTTCACCTCTCTCTACTTCTTCTTTCACCTCTCTCTACTTCTTCTTTCACCTCTCTCTACTTCTTCTTTCACCTCTCTCTACTTCTTCTTTCACCTCTCTCTACTTCTTCTTTCACCTCTCTCTACTTCTTCTTTCACCTCTCTCTACTTCTTCTTTCACCTCTCTCTACTTCTTCTTTCACCTCTCTCTACTTCTTCTTTCACCTCTCTCTACTTCTTCTTTCACCTCTCTCTACTTCTTTCTCTCTGTCTATCCCTCTCTTACCCCCTTTTATCTCTATCCCTCTCTATCTACTTCCCTTTTTCTCTATTCCTCTTATATATACATACATATATATATACATACATATATATATATATATATATATATATATATATATATAATCTGTTCTGAAACAAATATTACTTATTTATAGCATGTTCTATACAAGTATTTCTTGACCAAGGGTCTTGTTCTCACATCTCCATTGATATATTGATGGCCTAAGGTGTTGACAGATTAAGTATGGTGGACCAGAATTGACATAAATTTATGAATTCTAAGTAAAAACTGTTTTTGTTTTTAACTACTAGGTAATTTAAAAAAATTAAATTTAACTTTTTTAGTTTGTTTGAAGATGCTTTCTGAAAATATAAACTTAAAATATTATAAAAATTTCTTAGCCTTTCAGAAATTGAGTTACTTCTAATTTTTTAATCTTTTCTACGTTTGAAAATTTTTTTTTTTCGCCTCAGCAGTGTACACATTTTAAATTTGTTTCAAATCAGATTAATTTAACTTTAAATTTGATAATTTTCCTCAATGTTTCAGAAAAATATATCCTATTTTACAAAATTTTAAAAACTAGAATTAACTTTTGTTTACAAAAAATGGCAAGACTTTTTATGGCTTTTTTTTTTTTTTTTTTTTTTTTTTTATACTGACAAAAAAATATACAGAAACATTGTAATCTGTCTATAATTTCTGTTTGAAATATACCAGAGTATTTTGCTTACTGGAAATAGTAAAAATTTATTTTTTAATTCTTTACCTCTCAATTAGAGCTAAAATGAAAGCTTCAAGAAAGCCTTTTCATTATTAAAACTTTGCTATTGACAATTAGTGGAGGTACCTACCACAATTAAAAAGAAAAAAAGAAAAGAAAACCAATTTGAAATATCAATGAAATAAAGTATAAAAATAAAATAAAATAGTGTTACTTTTCAATTTTTTTTTTTTTTTATCAAAATATAACTCACAAAAAAATAAAGAAATTTAAACAAGAAAATTCAAAAAACCAAATAAAAACAAATTATTTTTCTTAACTAAGTAAAAGCTAAAAGGTTTATGAGCATAAGGGGGACAACCCGTGAAAAAACATGACCTTTTAACAATAATGTTGTGTATGAAACACCATACTTAAAAAAAAAAAACATTTAGACACAAAAAAAGTTTTAATTGTAAACATTTTTAGTGGAATGATTTGTATTAAACTTTTCAATTTTCATTTAGTAAATTTAGTTATCACTTAATAACTTTGATGTTTGGAAGAAGTTTTGAAACATTTTTGAAACTTTATAATTAAAAAAAGAAAAATGCAAACAATTGTAAGAATTCATTATTCATCAAAAAAAAGTTTCTTTGGACTATAATGATTTATTATTTATAAAAGCAATTAAAAGCTTATCTAATTAAATAATTAGATAATTTTATTGCAGTTTTACAATTTGGAGCAGATTTTAGGGAATTTGGTAAGAGTTTGAAAAAAAAAAATTATTTACATTCTCCAAGGAGTCCTGCTTTTAACTAATAAAAAAAACATTTTGTTGACCATGTTAAATTCTAGAAAATTTTCATGAAATTAAGTAAGTATAACAGATGTTTTTTTATATATATATATATATATATATATATATATATATATATATATTTTACCAAGATTTTCTAAAAGAAAAGAAAAAACTTTTTTAAATAAATTCATTCATTTGTGAATAAGTCCTGAAAGTTTCATTAAAACCCAACAATTATTTGATTTTTACAAGAATTTTCAAATTGATGTTATTTTATTGGAAAGCAGGTATGAAAATGTCCATTACCAGCTCTGTTACACCGTTCACACCTAAAAAAAAAAAAAAAAAAATTTTAACCCAAATTTTGAACATCTTAGAAAGGAGTAAAAAAAAAAAAAAAATATAACAAGGCCTTTTTTCATCATGCTATGCTATTGTTTTTTATTGAAAAAGTGGGGGTACCTATATTTATGAAAAGTGGTGACTTTGGGGGTTGGGCTTGTCATCCTGAGCATGTCAACATTCAAGTATATCTATTTCAAAGCAACAAAAGTTTGCATAATGCATTGTTTTCATTCTTAGCTTAGCTGGATCCAAAATTGTCTTAACTCTGTGCCTCAAAATATTGACCGAAAAACATTTTGTAGATATTGTTCATAATAAAGAAGAAAGAAAGAGAAAAAAAGATAAGTTTGAGGCTGGAGACATACTTATTAGGCAATGTATTTCTTGCTTTAATTTTATAATCTTTTAAAAATCTCTAATGACTTGTGTGTAAAGAACAGATTTCTATTTCAACTTATTCTTTTCTAATGTTCATTTTAAATAATTTATTCCATACAGTATAAGATTTTTTAGCAGAACGTATCAATTGAAATAGGGCAAATTAAATTTAGCCCAACTTAGGGAAAATCAAAGATGGTTGGGGTGAAGAGTGTGACTGGAGTAATGTTGAGGAAATGATATAAGTCAGCAGCACTGATCATAAATGTACAATAAATTAAACTAAAAATTCAGAGAGATACATAAACACAATAACACATACATATAGATACAAACACACACTCTAGATAGATACAGTTTTTTGTTTTTGTTTTAAACATATCTGGCTAGAGATTTTTAAAAATTTTATATTTTAGTTAGAGTAAAGGAATCATTTTAGCATCTAAGTTCTACCGATAGCATATTTTATTAAAGATTGCTATGAGCCTGATGAGGCACAGTGGAGTAATGGATAGTGGCTCGGATTGAGGAATCGGAGAGCAGGGTTCAAATTCCAGTCAAATCCATTACATTCACTTACGCACTAATACTCTTGGGAAAGGTATGAATCCTATTCTTCTCCCCCCAGCTATGGGTAAATTGCAGGGCAGACCAGGTTCTATAGCCTTGGATGGCAACTGGTCTACTGCAGAAAGAAATGGCAACCTATTGCAGGAAAAAAATCTGCCTCGTCAGTCATGTATTGAAAGATACATAATCGCCTAAGTGTGTATCGCGCATGACTAATGAGCCTGAAAAACATTGATGACCTAGAGTCACCACTGAGGCACACACACACACCCCTCTCCCCTTCTTTATGCTCCTCCTCCATTTTTCTGAATCTCATTTATTTTGCTCTTTCCTCTTTTTCAGAACAAAAGCCTCCATTCTACAACGAAAGGATTTCAATCAATTGTTACAAAGTGTTGGTGGGAACATGAGCAATCTCAAACAGGAATTGTTAGATTACAACACGTTCACCGTGGCCGTTCCTGATAAAGAAATTAAACCGCAGTACTACAGGTAAACAGCATTAGTTCCCATGGGCAGGAAGTGCTTAGAGTTTGGGGTTTTTTGGGGTTTTTTAATATTTATTATGTTCTGGTATCATCAAGTTGTCTTTTTGTAGAAATATAAGAGATTTAGATTGTATTAAGAATTCTTTAAATCCAAGATCTTTCTAGAAAGATTTTCCAAATTGCAAAGAAAGAATGAAATTGACTTTCTCTTGCATTCCCCATAATTTTGTTGCAATTAGTTGGCTCCAAAAAAAAAAAACATGTCTTGTTTCTTACCTGGCAATGTTTCATTTGAAATCTTAAGTGGAAAAATCCTTTTTTTTAAGAAGCTGAAATGATTTTAGTGAAGAGAATAATTTAAAAAGAATAAAAACTTGTAATTCCAACAGATAATTTCTTGTTAAAACAGATATATTTCGGAAAGTTTTTGCAATCCTTGGTCACTCTTGAGAAATAAATGACACACTTACTAAGCTACATTGTATACGTTATAAATTCAAATTAACAAAAAGATCTGAAAGCGTGAGAATTGCTTCAAGAAAGAAATGTCAGAAGAAAAAAAACTTTTTTGTTAATTTGAATTTATAACGTATACAATGTAGATTAGTGTTTCATTTGTCAAGAGTGACCAAGGATTGCAAAAGCTTTCCGAAATATATCTGTTTTAGCAATAAATTATCCGTTGGAATTACAAGTTTTTATTCTTTTTAATTCGACTTCACCAATGGAATCAAGCATTTTTACAATTAAGAGAAAAATTTCATTGGCTTACACGAAATCACATTGAAACAACAATTCTCGTCCAATCACTGAAGTTAAACAATATCAAGCCTGCTCAATACCTAGAGGGGTGACCACTTTGGAATAACATGTACTGTAAGCTTGGATCTGCGGGTGGTGTAATCGATAATGGCTCCGAATTGTTAATCGGAGAGCAGAGTTCCAAGTCAAGTTTGGTTCTTTATATTGATTTATGCACAAATGATCCTGGGAAATGTATGAATCCACTTCTTCTCCCCCAGCTATGGGTTAATTAGTAAGACTTGTATCATTAAACCATTATTATTTTTTTAAAAGAAAATTCTTACAATTTAAAAACATTTTCTGGCTTTAAATAACCTGCAATGGGTTGATAAGCCATAAAAACAAATCCAATCTTCTTTTACGAACATTGTCCAACCAGGAAATCTTTATTGCATGAACCATAATTTAAATTCTTAATATGGATTAATTATTATAAATAATTTAAATTAGTAAAAAACATTTTTTTTTTCTTCCTTTTCAGAAATCCATTTGACATTCCTCGAAAGAACTTATTAGATCAAATTTCCCGAATGAGAGTCAATTTCTTACAGACGTGTCCTTCAAGCTCAAAATTATTAGATGATGGTAAGGCATTCTCTTTCTCTTTATGGCATCAAATGAAATTTTAAGTTTTGCTTCCAAAGGAAAAAAAGTTTTAAAAATAAGTCTTTAAATTTATGAAATTACATTTCAGCCTTTAATAAGTTTGCATTGTGCGTCTGGAATTCAGACTGAAATGAAATCTAGAAATTGTTCAGTTTAAAATTTTAAGTACCTATGTGATTTTGTAAATGTGTTCAAAATGTTTCAAATCGTGACTAATTCAATGGCAGGTCTTATTTTTGTACATTTAAAACACCTACCGTAAAATGCCATCATCTCTGAAGACCATCTTAGAGAAACTTGGAAATCAGTTTTGTTATTTGTGAACGTTGGGAATGGTGAAATTACCTGCTTCCATACAAGGAAACATTCGGTGTTCATTGACCAGACAGCATTACTGTTGGCTGAAATTTATAAAATCTTTTCCTTAAAAAATTTATTTTTCAGGGAAATAGGTTTCTAAATTCACAAACTGTTATTGCTCTTTCTACTCGTGATGGGCGGTTTCTTTCCTAAGCTTTAGTTTTAAGTAGTGTGGAATGGCAACATCTTGACTATCATTTTCTATTAGAGTTGTGGGTTATCCATTTTAGTTGTTGGAAGTCCTCAAGCAATGCGGTTTCTGTTATTTGGTACAGTTCTTTGTGATTGTGTAGCACCTGTCGACAAGGTTGAAAGAAGGATAGTTCTCTCTAACACCTACAAGCTTTATTTGCTTGAAAACACTTTCATCACTGATCCGAGAAGACGGTTGTATATTTAGCTGATAGTTTGGACATTTCTGAGCAAGTTGGATGCTACGTGTGGCCTCCAGTACGAGAGTCTTGATCTGGTGATTCTAAGAACGTGACATGAGATAAATTTAATCAACCATTTAAAGAAAATAATTCCTCTTTTTAACTGAAATCTTTGAGGGATTGGGGGGGGGGTATTCTTAAAGGGATTGCATCCAGTGATATTGAGCCATTTTTATTGGCCAATTTCTGTCAGATTTAAACTTTACTGCAGATTCAAACAAAATTCAACTTTTCTATAAATCCTTGTAAATTCTGAAAAAAGGTAACCTTCCTCCTTTTGACAGAAATCTATTATAGAAAGCCTTAATTTTTAACTCGTAACAGTAAAAATCAAGTGAAATTAAGATGAAAGGTTATAGAAAAATATACTTGTATGGAAAATATCATCTTTTCACTTAAAGGGAATCACTTTACGGCTTTTCTTTAGCAGATGCAAATCGGCCACAGCAGTTCTTTTTGTGTTTTGGGATGATTATTAAATCATTTGTTAATTATCTGGGGATGACTGCAAGTAACTGATTATATGGGCTGGGAATCTGTGTCTAATTTTGACTCTTCTGTTGCCAAAGCTTTTGTTCTGTCTGCTGAAGTGCCATGTTTTTTTGTCTTCTGTAGATCAAGTTCACAGCATTCCAGTCCAACAGATGGGTAACTATCAGGAATACCTTAAGAAGATGCCTGCTAGTCTCCGAGAAATTGAAACGCAACCTGCGCGTCTGCATATGTTTGGAAATCCTTTCAAAGTAAATAAAGTGAGTCAGTTTTTGATATTTGGAAACCTTGGTTTTTTTTGGGGGGGTGGTCTCTTCTTTCAAACTGACAAACATTGATGATGTGCTTTTAGTTTCCTTGTAAAGGAATTAACTCTTCAGAAACCACATTTCAGAAGACAAAGCTGAAAATGCCTTTGAGAAAAAAATTTGTTAATTGTTAAGAATTTTAGAGACAAAAGATTAGATGAGGTTTTGACACCCGTTTCTTTTGTTTAGTTGGAACCCTCCATGATAAAAAGCCATTTTGGCAAAATCCCTTGTGTGCATTTAATGACAATGCATGATTTGATTGCCCATTTGCTAAATATCTTGTTATTTTTCCTCCAGAACATAATGATTGATGAAACCGACGAAGCTGTCTTTGGACAGCCGTCACGAAGCAAGAAACCTTCAACAGAAAGTCCACAGAGTTCTTTACCAAAGAAAAGAAAACCAGGTTTGTGTTCTTTAATACCCCGACCCAAAGTCTATATATTTTTTTTTATTTTTTTAATTTTTTTATTGCAAATGCACACAATTTGTCTCTTGTTCCATCGAGAGAGAAGCAAATTAAAAAAAAAAAAAAAAAAAATTCAGGTTCAAAAGAATCTGAAAATTTTAAAGTTAACCTTTTTTTTGTTGGTTGAAATGTTTTTACTGAAACTAATTTTTTTTTTTTTCTGTCCTGTGCAGGTCCTTTACCGCGAGATCTTCCTATTAAGCGACCTGCTTCTCCATCCCTGCTTTCCCAAGATCTTTCGCCCCCAGTCAGTCCCAAAGTTGAAAATAATATTGCCAAGGTAGAAAACTCAGCAACAACAGGTGAGTTGGCAAAACTTTATTGAGAATTTTTTTTTTTTTTTTAACCCTAAATCCATGCTTTTTATGAATGTCTCGGCCCAAATTAATCCATGTTTTGGGCTAGAAAATTTTTTTTTTTTTAATACTCATTCACCCAATACAAGAGCCACTCAAGTTAGAGGGCTACTGTGTGGTGTTGTAGAGAAAAATGAAAACAATTCTTGTAAAAATTCATTTAAAAAAAAAAATCCTTAATATCTTATTCATAAAAGCTGTTAAAGGCTTTTCTAATTAGACAGCCTTCTAGTCTACTTCACCTCTATACGCCTAACAATTGTCCTTTCCTATGCTAATATAACACCACACAGTAACCCTCTACCTTGAGTGGCTCTTGGGTCTTGTATTGGGTAAATATTTATTTTAAAAAAAAAAAATGAGGCAAATGAAGTTCTTGGGTGGGGCTATGGGAAGTTAACAGCAAACTCTAGACTTGAAGAGGTCAAGATTAGCGAATCCTAAACAGGAAACTTTCAAAAGAGTGAGGAAGAGGAGTGTTTGCTGGACGAAAGGCGAACACGCATCTCCTCTTGTTGGTAGAGGAGAAATGAATAAATAGTGAATAAAGTTTCAGAGTTTAGATGGAGACGTTAGGTGTAGGATTTGAGCATATGGAAGGGACATGGCATTCCTTTCTATTTATTACATGTTGAGAATAAAGTCCCACCAAAAAGTTTTTTTTTTTTTTTGTTTAGATGACTCGTCCATCTCCTCAAACCGTGGAAGCCCTTTGAAAGAAGAGGTGCAAGTGGAGACGAACCACATCCATGAGAGCACGCACCCAACCAATAGTTCATCCTTCCAATTAGACTCTTCCCCAATGGAAGTTGGCAAAGCCGATCTGGATGGAGAATTAGCACCAGTTCAGGACTTTCCTAATCAGAACAACAACTCGAGCAGCATTTTGGCCACGACAACTGCAAATCACAGAGTGGAGTCCAATTCTTGTGGGCCCAATGCGAAACTTCGCAGCATCTTGTATAGAGAACTCAGGAAACCTGGAAAAAGTGAGGGTTTTTTTTTTTTTTTTAACTATTATTTCTTCATTTTCAAGTAACCCCTGTATAGAGATGTGATTATGTCAAAAAAAAGTCAGTAATAGAGCTGAGGCCTTAGGTGCCATTGTTTAATTTTACCCTATATTAATTTGCTACAAACATTCTATGTGTTGGCCATTTTAATACCTCTTCTTACATTTTGACAAAAAAAAAAAAAAGTCATGATCCCATTCATTCCCTTGCCTTTCAAATAATTTTTCTCCTGCCAGTAACCAATTTTTTATTTATTTTTTCCCTTTCCAGATTACGATAAGTTCTTTCACCATTTAAATTCTATGCAAGGTTCGTTAGGCATCAAAATAGACTTTATCAAAGACTTGATTCGCGAAGCGGGTCGTTTCAAGAAACGGCGACTCATCCAACACCTGGAACAATTTGAAAACGCCTTGACAGAAAATGAGATCCGACGACCTCGCAAGATGCAGCAACGAACAAATGAATTGCATCCCTTGAGTTGATCCGCATTGCCACGGACTGTGCACTCTCTCATCATATTCACAGCATCATTCGGCTTCTCTCCTACCAAAGACGAAGTATGTCAGCAACAGGAGGGGAGAGGAGGAGGAAGTTTTGTGCCCTAGAAACTGTCAAAGAATTCAAGCTCTCTGTCTGTGATGGCAAACTCTTCTGCTCATGGAATCAAAAAAAAAAAAACAAACAAAAGACAGGAATATTTTTCTTAATGAAAATCTCACCTTTTCACTTTTTTTTTTTTAAACATTGAAAAAGAAAAAAAGAAACTTCAAATTATTAAACTAATCAATTTTCTGTTACTTTTTTTTTTTTGTTAGCATTCACTGTTTACGAATTTTCAGGTTGGATCTTTTCCAAGGAGAAATGGAAACAAACAATAAATCTGGGACTGTGTGGAATTCGGATCAAAGATCCTCACCCTCCACAAAAAACAAAAAAAAAAAAAATTCTTTTTTCTATCTTAGATGAAAGAAAAGCCTTCACTCCTTGTAAGAATCCAACCTTAGAAAATTGCCCGTCTTGTCTGTCTTTCAAACAATAAAACCAAAAGGTTCGGTTGTGTATTCAATGACTTTATTCAAATCAACATTTTGTCATGAAACATAGAAACCACTACCCCCCCTTCTCCCCTCCCCCCATATCTGGAATAACAACATGTGACGATCACCAAGGCTCCAGGTGAAACATCCAAACAAGAATTTTCTGCAAATTTCTACTTTTCTTCCTTTTATGAAAAGATTGAACAGAAGACAAACTCAGTTTTTTGGATTTTTTTTCTTTAAACTGAAAATGTCAAAAGAAATGGCTGAGAAAGATGTGGATATATATATATTATTTATTTTTTTAGTTTTTTTTTAACTACCCCAATCCCACTGAAGTACATGCCTTAACCTAAAAAAAGGCAAATGATTCTAACCAACTAGCCGTCATGAGCCTTAATAATGGAGGCAAAAAGAAAAGGAAGAGAGCAAAATTTGGTCAGCAGTTGCTGGAAATGATGTAGTGTTCTTCAACCTCTTCTTGAAATTTGGTGTTGGTTGGCCAGTGCCTCTTTTGCTGTTGTTGTCTGTCCTACTGGACACACATTTCTTAGTTTAGGAAGCGACGATTTGGGTTTCTGCCAAAGAGAACCTCTCTCAGTTCAGGTAACATCTGTGAAAAAGAGACATAGAATAACAATGAACAAGTTCACTTCTCGCTGAGGAGAGAGAGAAATCCCAAAGGGGAGAAAAGAAAAATGCTCACCTGTTGGCTGATGAGGTCCAATCGTTTGTCCAATGTATTGGTCACCTTAATTTTACCTTGCTGGGCATACACTTCCACCCCTCCCGATCTAGAGGACAAGAATTGAAGCATTTTATTATTATTTACTCAAGTTGATTAAGAGTCATTTAACAAAAAGAAACAGAACCTCTTACTTACACAGAACTTGGCAGGAAATTCTCTGTGGTGAGAGAGACTTTGACGTCTTTCTTGGTAGCCCTTTTGTAATTCTCTTGGCACTGAGGTAAGACTTCCTGGAAAGGAAAGAGAGAGAAGTTCCTAAAATGTTTCCATCTCAAAAGAAAGAAAAAAAGGACGAGAAGTGAAGGAGTCGAAAGACAGTCTTACTTTGATGATGCTATGGTCTTGCTCTCGGCACCTGACAATCACATAGGGCTCGAGTAGTTGAGTGAAGGCCTACAACAAAAAGAGCAAGATTTTTGGTTTGAGAAATAATCCAATGCTTCCTTGGAGAATTCAAGTTGAGAAAGGGTGGGAGGTGAAACAACCAAAGTTACCTGGGAAATAAGGCCTTCCAAGACCTGCCTGTATCGCGATCTATCATGAGCAATTTGTCCAAGACGTCTCCTGGCTTCTTCCAAAACATCCTTTTTTAAAAAAAAAAAAAAAAGGGAAAGTCAAAACATGTCAATAGATTTAATGGCATTATAAAAATTGTCTCAGAATTAAAGAAGCAAGCTTCAAAGTTCTCCCCCACTTCAGATTTGACATTTATCTATTAAATAAAAAAAAAAAAGCATTAAAGTGAGGGGGGAGAGAAAGCTTAATAATCTTGTCCACTCACCCTGACATGATCTTCACGGCTCTTCAATACTTTGAGTCTGGCTTGATTTAAAAGATTAGAACTTTGGCTGAAAGTAAGAGTTCAAAAGGTCAATCAACAAAATTTGAAGCCATCTAGGCATGCATTTTCAAAAAAAAAAAAAAAAATTAGGAAAATTCCATTTCCCTCTAACAAATGTTGGGCCTTTCAAGATCAATTTTACATTTAGTATAGGGTCCAAAAAATCTATTTTTTCAAATTAACCCTCCCTCTCCCATTTTAGGTGTGGGTAGTTTTAGAAATCATAAATGCAAAAAAAAAAAAAAATCAAGTTCTTTTGTTGCAACTATCCCCCAGTCTTTAAATTCAAAAACGAACGTTGGGCGGGTATGGGGCTAATCAAGACATACGTTGTTTGTTTGTTTTTTGTAACTTACATTTTTTTCTGTAGCTCTACTTGTTTTTCTTTCCGTTCATAATATTCCAGGATTTTCACTCTTTGTTGTTGAACCAAACGTCCCTTCTCAATGTTAAATTCTTCCTCAGCCTGGGAAAATATCAAAAGCAATTTTAAATCAATCTGCGAGATATTCTTCTGGATTTTCACATGAAACAAAATCTGCCAAGCATGGTCATAATTAATCTCTTATTTCATAATCAAAGTGGATGAGGTTAGAGATTTTCCAAAGATGAAGACACGACAAAGGACAAGATCAAAAGTTAAAATAGAATGTCAGAGACTGTGTCTCTAAACACCATTTCATAATGTCTGCTGAAGCCTTACACCAGTTGGAATCTGAGTTTTCATTGTTTCCTGCAAGAAAAGCACTTTTTTAATCTGGAGTTTATCGAACCTTTGTCTTCGAGTTTCAACTTCCAAATATGGAAATGAGAGAGTCACTCATTAACAAGATCTAAATAAAAAAAGTTAATATTTTCTGTCTGTTTTTCATGCGACCTCAAGATTTGTGTGTGGGGGGGGGGGTCAGTTGAGAGATTATTTGCCAACACTACAAAACTGTTCATCTTTCTACACGATTTTCCCTCCCAAATTATTACATTTGGCCAAAAGAAGTTTGTGAATAATTACAGATTTCAGGTTTTCTACCAAACTTAGAATTAATCAGCCTCACCTACCTGGCAGTGATGAAAGTCTTACAACAATAGATTGGGCAAAGAAACCAAAAAGATTTGATGATTGATTAAAAAGTGAAACGGCTCACCTTGACATCAATTTCTTCTGCCTTTTCGTTGGCCTCCTGATCAATGAAGGCCATCATATGTTTGATCTGAAATAGAAAAAACAATTTAGTATAAATAACAATGTCTAAACAGATTAAATTTTCTCTTGAAGAAAAATATAATGAATCTTCCAACCTGGAGGGCCAAAAATTCTTCATTACCAAAAACTTCTTACTAACAGTTTTGAAATAGTCAGTGTTTCATATAAAATAATCAACCAGCTTTGAAAAAAAAAAAAAAAAAAAAAAAAAGATCAATGACAGTTTTTATGTACTATTGAGTTTAATTATTATATAAAATCTCAGAAAATAGCAAATCACTTTGTTAAATCTATCATATGGGGGGGGGGTTAAAAAGCTTTTACATAATGGGATTAAAAACATAGAATTTTGTTTATTAAAAAGGTATCTTAACTCATTAATGGGTCATCGGTAAAAACTAAATATACAGATCCCCCCCCCTTAATTTATACCAAATGTTATGGTGGGCATTAAAAGTTGGACAATTAACAATTCAACCTTTTTTTTTCTTTTCTTTCTTTCTACATAAAAGATTGGAAAGACATAAAAGCCTCCCCCCCCCCCTCTTGTGTTGCATAAGATCATCTTGTCACAATTACATGGTTCTACCATTCAATGTTTGTAAATCCAACTAAAGAGTACGACTGAACCAAAATCTGACAAATTAGAAAGGGTGCCATGGTCTTGAGTCACATGTTGACAGTTCAATTTTTAAAGAAAAATGTTGTAGTATATCCAATGTTATTAGTAACCAAAAGGTTGAAGTTTTGCATTTGTCACAAAAGATGCCAGAATTAATAATGACATGAATCCGCATCCACAGAATGAGGCACACTTTCTTTTGCTGCATCCGGCATGAGAAGAAGGACTGAGGTGGAACAGATATTGTATTTGAAAGCCATGCAATTATACGGATCGTCCTAGGCAGAGGGCCAGGGAATAACACTAATCTTAAGCAGAGGCCCCGCAGATATTCTGATTCTATAAAAGTGATCTAATATATAATCAACTTAAGGCATAGTATTAATTGGCCAACTTTCATGTCAGTTGACCTTAACTTTCATTACAAATAATTATTTGTTAAGATGACACTAATTAAAAGAAAATTATAAAAAGAAAATTTCCTTTAATATTGTTTAACCTCTATTTTCATTGTCCAGGTGAAACGTTTAATGAATTGCAACAATTTCAGGTGTTCTTACTACTGAGCAAAATTAATTTGAAATAAAAAATGCCGAATATTTTCCGTGGTGTGCTGACCCTTAAAGTATTTCGTTTTAATCTTCTTTTCTTATGCAGTATCATGATTGTAGTGACCTGAAATCGACTAGTGTGAAATTTCTTTTATGATAATTATTGCTCATTAACCAAGTCTCATTGAAACATGCACACAGCCTCTTTTATTATCGCATAGATAATAGAAAAAGTAGTAAGAGCATTTATTAATAAAACATTCACCATAAATTAATTCTTGAGGTTAACTCACTGCAGTAGTAAGAATACAAGAAGCCGGTTTCTATTTTTTTTTTTTATTTGAAATCAAAGTATTTGTTTCATGAAATATTTTTTATAGCAACGTGCATACTGCAGGGTGTCAAGTAAATTCCAGGTGTTCTTACTTTAACTACCTTGGAGCTCTAAATAGTCAGAAGCATTCTATTTAGGTACAAACTTGCCTCTTGGATATTTTCTTATTTCAGCAGATGAAAATGCATGAATACCGATAGTTAAGGGATACCCGCCTTTCAATTCATGACTGACAAGGCAGATGTTGTCATTTCTCCGTGGTAGACTGATTGCCAACCAAGGCTATAAATCCCTGCTATTCAACCCATAGCTGGGGAGAGAAGAGATGGATACATACCTTTCTTAAAAGTATTTGGGTGCAAGTGAATTTAACTAACCCGACTGGAATTCAAACTCAGCTCTTTGAGTTCTCATTCCGAGCCAACATTTATTACACCACAGTGGATATGTTCCTAAATAATTTCTCATCTCTCATACTAAAGTTATTTTTTCCTGTATGACTTTTTTTTAATAAAGAAATAGCATTTGATGAGGAAATTATTTCAAATTTTTAAGATAAAAATGTAAGGCTTCCTAGTTTTTCTTGAAATTAAAAAATATGGAATTCAACTTTGTAAATTGGTGTTGAAATGTCAACTGAGATGAGAAGACAAGAGAAATCAGGTTCCCCAAATCAAAATCGTCCAGTTCACACTCCTCCCAATTCTGGTGAACAGGAGTTGTTTCCTGTTTAGGATTGGGTTTCAAGTTCCTTCTAAATTCTACTTCATCTCTATACTTCTAATGCCCCTTAACTCTAAAATTTAGGTTACTATTGGATTTCCAGTTCCCCTTCTCTTTCACTTCTGTCCCTTGTGTCTTAGTGACATCAACTTGATTGGGGTGAATTGATTTAAAAGAAAAAAGAAAATAACGATTATTTTACAATTACAACTGGGCCATTCTTAAAAAAACAAACAAATGTTTTTAATGCTTAATATGCATTTTAAACTTTCTATAAATCTTTCTTGCAAAACTCATCTAAATTTAAAAGGTCAACACCAAATGAATAAAAGCAATTATGAAAATTCTATTTCAATTCAATTTTTAACAATTGATAATAAAAAATTCACGGTTTCAGTTTAAAATCTTATTTTTCATTTTTAAAGTTAATATAATTATCATTTTCCAGTTTTGATAGAGCTCAGAATTACTGACATGTTCTTATAGAAGAGACCTATTCTCCACTCTGCAGCCTCTTTCGTACAGACATGACATTGCTACTCTATGTTCAAATGACCTTCCTTCTTTAGTTCATACAGTTCAGAGCTTTACTTCTAGGACAGAAGTAAAGAAAAACTTCAGCTCAAACAATTCTTTCCATGCCCAAGAACTGCTACTTTGTTGAACAGACTACCCACACAGATGCTTCCCTGAGAATTACACTCTTAACCTCTTCAAATAAAGAGTCAGTTGTCATTTATCCTCCTTATCCTTATAACCGTCACTTTCTACCCCCCCCCCTTTCACTCATATCACACCTTATCATAACCATTTTAATAGTAATCTTTTACCTTGAGTGGCTCTCAAGCCTTGGTATTGAGCAAACTTTATCCTTACACACATGCAGGCACGCACATATAAAATTTCGAAGGAATTAATGGATGTCATTTTTAATTGAGCATTACTCTAAATGTCTTTTTGTTTTAATGTAACCACCCTATTTTTTTTTAATTTTTTTTTTAACTTTGTGAATTACGTCTACTGCCCTGTGCATTCAAGATGTGGGAAAATGCCAGAAAGCCCATTTTCTTTTGTCTCTCCAATGCACAGGCCAGTAGACTTTAGTCACACATTTAAAAAAAAAAAAACAGGACATCTACTCAAACATGTGTATCCACTAAAGAAAAGAAAAAACATTTAGAGCTATATATATATATATATATATATATATATCTTTTAAAACAAGACAAATAGATGATATTTGCAGAAAAAGACATAATTTGCACTGAAATTAAACATTATTTCTGTTTAATTCCCAAAACTGATAACATTTCAATTGATAGCTTTGTTTTAATCCAGGAAAAAGAATTTATTCTATTTACCATAGATTTGTTTACCAAAGTTGTTATTAAACTGTTTAAGTTAAATTAAGTTGTTTTTTTTTTTTTTTTTTTTACAACTTATCTCTTTTTAAAGTCAGAAAATATTTGTTTTTCAAGATAATGATTTAGTGATACAAGTCTTTACTAATTAACCCGTAGCTGACAGAAGAAGCGATTCATACCTTTTCCTTTTCCAAGTGAATATAATGAACCCAACTAAAATTGGAACTTGTCTCCGATTACATACTAAGCCATTATCGATTACACCACCCACACATACAAGCTTACAGCACCTGATATTCCCAAGCTGTCATCCAAGAGACTGACCAGCTCAATGCTGGTGTCCATATGAGAACAGGTGTTTCAATGTGATATAAAGCCCTAAAAATGTTTGTTGGCAATATATATATATATATATATATATATTATACACACACAATATATATATATATAACTTAAATATGAACCAGTTTTGAAACTTGTATCATATTAAACATTTCTTGAAGCTTATCATAAAGAAACAATAAGCTTGCTTAACTAAAGCATAAAATTAAATAAATTTATTATCCCAGTTAGTCTATTATGTTATTCTTTTCATTAATGATAAAATACATAGAAATCTCAACCCACTTTCTTATACTCTATGACCTTTTGTAAGTAATCTACATTCAAACAGAATTATTTAATCTCTTACCGTTAAAGACCGATTCCTCTCAGTCACACATTAATGAAAAAGCAAAAAAAGGCAATGATAAGAATTGATATAGTTGCTAACTCAACCTGATCAACTGCAATTTACATGGCAAAAATTTTCTAACAGGTTTCAATGGTTTTGTGGGGGGGGGCAGTAGATATAGAAATGTTTTTCTTCTAAAATGACCACTTCATTCTTCTTCCCATGACACATTTGCACAAACATCTTGAATTTCACAAAACTGGTTCTTATACTAAATTAACACTTATTTAGGTCAGATCACTGAATGAAAAATGTCAAAAATACACAGACAGACATATATATATATATATATATATATATATATAGAGTACATGTGTAAAAGGACAATATGAATAAAGGAAAATTCATCTTAGATGACATGCTTCAAATGCCTTGATAAAGTCCCTCAGAGGACTTTATCAAGGCATTTGATTGGCTAAGTTTTCCTTTTATCATAAAATAAATATACCCCCCCCCCTCACAAGGCAATCTTCAGACTACCCACATATACGATTTGATTATAGTGGTGAAAGCTTGTGCAAAACCAACCACACTTTTTGGGAGAACTGGATACAGAGAACTGGTGTACAATGTGCCACAAGCTTCCCAAATGATCCCCCCACCTCTGGTTTTGAATACAGAGTTGCCCTACTATTTACCCATAGTTAGGGGCAGAAGAGATGAACTTCACTCCTAGCCACTATCTATTACTCCACCATGTATCCATTATATATATATATATATATATACACACACATTTTTGAATTGGACATAGTCCGACAATTTATTAAAGACATTTTTGATATGTTTAACGTTCTTTTTATAGATACAAGTATTTAAGCAAATGCTCTGTTTATAATAAACAGTATTAAATAACATTTACCGGCCTGAATGTCCGAGAAATTTTCATAGAAAATACTTTAATACTTGTATCTATAAAAAGAACGTTATATATATATATATATATATATATTACATGTGAACCCTCTTCTCCCTCCAGCTATGGGTAAATAGCAGGACAGATTGGGTTCTATAGCCTTGAATGGCAACTGGTCTAGGAGAAGGACAACTCTGAATTCAAAACCTGCGGAGGGTCGTTTGGGGACCCTGTGGCACATAGTGCACTAGGTTTCTGTATTCGGCCCTTCAAAAAGTGTGGATGGTCCTGCACGAAACCTTCACCACTATAATCAAATCTCATGTGCTATTGTCAGGCTGTTGGCTTCCTGGGAACTGATCTGCTTGACCCTCATACGTTGAATTTGACAGGAGAGTCAAGTACGAGTATATATATATATATATATATATGAGAGACAGGTGGGGATAAATTTATCACTGACAATTCAGAAATTAGTCACTTTGTACCCATTTTTGCTTTAATAAACTCAAAGTTATGCTGATCATTCCTCATAAATTTGACCATAATTTTAACTTAAAAATGCCATTTTAATTAAAACTGAGAAAGTAATTAAGGTGAAGATGTACTGAGAGAGCATCTAAGATTGAATACTAAACTGACTGTAAATGTGAAAGGTCATTTAGTAAGGTTTGAAATCAGTTTTCTTTGTTAAATTTGTGGTAATGAACCACAATTGATCTGGTGATTGAAAGAGAACTTTACACTTTAGTCTCCAGGCTTATGCTCTACAACTCCCAAAATAAACCATGAAAACCATTGTTGTTGTTATTACTACTACTACTACTACTTCAAATATGAATATTTCAACAACAGGAAAGTGGTTTTTGATATCTAAGTGTAATATGAATATTTTAACCTCCAAATAAATTTGACTTTGAAAATTTTCTTTTTAGTTCAAAATAATAAAATTAAAAATGTAATTCATCTTTGTACACCTTACTACACAGTTAAAACATTTAATCATTTTATAATATTATATTCAGAATATAACAGGACTTGCAGATTGTTATAGATGTTGCCCAGAAAATAATTGGCTACTTGCTGCCCTCCTTAGAAGACCTTTCTAATTCTTATCGTCACAGAAAACAAAGACAGCACATATCTCTATTAGTATGATTTGTTTGATCCATTACCTTTGAGGCAATGTTTTAGATCCTAAGACAAAGATCATGAGGGACAGCTTTTATCCTTAGGCCCCGAGTAAAAAACTGCACACCAACAATTTTAAACGTCATTACTTATCTTTATTCGATGCTGTGTGTATAGGTTTTTTTTTTTGGGGGGGGGGGGTACAGGGATCAATGTCCAATTATGCATTTCAGTGATAAGAAACAAAAACAAAAAAAAAAAAACTCTTTAGATTTTACATTTTCATTCATTTATCAATGGAAAATGAATGCATTGCAACAAGCAAGCAAGAGTCTTCTTGTTACAAGAAGACGTAGCAACCGGAAGGAGGTGAGGACTTTTTCGTCTTCAGATTAAAAATACCTTTACACTTCGATGTGCTGGAATGATTAATGAGCTTGTTTCGCTAAATCAATTACGACCGAGTAGAGAGTTCGATCCATACTTGCAGCCACATCTTTAGTAAATGGCTAAAAATAATACAGATATCTATTTCATTTCACGTTCAGTGTTCGTGTGTGTTCCTGGTCATTGCCGAACTTCAATGACAAAAAAATACATATTTGGTAACATGTGACCGACCTATTTTCTACTCGTAAAATAAAAATAGGAAAAAGAAATGAGAAAGTCAAAGAAGCAGGTGTTAATTATTAAACAAAAGAAAAATTTGCATCTTTTTTATACAGTGAAAAAAAAAAAATGATAATTTGTTTCTGAATTGAAAAATAAAGAAAGCCGGATCTCAATTTCCAATTTCAAAATAAAAACTTGGCCCATCCTAGCTGGGAAATTTTCAAATTAATGAATTAAATAATTAGCCTAAAATAGCTCAAGCCCCTAGAGGGCGGGTGTCATTACCAGGCACCCGATCCATCCCCCAAAAGAGAACTGTCGAGGGGCGGGGGCGTGAGCAGTAAACCCACATAAAACTCGACCTTGTGTCAAATTTTTGTGCAACTTTAGCGTACGAATAAAAATTACATAAAAACTTCTTTAACACTAAAACAGTTTTATTTTTTAATCAAGAAGCATCGTTTTTTTTTGTTTTAAATTAAACAAAATTATATTTCAATTTTCTTTTCATATATAAAAAAAAAAAAAAAATGAATGTTACTTTTTTTATTTATCACGGCAAAAACATGAAATATAATATTCTACCCCCCCCCACTTTTGAATGACCCCACCCCCAAGAGAAAATCAAGACACAAAAAAGGTTTTTTTTTTAAATTTCAAACATTAAATTACCCAGATTTTACGTTCATTCATAAACATCTTTCTTTACACTTTTAAGTTTTACTTTTTTTAACCAAAGTTTTAAAATTTTGCAATTGATTTCAATAAAAAGTAAATATTTTAACTTTTAAAAATTAGGTTTTATTTTATTTTTCCTAAATAAATAAAGACGGACAAATAATTATTATTTCAACTTTTCACATTAAAAAAGAGCTTTTTTTTTTTGGTTACACCCACGCATTATTATTTTTTTGTTATTAATATTTTTTGTACCTTATAACAAATTTTAAAAAATAAGCAAGTCAATGACAACAATTTAAAAAAAAAAACATAATGTTTAATTAATTCCCTAATTAATTAACATTTAACAAGGTGCTTGATTATGGGTCGAAGTAACAACAGGTGTGTTCACAATTCACAGGTGATAAAAGAAAAATAATTAGATCAGGTGAGAAAAAAGCATTATTTTAGTTTTTCTGATATTTAAAAAAATGCTTTCAATTTTATTGCTAAGTAGTAATGCTTGGTTAAAGTAAATTTCATATTCAATACTTTTTTAAAAACATTCTTGACAGCACTTTGAATGAAATAACAAACATGAAAATTTTTTTTTTTTTTTAAACGGGCATAAAATCTTAATTTCCTCAAAAATGTTTTTAAATATTGGTGTTTTAATCTAATAACCTACAATTTAAAATTAAATAATAATTTATTAATGGATATGCAAGACGATTTTTTAAAAAATAAACTAAAAAAATAAACACTAGCAAAAACAGCAAAATATTTTTTTCTGAAAGTTTTCTTAATTTTGTTATAAAAATTGGTTTTTAGTTGTTCAAAAATAAAAACTTAATCTTTTTTTTTTAATTTATAAAAACAAATGACAAATTATTTAATTTTATTTTTTAACTAAATTAACGGAAATTCATGAAAAATCTATCGGAAAATTTTAATCATAAAATTATTTTATTTTAAAAACAAAATTATATTTCGGTTTGTAAGAAATTATTTCTTATTTTGTTACAATTTCATATTTATAATAAAAACTAAATTTATTAGAAATAATTTATAATTTTTGAGGGGGCGGAAGAAATATCCCGTTCGATCGGATATGAACAATTATTTTAAAGTAAATCGTTTTAAACACATTTAACAACAAATAAAGACATTAAATTTAATTAATTACCAGAAAATATTCTTTTGAATAAAAATTTCCAAAATAAAAACAGAAAAAACGAAATTATTTTCATAGTCAAGAAGATAAGAAGCCGAAGCCATGAACATTTAAACAACTGAACAAAAAAAATCACTCTAAAATGAGCTTTTGCTCTAAAGTACAAATATTTAATTGCACAAAACGTAATTAAATAAACAATTTCCCCTTATCTCACCTGTTTCTGGACGTCAGCATCGCTTAAAGCCATTTTTGTGGTTCTTTTGAGATTGTCGACCAAAAATGAAGAGACAGACGACAAAATACAGTCGGAGGTTCTCGTGATAAACTTCGACCTTCACCTTCGGCAAAAGGATCACGGGAAACGAGTAAACAATTTTTTTTTTCTTTAATTTAAAAAAAAAATTAAACTTATTATTTAAATATACTCCGTTAATTAATTTTATAGTAATTAATAATATTTATCAATTATATATTAAAATAAAAATTTAATGTTAGAAGTTAAACTAAAGAGGTGAAATATTCTAAGGGAGATAACTTCCAACTTCGCCAGCCATGGTTCAGCTTGTTAAAATGATAGATTCAGGTCAATTGCGTTATGGCGGTCTAGTCACAAAACAAAGTAAAAAAAAATGTTCTATAACTTCAGTTTAAAAGCATCAACCAACTGGTTAACATGTAGTTGATGATGTGCATTCCCATAAAGCATAAAATTCAATCGAGATTTAAAACTAGCGAAGAATTTGAGTTCAGACTCAATGCGTTTTTTTGTAATCTGTCGGAACTGGGTTTAAGACAACGAAAAGACATAATTTATTAAGAGCTACAAAGACAGGAAATTGTGAAGAGCCATGATCGCCTACGTCCTGAAGGGTCACGGCACATAGAAGAATGAGCTTGAGTAAAAAAATGGTGGCGAGAAATAACAAAGAGACAGAATTTATTTAAGAGAAATAACAAAAAGACAATTTATTAAGACTAAGAGCTACAAAGTACAGGAAATCATGGAGAGCCATGGAAGCCTATGTCCTGATGGGACACGGCACATGAAAAGGAAGATTCGTCTTTTTAGGAAAAAATGTATTGTGAGCTGTTGGTTTTTCAAGCAAGATAGTTTCAAAATAATTTCAAGGGAGTTAACTTTCTTTTCGATTAAATATTTAAATTTCATTTTTTTTAAATGAGAATATATATATATATATATATGTGTGTTTTTTTAGAAATGTCTGATTGAATAAATTACAAACATGTCTGCTTATTTTTATCGTAATCCTTTCAACTTATGAAATTAATTGTAATAAAAATATTTGTGAATATGAAAGGTTTTATCTGTCTATAGCTCTGAGATGAAGTATTATGATTATTTGCAATACATTACTCGGATTGTTATCCTCATCTTCATTGCCATATTCACAATGTTTCGGCCGTTGTACACTCCGGCCTTCTTCAGGTGATTGGAATTTTGAACCAAACCCTTTATTTCGTCCACCGGCTACAGCAGTGGGGAACAAAAAAACTTGGCAAGTTGAGTTAAAGGGAAATAACTGAGACATCCGGAAGAGGCATGACACGTGGAACTAGAACAATCTAACCTGGTGGATGAAATAAAGTGTTCAGTTCAAAATTCCAACGTATATCACATATATAGATAGATAGATAGATACTAAATTTAAAATAATACATAAAAATAAAATAAACTCCGAATTTAAGTTTTTAAAAAAATTTGAAATTTCAGCATGTCCTTGTCGGTAAAACCAACGCTCTCGCTTTTATATCATTCTCCTTCTACACATATAGGGTGCGATAAATAAATTGTCGTCTAAATGACGAAAATGAAAATAACACTGATATGTCATTTTAACAGATATATTTACCAGAATTACAGAAAAATATCTTGAAATACTAAAGGGTAAATTTATACAATGAAATTGCCATTGGCTTCAACCACAGCCTCCAGACAACTTTGGAATCTCCTGCAACTCTTCTGGATGGTCTCCTTGTTTAAGTTGGTGAATGCTGCTATAATTCTTGCCTTCAGTTCATCTTTGGTATTATAAGGAGTTTTGTTGGTCTCTCGCTCAACTGAGCCCCACACATCAAGGGAGTTGCAGTCTGGGAAGTTAGGTTGCCAGATGTAAGGGGTGATGTGGCTGCAGAAATTGTCTGACAGCCATGACTGGGTTCTTCTGCTTGTGTGGCATGGTGCAGAGTCCTGTTGCCAACCACAGGGTCATCCAGAAGCCACCCTCTTGACCCAGGGCAGTAATACCTCCTCAAGGTACTTGATGTAGGTCTCTGTGTTGAGTCTGAGGCCCTGTAGGAAGATGAATGGAGGCATAATGTCACCATCACTAGTGATCACTCCAAACACCTTTGTAATCACCATTAGACTCATCCAACTCTTTCCGAATCCTCTACACCGTCGTCAGATTAACACTCCAAACACTCTGAAATGTTCGTATTGGAGCTTCCAGCATGAATGCCAAGCAGTACAGCATGTCATTTCCAAATTTCTGGCAGAGTGAATTGTGTCATGGTGCTCTTTTTCTCACAGACAGTGCCCAACTGACCCTATTATACTGTGCAGTCGACAAAATCAAAAATAAACAACATGCATGCATGAAATTAAAAATATAAAGTGGCAACAATTAACCCATCGCATCCTTCAGCAAAAATATTACTTTAAAATAGGTACCTCCAAAAATAAAAATGACAGCTAAGGTTTAAAATGAATTTTTAAAAATGAAAAATCGTTCTTGAAGCTTTTATTTTGATTTCAAGCTAATAGATTAAATTTAATATTTCCAAGAAATAAAATACTTTGCTGTATTTCAAAAAGTAATTTGAATTGTCTGACGGAGTTTCTTTTGTTCTTTTTTCTAAATACTTGATTAGCGCCCTTTTTTAGTCATCTTTCACCTCTTTATCAAAAAATCTTAAAAAATAAAATGCACTTTTCTGAAAATTTATTTGAGGCATACTAACTGATTTAAAGAATCAGATTGGAAACAAATATTATCGTTCTCGCGTCGAACTCGACGTATGAGGGTCAGACAGATCAGTTCCCAGAAACTGAAAGCCCGACAGCCACACAGGATTTGATTATAGTGGTGAAGGCCTTGTGCAGGGCCATCCACACTTTTTGGAGGGACGAATACAGGGACCTGGTGCAACGGATGCCACAAGGTCCCCAAACGACCCTCCGCAGGTTTTGAATTCAGAGTTGTCCTTCTCCTAGACCAGTTGCCATCCAAGGCTATAGAACCCAGTCTGTCCTGCTATTTACCCATAGTTGGAGGGAGAAGAAGAGGATTCACACCTTTCCCAAGGGTGTTAGCACGTTAGTGAATGTAATGGAATCGACTGGGATTCGAACTCGGCTCTCCGATTCCTCAATCCAAGCCGTTATGCATTACTCCACCGTGCCTCCTAAACAAATATTACTTTAAGTTTAAAACACTAGTGAGTCCTGATGAAGGCTCTCTGGAGGATGAAACACATTGCACAGAATTTTTTTCTCACTTTATCCTTCATTTGCCTAACAGCCATATTTTGATGTTTATAAAACTGCTTCAAAATCTGACCCTCAAAATCTTGTATCCTCTATGGATGCAGGATCTCTATTGATCTCTGCCAGTGGGGGCTTGGGCACACCTTAGAAATTTTCTCTCAATTTTACTTTACCAAAAGGGTACATCTTATAATCTGGTGTGTCTTATGTATAGTATAGATGGCCACTTGTATCCGAGAATACCCGTCTACTAGGGTGGCGGCTAGCCAATCCCAGTAGCAGACGCTTGCTCAGGCGCATTTGTGTTGATTCAAGAGAGCCCATCTGGGATTTAAACTGCAACTATGCTGAGCAGACCTTAGTTACAGTTTCTGGGAAAGAGCGTGTTATCCAGCATGATCAACAATTTGAACAAGGCGAGCATGAGTTGCTTAATAATTTCAGACATGGTGTGTGTGTGTGTGTGTCTGTGTCTCTGTGTATGTGTGTGTGTGTGTGTGTATGGTATTCTATGGTCAGAAAGCGAACGTTCTAACCACTCGGCCACACACTCAAGAGACCCAGGTTCAAATCTCACCATGGTTGATTTGTCAGGAAGGAGACTTCCTAATGTTATTAGGAAAGTGCCTGAAAACCATACCACGGGTTAACCCAAGCCTTATGAGTGAAATTGGGTAGACAGGACACTTGGAGCATTTTAACCACTCAGCCACATGCCCATCGGATGTGTCTTATAAGATGCAAAATAAATTACCTACCTAATTGCGGACAACTATTCTATAATATAAAAGACAATGTTAGATATCTATTGGACACATAGCCTGACCTTCAATTATTAATGAGATATTTCATTTGTATCATAACAGGAGGCATTACTCAAGGTCAATAAGCAAACACATCTCATGTTATCAGCACAAGGGAATATCTCATTAGTACAGAGGTTCTTAACCTTTTTTTGCCCAATATACCCTTTCCACCGAATGTCTGAATGTCATTGCCCCATTTTACAAGATTGTTCAATTCAAAAGGTGCATTCCAAATAGTATGCATGTATAAATGAAAACCTTCATTTTTTTTCACATGTTTTTTTATGCCTCTTGATTCCCTGGGGAACATAGGGCCGCAACAACACCTTTCCAACGGACATGGTTCTGGGCGATCCTCTTCAGATCAGACCAAGTCGTGCCGGCTGCCTTCACCTTGTGGATTCCAGTCAAGGGCCTGCCTGGTAACACTAGAAGCAGTACATATAAATTTACATACATTATTTTTCATAGGAGAGTTTTACAAATTTAATAGCAATAGAAAATGCTCATGGATTTTTAAAATTGAATCGATGTATTGTAATTTGTTTTAATTCATGAGAAAATACAAAGACGAATCTGCAATATTATTGGTCCTGACGTAGCATCTCAGTCTCATTCACTTTCCCACTGCCATAAACTGATTTCTCTGCCTCTTTTCTATAAATACTTTCATTGTAATTGTTCAGTTGAGCTCTTTGCTATGGTACCTAGACTTTATGAATGTAAGTACAGTACTACACTGGCAGGGAGGTCTCAGCCAATTTAGGGTTGAATTGGCTCAATGTAACTATAAGTTCTATACTAACAGTTTCTTTTCTCACACAACTCACCTGTGGAACTCTCTTCCAGCTCCAAGCTTTTCAGTTGACTTTGATCTTCAAAAATTTAAATGTAATGCCAATCGTTATCGACTGTCTTCCGAATTAATCTTCTTTTGTTCTCAACCATCAAAAAATGCTTCATTTATCTAATTCTTTCACACCCAGTAAACCCATGTGTCTTAGTGGCTTTACTGCCTTACATGGGGTATATATATATATATATATATATATATATATATATTACTTATATAATATATATATTACTAATATAATATAACATATATAAATATATATATATATATGTTATATATATATATATATATACATATATATATATATGTTTTATATATATATATATATATATATATATATATATATATATTACTTATATAATATAATATTATGTATATAAAATTATTATATTTGCACTACACTGTATTGAGCACACTTTTAAGAAAAGCATTTTTTGGTTATTAGGAGTTATTCTGTATACACCAATCCTATACTTGGTTACTTACAATATATATATATATATATATATATATATATATATATATATATATATATATATATATATATATATGTAAGTAACCAATTACTTATATATATATATATATTATTTATATTATATATATTATATAATATATATATATTATTTATATTATATATATATATTACTTATATAATATATATATTTATATTATATATATATAACTTATATAATATATATATATTATTTATATTATATATATATTACTTATATAATATATATATATTACTTATATAATATACATATTTATATTATATATATATAACTTATATAATATATATATATTATTTATATTATATATATTACTTACATAATATATATATATTTATATTATATAATATAAATAATATATATATATATATTATTTATATTATATAATATAAATAATATATATATATTATGTATATTATATATATATTACTTATATAATATATATATATATATTATTTATATATGTATATATTACTTATATAATATATATATATATATTATTTATATTATATATATATATTACTTATACAATATATATATATATATATTCTTATAATATATATGTTACCTATATAATATATATATATATATATTACTTATATAATATACATATATATTACTTATACAATATATATATATATATATTCTTATAATATATATGTTACCTATATAATATATATATATATATATATATATATTACTTATATAATATACATGTATATTACTTATATAATATATATATTCTTATAATATATATGTTACTTATATAATATATATATTACTTATATAATATATATATTCTTATAATATATATGTTACTTATATAATATATATATTACTTATATATATATATATATATATATTACTTATATAATATATATATTCTTATAATATATATGTTACTTATATAATATATATATATATATATATATATATATATATATATATATTATTATTACGTATAATATATATTAATGTATTATTCATAAGAATCTTGTAAATAGTATGTTTCTGTATTGCGTATTGTAGTATTTTAGTCCTTATTATGACAAGTGAGCCTACAAGAAAGGGTTGTAGCTGCTTCGAACCTTAAGAAGAAAATGAAAACATATACTTTTAGCATTAAAATCTGGAAATTAATCTGTGACCATATATATATTACTGATCAAAATTTGGGACAACATTGATTTAAAGAAATAAATTTATTTTTTACTATGTTTGCATGCAATGATACAATAATTTATTCAATCATGCAATTTATTATGCAACAATTTAAGTAAAATGATCTTTTTCTGTCGACATTTGCATTGCTTTCTGCATGTCATTGCTGGTAATAATGCAGTCCCTTTTTTGATATCTGCAATTTTCTAGCAATCTGACATTCAGAATATCCTTCTATAGAAAAAATTTCCACTTGGCTTCTTTTTTCAATATTAATCTGTTTAGTTCTTGGTATTTTAATAGTTTCTTAAAATTAATTTCAATCACCCATTAATCTCGATGGAATTGAACATTTACTAAGCAGTGGAGCTGAAATATTTGTAAATTTCTGCTCTACACTTCAGAAAGGGCATCAGGTTGTAACAAAACTTCCAAAGCTGATGCAAATAAATTTATAAGGCTTGTAAAAAGATTTGTTCGAATTTTATATCAAGATTTGAATTTATTTATCCAAAGATACAAAATTAGTGTTTTTTATGAACTTATAGAAACAATTCAGGGTGGTCCCAAACTTTTGATTGGTAATGCATATATATATATATATATATATATATATATATATATATATATATATATATATAGTGTAACCTGGATATAAGAGAGTTGTCGGGACCGGAGAAGAAGTCTCTTATATCCGGGTTTCTCTTATATCCGGGTTTGGTCTATTATATATACATTAACACAGGCTCTAATTTGGGACCAGAGAAAATCTCTCTTATATCCGGGCTTCTCTTATATCCGGGTTACACTATATATATATATATATATATATATATAAAATTCTCAAAATGTGTGTGTGTGTGTGATTGGATGTTGTTTATGCATTTCCACAGTTTTCATCCGATTTTGATGAATTTTTTTTTACTTGATAGACAATTCTTCAGCGCCAGTTTTGAGTCCAAATTGTTGGCGACAATGGCTCTCCACTACTTCCTGTCCATTATAACTCTCAACAACGTTTTACTATTTACTATTTGTTCTTGGATATATATCTTTCATAAAAACAAAAATAAATAGTTTAAATTATTACAATAATATTATCTATATCTATAATTCTCAAAATGGATGTGTGTGTGTGTGTGCGTGTGCGTGTGATCAGATGTTTATGCGTTACCACAACTTTCATCCGATTTTGATGAATTTTTTTTGTTTGATAGACAATTCTTCAGTGCCAGTTTTAAGTCTAAATTGGCTGGAAAAAATTACAACCTTGAAGGTGAAAAATCGAAAAAACTGATTTTTACACTTTGCTCAAAAATCAAAGGCAAAATTTAATGCCTGTAAAAAACAACATACAATCAATTTAGAGATTTGAAATCTAACGCAAAAAATTATTAGAATTATAGAAACCAATTATATTATGAATAAAAATGATTGTATATTATTATTTTGATGGTCCATGCAGGAGGTGCCTTCCTTGCAAGATTGAGAATGCAAAAACGGCCCTTTTCAGGGCCACCCCCACATTCAAATTGTTACCCCCACATTTGGGGACGTGCCTCAGTTACAGCCAATTGATGTTACTAATATTGATTTTTGAGTGGGCTGGCTTTAAATTTAAACTGCTCCAATTGAAAGGCAAAATTTCCCAGTAATGAAACACCCAGTTGAAGATGGGTTATACCGCTAGTACATATACATATATATATATATATATATATATGTGTGTGTGTGTGTAATTTGGCAGCAACTTTTCTTTTAAACATGTAGTATTGAATGTTAAAGACAACATAGTCTTGCATATTTTCTTTTGAATTTTCTCATATTCTCTAATGAGACTTTTTATTTGAAAATGATTTCGAAATATGTATTGTCCATACGATGACCTAGCGCTTTCAAACATCATTGTTCATCTTCAGGGTCAATATTTTTATTCAAAATTTTTAGTTTGTAAAAAAAGTAGCAATATGATTACGCTACAAGATAATTGGCAAATGTTTGTTTAAAAAAATTCTAATTATTTACATTGTTCAGACTGTTGTCTTCATCTCTATTGCCATATTCCCGGCATTTTGGCCATTGTACACCTCGGCCTTCTTCAGGATCCGTCTATATTTCTGAGATGAGGTATTCTAATTATTTACATTATTCAGACTGTTGTCTTCATGTGTCGCCATATTCACAACGTTTCAGCCATTGTACACCCTGGCCTTCTTCAGGATCTGTCTATATTTCTGAGATGAGGTATTCTAATTATTTACATTATTTACATTGTTCGGAATGTTGTCTTCTCTGTGTTGCCATATTCATGATATTTTGGCCATTGTACACCCCGGCCGTCTTCAGTTGATTGGAATTTCGAACTGAACCCTTTATTTCATCCACTGGGGTAGATTGTTCCCAAGAAAAACAATAATAACAACAAAATTGCAATATGAGCGCTGGTAATTATTTTCATGTAGGGATAAAGAAGGCTCAGTTA
>OZ038515.1:40580985-40593485 GCA_964036315.1 Acanthosepion esculentum
ATATGGGTATCTGCTAAAATAACATTTAAAGTGATAAAATATGTGTATGCGTGTGTGTAGGTGTATAAAAATTTAGATATAACTAAAAAATATATCTGTAAAAAAACAAAAGGAAATTTTTTCTTTTTTATGTTTCACCCTTTGATGGACTTTATCAAGGCAAATGTACCGTCAAAGTTCATTCAAGAATCATCAAGAGAGCGGTGAATAAGTTTAAAAAAGAGGGAACAGTAGAGAGGAAGACTGGATTAGGAAGTCACAACAGCAAGAAGTATCATCAACTTAGAGTTAAATACATCCTTATTGTTTAAAGTAGAGTCCAATAGTGTTATAAAAAACCTTGGAGAATTCCAGTAAGATATCTTTAATCATTTCTAAGATACAACAGTTCAAATCTTAATCTAACAATTGGACAGTTTTGCTGTTACATATGGTGTGTGTGTGTGTGTGTATATATATATATCATGAGAAAGTGACATGTTTCATAGAATAATTTAGACGTTTTGTCTACTTATTTTCAGTTGGATCCTTTCATATTCACGGACAAGCTTTTTGATGTCGTTATTGAAGGAAGAGAGAAAATTGCCGTGTTGATACATATTTGATTCCAAGCACTTTCGACATAACACAATGTCATAATCAGGATGTTGTTTATTTTGAGACAAAATTGCTGTGTTCATCTGAAGGTTAATTTTTTTTCCTTGTGAAGTGTAGAATGCTGAGTGAGTACGTGAGGCTTGATTAACACTTCAAGGGAAGTAACTAAGAATGATGTAAAATTTTACTCGGAATAAATATGTATCAAGACAGTAATTTTCTCTCTTCCTTTAATAATGACACCAAAAAGCTTGTCCGTGAATATGAAAGGATCCAGTTGAAAACAGGTAGACAAATCTCATCTAAATTATTCAATGAAACATGTCTCAGTGAAAAAAAAATATACGCAATATATATATATATATATATAACATCAAAAACATGTAAAATGCTACACAAATGCAATCATGTTTCGATGTGTATTAAGAGATCTCATCAGGTATTAGTAAATAACTGGTAAGTAGATTTACTAACACCTGATGAGATGTATTAATACATATCGAAACATGATTGCATTTGTGTAGCGTTTTTACATGTTTTTGATGTAATATCCTAAAATAAATACTGCTCTTCTTTTGTATTGAACCCCCTTTTAAATTGAATGTTAAGAACGTCGGAATTGGACTCTATTCACTCTCATTTCACACACACACACATTATATATATATATATATATACATACATACATACATATATATATATACATACATATATATAAATACAGAAAATTAGGATATTAGCCACCAATTCCACTACTTTGTTTCCAACCTCTCGTTATCTTCTGGTGATTTCGGTCAATTAATTACCTGGCGCTTTATTTTTAAAAATAAAAAAAATTATGAAATGCTATTTATTTTTTGAAAAGCCAATAAATAAAGGAATAAGCGCACGACATGAGGTGTGGTGTGAGATGAGGAGTAGGAGGAGGGGAAAATCAAGTCGATTGGTGGAGGAGTAAATGAATTATACAGACGTTCATTTCATGCCATTTACGAGTTAAATATCAAATGCAGATCGACTGAGTATTGCAATCCGACAGGATGACAAAATAAAGAACAAGTAGGAAACGTATATCAATCTAACATGTTTCACTTTTAGTAAAGCTTCGTCAGAAATTGAGAGAAAAATGATCTTTTTTTTTGTCTGTTTTCTCTCGGTCTCTGATGAAGCTTTAATAAAAGTGAAACATGTTAGATTGATATATGTTTCCTGTTTGATGTTTTTTTAGAGGAGGTTTAAGGTGGGAGTAAAAAAAAAAAAAGTGCTTTTATAAATAAAAAGAATAAACACTATTGAGAAAAGAAATGTTTAATAGCAACCAGGTTTCTTGTTTAAATTACAAATTGCTTCAATGACTTGTTACATTGTATCTTCTCGTCTGACATAAATAGTTCTGTCCAACATCGTTCAAGCAAAGGAAAAAAAAAAAAAGACAACAAAAAAGAAAAAAAAGAAAAAGAAAGTAGATATATAAACATCCCTGCTCACTTTAAAATTAGGAAAAACAAAGAAAGACAAAAAAAAAAGAAGAAAGAGACAAAAGTCAAAATATGACAAATATACAAATAAGGGGAGAGAAGTAAAAAAAAAAAAAAAGATTCCCCAAATAAATAATTATAAATTATTAAATAAATAAATAAATAAATAGATCACACAGGAGAAGGAAATTAAAAAATAGTTGTTTTAAGTAAGCAAACCTCTATTAACATTGTTAAACAGTCTCCCCTTGTGAAATGAAAGTTTAAAAAAAAAATAAAAAAATAAAAAATACACCTAAAATTATTATCAGAATTTCTTGGAGGAAGCGTTACCATTATTAATTTTTGATTCCACACCATTTAATATTTCTTTTTAAATTGCAATGACTTTGTTCATTTTTACTCTAGTCATGAGTCAATATTCTAGTCCAGCACCGCATTTTGGGAATTGTGAGCATCAAATAAAAATTTATAATTAATATCAGATTTTTATTTTCATTTTTCTAATTAATGCCAGATTTTCAGATTTTTATTTTTAATATCAGATTTTTATTTTATAATCAGGGATGAAGAATTGAAAAACGTTCTTGGCACTGGGAGAAAACATGGAAAAACTAGCCAAAAATTAATAATAGAATTGCCCGTTGAAAAAATAAATAAATATGTGGACCGATTTCTGGTAAGAGTCAAAACAAAAAGGTTTCTAGTATTTAAATGTAGCAATAAACATATTTATTTAGTTTTTATTACGATTACTTTAAAATATTCAAGGAGGTAACACCTCTGCTGCTGTTAACGTATATATACATTTTTAAAAAGTGCATATACAGTGTTACAAAACTTTAAACAAGTCCTATCAATTTTTTTTTTTAACTTTTTCAAACTAGTTGTTTTATATAATTGATAAATTAAGCAAAGTTTATTTTTATTTTTTTTTGTTTAGAGTACTTTCGAATGTTGCTACATTCATTTCCAAGGATTTTGTTTTTGTAACTTTTTTTCATTCGTTTTTTATAATTATTTATTAGAAATAAATATTTAAAATATAATATTTGGCTAAAAAAAAAAATAAATTAAAAAACATAAATGAGGCCAACTTCTGTGACTTGAAATTCATTCCAGCAAATAAGGAGTCACTGGAAGAAGCCAAAAACATTTCCATAAATACACAAAAATGAAATCCTTGAAAAAAGTATAATCTCAAGGGAAGGGAAGAAAGAAAGAAAGAAAGAAAGAAAGAAAGACAGGAGCTAAGGGAAGAAAGAAAGAAAGACAGGAGCTAAGGGAAGAAAGAAAGAAAGACAGGAGCTAAGGGAAGAAAGAAAGAAAGACAGGAGCTAAGGGAAGAAAGAAAGAAAGACAGGAGCTAAGGGAAGAAAGAAAGAAAGACAGGAGCTAAGGGAAGAAAGAAAGAAAGACAGGAGCTAAGGGAAGAAAGAAAGAAAGACAGGAGCTAAGGGAAGAAAGAAAGAAAGACAGGAGCTAAGGGAAGAAAGAAAGAAAGACAGGAGCTAAGGGAAGAAAGAAAGAAAGACAGGAGCTAAGGGAAGAAAGAAAGAAAGACAGGAGCTAAGGGAAGAAAGAAAGAAAGACAGGAGCTAAGGGAAGAAAGAAAGAAAGACAGGAGCTAAGGGAAGAAAGAAAGAAAGACAGGAGCTAAGGGAAGAAAGAAAGAAAGACAGGAGCTAAGGGAAGAAAGAAAGAAAGACAGGAGCTAAGGGAAGAAAGAAAGAAAGACAGGAGCTAAGGGAAGAAAGAAAGAAAGACAGGAGCAAGGGAAGAAAGAAAGAAAGACAGGAGCAAGGGAAGAAAGAAAGAAAGAAAGGAGCAAGGGAAGAAAGAAAGAAAGAAAGGAGCAAGGGAAGAAAGAAAGAAAGAAAGGAGCAAGGGAAGAAAGAAAGAAAGAAAGGAGCAAGGGAAGAAAGAAAGAAAGAAAGGAGCAAGGGAAGAAAGAAAGAAAGGAGCAAGGGAAGAAAGAAAGAAAGGAGCAAGGGAAGAAAGAAAGAAAGGAGCAAGGGAAGAAAGAAAGAAAGAAAGGAGCAAGGGAAGAAAGAAAGAAAGGAGCAAGGGAAGAAAGAAAGAAAGACAGGAGCAAAGAAAGAAAGAAAGAAAGAAAGACAGGAACAAGGGAAGAAAGAAAGAAAGAAAGAAAGACAGGAACAAGGGAAGAAAGAAAGAAAGAAAGAAAGGAGCAAGGGAAGAAAGAAAGAAAGAAAGGAGCAAGGGAAGAAAGAAAGAAAGAAAGAAAGGAGCAAGGGAAGAAAGAAAGAAAGGAGGAAAGGAGGAAGGGAACAAACAAAGAAGGGGAGATAAAAATATTTAACATCTGCCAATACCTCATAAATAAATGAAAGATAGGAAAGTACACTAATTGGTTTCAGAGAAAAAAAGAAATCCTTGAAAAAAGTACAATTTTTTCCTTTATTTTTTTTTTTTTAATTTATTTTATTTGAATTAAATGTTTTAATAAATGATCTTGAAAAAAAATTACACTTGACAAAATTTTTTTTTGTTACGTATATAAAATAAAGTTCAGTTTAGAAGGAGTTTTGTTCATATTTTATATTATCAATTTAACCTCTGACATTTTTTTGTTTTTATACAGAACGGCCATTAATTATATTTTAATAAAATATGAAAACAAGTCTTTTCCATGTATATTTATGATAAAATAAAAATTAATATTCATCTGGTATAAAAAACAAAATGTTCTCTTAGTTAAAAGGTTAAGAGAAAGAAAATAAAAATAACTTCAAAATAATAATCCATTCATTTTAACATTTTCATTTCAAAAATAATATAATCTGACTTTATGAAACTTATTTACTGAGCATTTAGATGATGTCATCCTTTTTCTCATGGCTGCCAACATTCTTCAGGTACTGAGTAACTCTACTCAGCACCTGAAGATTGCATTGTGCCTAAAACTCCGAGCCGTGCTGTGAGGAACAATATGCACATTTATTAATATATACTTAATAGCTCTGTTGTATTACATCGAGCACTGTTTTATCTTATAATGTCATACAAGAGGCCAAAATATTAACAACAGAACCATATGTCTAGACATCTGCTATTCCATGACCATTATAGTATAGCAATCTTCTAAGTTAACATAACAGAATATCATCTCTGATGGTGAATACCTTTGCCAAAATAACTGAATTCAGTTTCCATAAATAAAATTGTCTGCTGAATCACTTTTAAATTATTATTGAGAGAAATGTTTGTAAGATGGGGAATTTAGCTTTTAAAAAATAAAGAAGAGGAGATAAAAATGTTTAATGTCTCCTGCCTATACCTCATAAATAATCGACTATTCCATTTTGAGTATGTGGAAAGAGAGGAAAATACACTACTTGGTTAGAAAGAAAGAAAGAAATAAATAAATAAAGAAAGAAGCAAGGGAAGAAACAAGGGAAGAAAGAAAGAAAGAAAGGAGGAAGGGAAGAAACAAACAAAGAAGGGGTGATAAAAATATTTAACATCATCTGCCAATACCTCATAAATAATTGAAAGAGAGGAAAGTACACTAGTTGGTTTCAGAGAAAGAAAGAAAGAAACAAGGGAAGAAAGAAAGAAAGAAAGAAAGAAAGGAGGAAGGGAAGAAACAAACAAAGAAAGGGAGATAAAAATATTTAACATCATCTGCCAATACCTCATAAATAATTGAAAGAGAGGAAAGTACACTAGTTGGTTTCAGAGAAAGAAAGAAAGAAAGAAGGGAGGAAAGAAAGAAAGAAAGAACGAACGAACGAAAGAAGGGAGGAAAGAAAGAAGGGAGGAAAGAAAGAAGGGAGGAAAGAAAGAAGGGAGGAAAGAAAGAAGGGAAGAAAGAAAGAAAGAAAGGAAGAAAGAAGGGAAGAAAGAAAGAAGGGAAGAAAGAAAGAAGGGAAGAAAGAAAGAAGGGAAGAAAGAAAGAAGGGAAGAAAGAAAGAAGGGAAGAAAGAAAGAAGGGAAGAAAGAAAGAAAGAAAGAAGTGAAGAAAGAAAGAAGGGAAGAAAAAAAGAAAGGAAGAAAGAAGGGAAGAAAGAAGGGAAGAAAGAAGGGAAGAAAGAAAGAAGGGAAGAAAGAAAGAAAGAAGTGGACATAAAAATATTTAACGTCTCCTGCCAATACCTCATAAATAATGGACTATTCTGTTTTGATGACATGGAAAGAGGGAAAACACACACAACTAAGAAAGAAAGGGAAGATAGAAGTGTTTAACGTCCGTTTCAGTGAAATGGAAAAAGTTGTCAATTTCAAATCTTTTCATTTGTATCCCCTTACTTCTTACAATAATGACCAGCATTGACATCTAGTATTGTTATTAAAACATTTTGTTAAAGTTGTTAAGCTCAAATATTTAATGATGTGACAGGGAAATTTATACAGCTATTTTATTTATACGGCTATTTATTTATTTATACAGCTATTTTATTGTTGTGGAACTCGCCATGAGGCTTGTTCAATCATAAGAGTTAAGAATTAAAATTTATCAGAAAATTTCAATAAGAAAACTGTTAAATTTTCACAGGCCTTTCTAGTATTTATATAATTTTACTTAAAAATTTATTTTGACTCTTACTAGACAAGGAACACAGAAATCTAGATCCGCATTTTACTTATATATTTATTTAACATTTATATTTATTTAACTGTAATTTTGGAACAAAGTTAAGATTCTGAAAGTTGAACAGTTTGAAAAAAATTTGTTGACAGAATCAATGGCATTTTGGAAAGTTCCAATAACACTTTTAAGAGGTAAGTGTTCTTCAGAAATAATTCTTTGATAATATAACAATAATTGGATTAGACATAAGACGTAAATCGTTTAGTAGTTGTTTTATAGAAAGCAAGGAGAAAGATTTTTTTTTTTTTGTTCCTATGGTTAAGAGTTTGACAGAGAGAATTTTTTTTTTTTTTTAAACTTTGAAATTTCAGACTAGAATAATTTATGCGTCTGCACTAAAGACTAAAGTAAAAATGAGGTTGGAGGTGGGATGAAATAAAAAAAAACGGTGTGTGCAAATGTGAGGGGGTGTGCAATGGAGTTTTAAGGGGGGGGGGGGAGAAAAAGAAAAAAAAAAAATTGAAATTACGAAATATTAAAATAATCAAACTGAAAATAATTCCATTAAAAAAAAAAAAAAAAAATTGAAATTACGAAATATTAAAATAATCAAACTGAAAATAATTCCATTAAAAAGAAAAAAAAAAAATTGATTAAAAAATGTAAACATAAAAAAATTACACATCTACCCATTCATCAGACCCTGCAATTAAGAAACAGGGCAAGTATTTGTAATGGAGTTTTTACTAACAAAATGAGAAATGCAGTGTGTGTATGTGTGTATATATATATATATATATATATATATATATATATATATATATATACACACACACACATATATTAATAAATATACATATACCTACGTTTTGGTGCGCGACTTAAGTTTCGCTGGTTTTCCAGCTCATCAGGCACAAAGTAAATCTTATGTTTTAAAACATAAGATTTACTTTGTGCCTGATGAGCTGGAAAACCAGCGAAACTTCAGTTGCGCACCAAAACGTAGGTTTATGTATATTTATTAATATATATCTTTGCTCTAACCACATCGAGCACTATTATGTTTACACCTCATGACTAAATTTGATGATTATTTATTTGCTTGCCTGTGTATGCATGCCAACATGCGCATATATGATTGCTTATATCTGGTCATTTGATATATATGTTGGGTTTCAATCCTAGCTAGAGGCAACCGGACGTCTAGCCACACTAATGAGCTGTGATACAGCGAACACAGTCTGTCTGTGGATGACAATATATATATATATATATATATATATATATATATAACAGTGAGTGATCCCCATTTCTCATGCTGTTGATGAAGGACACAGGCGTGCCCAAAAATTCCAGACTTAAAACCTTTATTTCTGTGCTTCATTTCTGTCATATGGTTAATAATTAATAAAGCTTATATATATATATATAAAAAATGAAGCCTAGAGAGGCGAAATGAGAAATCAAATCTTGTTTCAATGGAAGGGTTTTCTATTTGTCATATTTCTTCAAAACTTTATCGGAGTTCTATATGCTATTTTACACACACAGATATATATATATATATAGATATAGATATATATATATATATACACACACACACACAGGGTGTCCCAAAAAATTTGACATCATTTCGCAGACCAATAATTTTGGCAATTCTTGTTGAAATAACCTCAAATTTTCACAGAATGTATAGAAACAGATCAAGATTTCATATTTAATGTTTTATTTTTCTTCCATTTTCAGGTTGAGCCACACCTTTCACTCTCATTTTGCGTCTTGGAATATGCTTGCACAACAGTCAGCCAAGACTGTGCAGCGGGCCTTCAATGCAAAATTTGGAAAAACTTCACCAACTGGCAAACTAATCTGGACTTGTTACCAAAAATTTAAAGAGGAATGCTGCTTATTCAGGACTAAAGGATTTAGTAGATCCTCATCATCATCATCATCAAATTGTTTGGCAAGAGCTTAACTACCAACTTGACGTGTGCCGTGTCACAGGCAGTGCACATACTGAACACTTATGAAATCGGTTCCATAATAAACTTTTGATGTTCAACACCTAAACTGTTCCATTTCATTGAGCTAGACTTAGTAGTTTTCAAGATAATTGCTTTTAAAATAATGTCAAATTTTTGGAGACACCCTGTATATAACTTAGACCGACTTTAAATGTGAATTAAGTTTAAAATCGGCCTCCAGTTATTGGAACACCCTTTATATTTGGCAATTAGAAACGTTCATGAAAGTAGATTTCTTTAGAAATATATCCAATAATGCATTTTGACACTTAAGGCTTCATCAGATCCGAAAGCAAAAGAATGAAATGTGTATATATATGTTGAAATAATGAAATCTTAGTACTTTTTCCCTAAGCTTGAGTTTTCTCTTGATTAAAGAAGAAAGAAAATGAGTGAGTTTTAAAAAAGTCATTAAAATTTTTTTTTTTTTTTACTCTCAGTTTGAGTTGAAAGTTGTTACATAATTTCACAACTTTCTTATATCGTATTAAAAGCAAATCTGCTTCACCTCATCAGACTGGCTCAAAAGTAAGAAATTTAGCCTTTTCTGAAAATGTATCCAAGTCCTCATATAATCCTTCAGAATGAGTAGAAAGTAAAAGATTTTTTTTTGTTTATTTATCCATGCATTTTCTGTGTTGACAGTAGGTTTTAAAATTAGGATATATAATCCTGACAAAGGTTATTAAATTTTTGACAATTGGAAAATGTTCATGAAAGTAGATTTGTTTAGAAACATTTTTCTTTCTCCTTTAATCATGAGAAACTCCAAATTAAGGAAAAAAAATTATTAAGAATCCTTATTTAAGAATTCACTCAAATACACAGACATGCATTTTATTCTTTTGCTTTCAGAACTGATGAAGCCTTAAACAGCAAAATGCATTATCGGATATATTTCGCATTATCGATATATAATTGCAGTAACTTGTCAATCATCTTGAATGAAACTTGTGTGTGCGTGTGTGCATGAATAGGCAGGATAGAAAATGTACATACACGTACAAATACTAGCACATACGTAAGTATACTTATTCCTCAGGTGTTACAAATACAGTACTCTGTTGTTATGAAACAGAGCTTTAAGTATATATTAGTGAATGTCGATAAGACTACTCGAAGTTTCATCCTGAAGATTGCATTAACTATATGAATCTCTGAATCGCCGTTAGATATTATGTATATTCACTATTATATATATATATATATATATATTTGCAAAAAAAGGCTAAAAATAATGGAAGCCTTACTAATAAAAACAAACAAACCAACGCTTAATAATATTAACTTTGAACATGGACATAATATCTTGACCGTGTTTTGAAAAAAAAAAAATTAAAATCACTTTATAAAACATACATATGACAAACTATTTCTATTTCTAATTCTAACAGTTGAAATATAATCCTTGAAAATGGCTAAATGTATAGCCAAAAGCGCTTGGATAAAAAGAACATTCGGACAGTTTTTATATAATTTATCCTCTGAAAAGAAAAACTTTATTAGATCGCACGAGAAATTATATAAAAAACTAAATAAAAGCACCTTGTCAGTCGTTTTTAATGAAATGTGCATATTATATATGTGTATATATATATATATATATATATATATATATATATATATATATGAAGTTTAATTAAAAAACAGACAACCTTAAGGGTCCATTGATTATATTTTATTTCCCCAGGAAAGTGATTTTTTCCTGGTTCCTCAGATCACATTTCCTAGCATAAAAGAAAATGGTTTAAAAATTTAGATATTATTATTTTTATACAAAGTTTTTGAGGGGGAGTTTTAAGTTAATGTAAGGTGATAAAGAGAGGGGGAGCAGGACAACAGATTGTTGTTGCTGAGTGTTGACTTCAATATTATATATATATATATATTATATTATATGCATGGTACTTAGTGGAAAGCACTCAATATCTGTGATAGAGTTAACATTCAATTGTATGGATATTAGTTTGTAACCCTGGGTTTCATGTCTGATGATCACAAAAGTGTGAAACCCAGGGTTATAAACTAATATCCATACAACTAATATATATATTACATACACACACAACTTCAAAATTTATTTTTAGTGTATATGCATGCTTGAATAGATACATTTTTTAAACTGTATGTCTACAGGTTCGAATATTGCCAGAGTGCACATTTTGTTTACTAAGTTCTTTCAAAAGCATGAGCTGGTAGACATCATAGTGTTTAAAAAAAAAACAAGCAGGGTGTTTTGTTCAAACACAGGTATCCTTTGAAGATAATTTTTGAGACAAAATCTGCCTCATTGCTTTGGCCTAATGTTTTTGGGGTTCTTTTTGGGAGAAAGAAATTTCAACAGTTTAATAACAAATGTTGCTGTAAAGAAAAAAAGAAATAAAAGAAAGAAAAAAGAAAGAAAAAAGAAAAGAGAGAAAGAAAAAAGAGAAAAAAGAAAGAAGAGAAGAAAGAAAGAAAGAAGAGAAGAAAGAAGAGAAGAGAAGAAGAGAAGAGAAGAAAGAAAGAAGAGAAGAGAAGAAAGAAAGAAGAGAAGAGAAGAAAGAAGAGAAGAAAGAAAGAAGAGAAGAAAGAAAGAAGAGAAGAAAGAAAGAAGAGAAGAAAGAAAGAAGAGAAGAAAGAAAGAAGAGAAGAAAGAAGAGAAGAAAGAAGAGAAGAAAGAAAGAAGAAAAAAAGAAAGAAAAAAGAAAAGAAAGAAAGAAAAAAGTAAGAAAGAAAGAAAAAAGTAAGAAAGAAGAAAAAAGAAGAAAAAAGTAAGAAAGAAAGAAAAAAGTAAGAAAGAAGAAAAAAGAAAAAAGAAGAAAAAAGAAAAAAGAAGAAAAAAGAAAAAAGAAGAAAAGAAAAAAGAAAAGAGAGAAAAAAGAAAAGAAAAGAAAAAGAAAAAAGAAAAGAAAGAAAGAAGAGAAGAAAGAAGAAAGAAAGAAAAAAGAAAAAAAGAAAGAAAAAAGAAAAGAGAAAAGAGAGAAAAAAGAAAAGAAAGAAAGAAGAGAAGAAAGAAAGAAAAAGAAAAGAAAGAAAAAAGAAAGAAAGAAAAAGAAAGAAAAAGGAAAAGAAAGAAAAAGGAAAAGAAAGAAAAAGGAAAAGAAAGAAAAAGGAAAAGAAAGAAAAAGGAAAAGAAAGAAAAAGGAAAAGAAAGAAAAAGGAAAGAAAGAAAAAAGAAAGAAAGAAAAAAGAAAGAAAGAAAAAAGAAAGAAAGAAAGAAAAAAGAAAGAAAGAAAAAAGAAAGAAAGAAAAAAGAAAGAAAGAAAAAAGAAAGAAAAAAGAAAGAAAGAAAAAAGAAAGAAAGAAAAAAGAAAGAAAGAAAAAAGAAAGAAAGAAAAAAGAAAGAAAAAAGAGAAGAAAGAAAAAAAAGAAAGAAAAAAGAGAAGAAAGAAAGAAAAAAGAAAAGAAAGAAAGAAAAAGAAAAATGTCAAAAAACGTTTTTTTTCTTCTTTTTACACTATTACTTTATACTTCTTTTGCAATTTTTATTTTTTTAAAACAAAGTTTTTCTCGAGAATTGACAATGAAAATGTCACTATTCTTTGTAAATAAAGTCTAATAAATAAAGTGTTTAACATTTTTGTTGCCGTTTCTCAAGGAAAGAAAAAGAAAGAGAAGATAACTCCAGATGCTCTCATTCTATTTCAGTGAATTTACATGGCGACAAAAACATGAAAGAAATGCCCATAAAATGTTTTTTTTTTAATTTATAATTAGTTTTACTTGTTGTGTTGAAATTTTTCTTCTTCACAGATTTTCAGACATTTACGAATAAAAAATTGGTTTCATAATTGTTTCCTTATGATAAATAATAAACATTTGTCATTGCTGCACATTTTTATAAATTATTCTTGTAATTAAACA
>OZ038515.1:40600985-40665985 GCA_964036315.1 Acanthosepion esculentum
AAACAATTTGCTTTTATCTAGATTTCGGCTGGTGGGTTCTCTAAGCTTTCTCAGGTTTATACCGCATTCAGTTATATAGAGGGCAAAGAAAAATAAAACAGTCAAGATTTACAGACCAAAGTGACTTGGATTTCAAGCTACTAGTCTTTATGCATATTTTTATGTATAATACGACCCGCATGTTTCTGAAGCTAAAAAACAAGGAATTACATCCTTACGACCCCGTATTTCTGAAGCTAAAAAACAGGGAATAAATTACATCCTTGAGTATAAAATGACCCGCATGTTTCTGAAGTTAAAATCAAGGAATAACATCACTGAGTATAATACGATCCCATGTTTTTGAAGTTAAAAATCAAAGGATAAATTACATTCATTTTCTAAGCGTAGCTTAGATGTGGCACAAGGCCAAAAGTATAGGACACCCAGTGAGGATCAAACTCACTATTCAGTCGTATTAGTTTTAGCGAGACAAGCTTGCTAATAATTACACCATACTGAGGTGCCCCTAGAGAATAAATTACATCCTTGAGTTGAATATGACCCCATGTTTCTGAAGCTAAAAGCAAGGAATTAATTACATCTTTGAGTATAATACAACCCAGTAGTACAGGCACCAGTATGTAAAATCTTTTTGAAAAGTTGTACCATTCTATCTATTAAAATCTCAATGTCATACATATATTTCACTAGAATATTTAATTTCTTAAGATATTAAAGAATAGAAATGAACTGGATGTGTGTTTCTTCCATTCCAAAACTTATTCTTGAATTTTGGGGGAATGGTGTTTTGTTGAAACATTTAATGTTACCAAAACATGCCAGACGTTGTGTATTCCTTCTTTTTTTTATTTATTCAATTTCCTGTCTCTGAGACAAATGACATTCAATTATTCCCAAAGAACAAATATTGCTGACATATCAAATATCTTTTTGTAAATAATTGTTACAAACACCTGCCTACCTTGTGTTTTATTATCTATTGGGCTAACTGAGTGTATTTACAATTTGGCTGTTTCAAATAAGAGCTTTTTTAAGCGGAGTAAAAATTTCTGAAAATGTGTATAAATATGAGTCACACAGTTTTGCCTCTAAATTTTTGTTCAAAATTTCTCGTGTTACACACAAGCAAAGATGATAATTCAAGAGAGAAAGGGAAATGGATGTAGTAATAAAATGAATATTTGTTGTTGGGGTGGGTATGAGATTGGTTTCGTTCATTTTGCTTGGTGGCATATCAACACCTCTATGGGTTATTTAATACCGAAATCTAAATATTTTGACCACAATTTTATGGCTTCAATTAAATATATTTTAAAAGCAAGTGTATCCCTTCAACTACAGAAAAAATATATTTTTCGTCATTTTGATTTAAGTATGTATTGTTGGTTGGTTGATTTTGTTTAGTGGCATATCAACATCTCTATGGGTTATTTTGAACACAATTTTATGGCTTCAACTAAATATATTTTGAACGCAATTGTATGCCTTCAACTTCAGATAAAATGTATTGTTGGTTAGTTGATTTTGTTTAGCGGCATATCAACACCTCCATGGGTTATTTAATGCCGAAAGCTAAATATTTTGAACACAATTTTATGGCTTCAACTAAATATATTTTGAAGGCAATTGTATGCCTTCAACTACAGATAAAATGTATTGTTGGCCATTTTGCTTTAAATATGTATTGTTGGTTGGTTGATTTTGTTTAGCGGCATATCAACATTTCTATGGGTTATTTAATGCCAAAATCTAAATATTTTGGCCACAATTCTATAGCTTCAACTAAATAGATGTAGAATTGTATGCTTTCAACTACAGACAAAATGTATTGCTGGGTATTTTCTTTCAAAATGTATTGTTAGTTATTGTGATAGCCTACCCTCATCAGCTGCCAACCAGGGGAGGTAACACAGTTTCAGCAGCTAAGGCAGTACTGCCACCTCTGGTGCCACTGGCAGCTTTTGCCATCACCTTTTTGCTTTTTGTGTATATGTGTTACATAAAAATACATTGCTGGTAATTTTACGATAAAAAATGTAGTTTTATACTTTCATAGTGTTTTTTTTTTTTTTGGTGGGAGTTTACTGTTTGGCCATAGTTGGGGCCCTATCAGGTACTATCACTCCGAGTCAGGGTGGACCTGGTAACAACAACAATTAAGAGGTGGTTCCATGCTCCTGAAAGCGTCCAATCTCCCGATTGGAGGCCTTGGTGCTGAATAGTGGGTATTGAGAAAGAGCAAGTAAAATATAAACATGGTATTTGCGTGACAGCAGGAGCTGAGTATAGCCAACAGTGAAATATTTTTATGCTGACTGGTGTCATTAATTGTGATACTTTAATTTAGATTTTGGCTGTTGGGTTCTCTATATTTTCTAAGGTGTTGAGTAAACTATTTTTTTTCTCTCTTTTAATTCAAGGTCAATGGAAAGAAAGAGAAGAAAAATTGAATGTTACTGATTGAAATGCTTGAGAATCGTGGGTAGAATTCATAGCAGACCATCTTCTGAATTTTCCATTATTGGAAATATAAACGCTTACACTGTAAGGATATCAGAATAGCTAAAGAAATATGATTCTGGATTGGTCTGAAAAAGAATTAACAGGCAGAAAAGAATTAACAGGATGTGTGGGTGGTCAAAATGTCGTCCTTGTAACAATTGCCGTTTCTATTTCTTTTTGGTAAATAACTGAAAAGATTCTTGTCAGAAGAACATGGAGATTTTGTTATATTTTACAAATGATACCATTAGGGGGGGGGGAAAGAAAAATGTTGGCAAACATGGAGAAATGTGCCTATGCAAAACATTACTTAACTGCCAATTGATTCAAACTTTATAAAATGGTAAATAATAAGGATTTCCTTATAGTTGGTTCACATATCTTAATAATTTAGTAAATGTTTATAAATTTATGAATAAAAAATTGTTTTTGTATTTCTTTATAAATTGGTAAATGATAAACATTGCATTGCATTAGTTTTAATTTTAGAATGTTGTAAATATAAAATTATTCTTGTAAATAAACAATCTAATAAATAAATAGTTTTTAATATTTTTGTTGCAAATTCAAGAACAAAAAATGTATAAATTCACTTTTATCAAATGCTTAGATTTTATTCCCATTCTAATCACTTTTTAAAACAAACATTGCTGAAGAGTGAAGGTCGTTAAAATAACAGCAAATGTCATGGGGGGGGGGACCGTGCTTTACTGCTTGCACATTCATCCATGTCTGCCAAAATGTTGATCTGGAAGATTTTTTTATAAATTCTAAGAAATTTAAAAAAAAAAAGAAGAATTTTGGCACATTGATATCTATATGGGCCAGTGCTGAAATTACAACCAGATAAAAGCTAGTCGTAAAAAAAAAATCTTTGATGGATTTCCTAATGAAGAGCGTCTTTAACAGGTAAGAACTGATATTAAATATTTAGATGTTCATATGAAGTTTTGTTTCAGGAAAGATGAAGCAAATTTAGAAAATACAGAATCTTTGGAAGTCTCAGGTCATGGCTATTTGAAATCTTTGTTTTTTTTGGGGAATTGGGTACAAAGAACTGCAAGAATCAAAGTGAGAATGGGTTTCAAATTGGGATGAATACCGGCTCTCTTTTTGTTAGCAGTTTCGGCTTGATGACAAATATGACAATTCAATGTAGACAGCAGTTAGAGGTATGGCATGGATAGAGAGAAAAGTGGTGAGGGAGATTAGAGAGTGGAAATAAAAGAGAGAGAGAGAGGAAGGAGAGAGAGAGAGGAAGGAGAGAGAGAGAGGAAGGAGAGAGAGAGAGGAAGGAGAGAGAGAGAGGAAGGAGAGAGAGAGAGGAAGGAGAGAGAGAGAGAGGAAGGAGAGAGAGAGAGAGGAAGGAGAGAGAGAGAGGAAGGAGAGAGAGAGAGGAAGGAGAGAGAGAGAGGAAGGAGAGAGAGAGAGGAAGGAGAGAGAAAAAGAGGAAGGAGAGAGAAAAAGAGGAAGGAGAGAGAAAAAGAGGAAGGAGAGAGAGAGAGAAAAAGAGGAAGGAGAGAAAGAGGAAGGAGAGAGAGAAAGAGGAAGGCGAGAGAGAAAGAGGAAGGAGAGAGAAAGAGGAGGAGGAGGAGGAGAGAGGTGGGGGGAGATAAGAAAGAGGAGATAAGGGTAAAGAAAGAGGAGATAAGGGTAAAGAAAGAGGAGATAAGGGGGAGATAAGAAAGAGGAGATAAGGGGGAGATAAGAAAGAGGAGATAAGGGGAAGGAAATACAGGAAGAGGTGATGAGGAAGGAAAGAAGAGATGAGAAGAAGTGAAGAGAAAAAAAAAAAGAAAAAGAGAGCAGTTTGCCTAGGATATTTATACAAGACCCAGAGAAACCCAAGGGGATCATCAAGGCCTAATCGCCAAAGAGGTCAACACGTGCTCAATACTTGCAAAGCCATTCAAGTTCTTAGGCAAGATGCTGAGTGGCTCAAGTCTCCTACGGTCATTTCTATTTGCGCACACAGATTGGAACAAGGACTGCAATCTTGTCAGGCAGACTGGCATCGGTAAACAGCCAGCTTATCTCTATCAATGCTCCCAAATTCATGAGACCTTAAAGAGAGCTTGTTCAGTGTCAAGCTGAACAAGACTTTTGTTTCTGACCAGAACACATTCATGTTGGACCGTTAAACAAAACTTATCTAGGCTTTCGGGTGATGATGAAATACTGAATATAGATTTTGCGTCTACATTTTTTCGACTTCCATAGAAATATTTTTTTCCAGACAAAAGGGATAAAGCTATAAGATGGCATCACTCGTAATGTATAACATGGGAGATGAGCACTGTCTAAAAATCCTATGCACGCAAATTCCTAGATGATAGGGCGGCTACTGAAATAGGTGTATGTCAAATTGTAGTTCTTAAATTTGCAGAACTGGTGGTCCAGGCGGGTATAACCTGGGATATGATTGTCTTCAAGGTCCTTGTGTGCATTGCGTGCACTGGAAGCCTGAAAAAATAAAAAGAATTATAAAATTAAAAAGAATTTTTTTTTTTAAATTTGTTGAAATTAAAAGCCAACGACCATAAATAATTTCTGGGTTGATTGATTGGTCAGTCGTTTTGTTTTTTGCAGTTCATTTATATGGCGTACGATTCAAACATGCCGAAACTAATAAAGACCGCAAAAGACAGAATTTATGTAAGAGAGCATAAACGTGCGCCTGTCCAACATAGCAGTCATTCGTCACTGCCCGTTTATTCTTAGGTACCACGAAAAGATACCCCTGAGAAAAGGATAGATAACCCAACATGTTGGGTCATTTCAGACGAAGGGACGTAACTCTTCTTCTCGGTTCAATATATAACAATTTAACCCGATAGCATTCAACATGCTCAAACTGACCCCATAAATATCGGCTGTCAAAAGACTCACTGTGCGCCTTCTTGCATTATTTGGGTTGACCTTGTCATATAATAAGGCAGATTGAACACTGAGAGCTGATATTCACAGGGTGGGTTGAATGCTAAAGAGTTAAAACCAGAAAATATTTTTGGATTGTAAGAATTTTTAATGATTTACTGATACACGTCCTACTATTTAACCCATAGTTGGGGGAGAAGAGGTAGATTCATACCTTTTTCAATGGTATTTGTGCATAAGTGAATATAACAAACTCCTTAATAGTGTTCATTTTCTCATATTCTCTAACATTCAGTAACACCTTACTTCTTTTGTGGCTTTATTGCCTTGCTTGGGGTGGGATTATATATATATATATATATATATATATATATATATATATATGACAAACTTATTATTCTTACCTTGTTGGCAAAAACAGTCATTAAAAATTTCCCAGGCTGGAAGAGTTTCAATACTTTACTTAACATTTCATTGTACGATTCCTAAAAGAAATCAATAAAAAAAATAATTTAAAAATTGATAACATTTCCTGTGGGTTTAATTAAGGAAGAAAAAAAAAACAAACTTAATCCATAACATTAAAATTTAAATCATAAATAGGTATTCCATAAAATTAAAATTTAAATCATAAAGAGGTATTCTGTAAAATTTAAAATAGTAAAGAGGTAATCCATGAAGTTAAAATTTAAATTGTAAAGACATAATCCATAAAGTTAAAATCATAAAAAGGTAATCCATAGCATTAAAAGCATAACGAGGTAATCCATAAAATTTACATCATAAAGAGGTAATCCAGAAAATTTACATCATAAAGAGGTAATCCAGAAAATTTACATCATAAAGAGGTAATCCAGAAAATTTACATCATAAAGAGGTAATCCAGAAAATTTACATCATAAAGAGGTAATCCAGAAAATTTACATCATAAAGAGGTAATCCAGAAAATTTACATCATAAAGAGGTAATCCAGAAAATTTACATCATACTGCAAGAAATAACCTATTCACTGCTTTACATACATATTTGACCTTTACATACAAGTGTTTTTGTTAGAATAACCATTAGAATTTGTTATATAAAACTAGATATGCTTTATTTTGGAGAATAAAATTCAATTTATTAAACTAAAAAGTGTCACACGAATGTATTTGGTATTATTTTAAATTCTGTAGTTGAATGTCAAGCATTTGTACATTATAACAATGTTTTTCTTTTAAATTTAAGAACTGCTCAACATATAATAAATAACACTGAAAATGTTGGTAGAGTTATTTGTATTGCATTAAATAAAATTACATGTGCATCAGAGACGATATGCAACCTGTCATAAGATGCATATGACATGTAGTAGTAGCTGTCCGAAGGATGACTTAATTATTTCATGTTAGGCATGTAACAGTAAACAAGTCCTTGCTAAATAAACCGAGTGGCAGCACTTTACCAGACAATTAGAAAAATGTTCCCTGAGGAGTAATGCCTAAAGGTTGAATCCACTTTGGCAGGAAGGGAGACAAACCTGCTCCTGCTACTGCATATAACACATCCATTAAGATGAGGAGCGGGAGTTAGCCAAGGATGGTGAGTTGAAACCTAGGTAGGATCACAAGAGTCAGCACGGTTAATACCTTTTTTTTATTTTGAAGATTAGAAGCTGGTTCAAAGATGGTTAAAAAGTAATTCACAAACCTGAGAAACATTAGTTTCAAAACTGACATAAGAACATTGGGGTTCTGGAGTGACATGGATAGTTATGTATAATCCCTGGAAATAAAAATAAAATATAAATTTTATATATATGTGTATTTAGGCATAAATCCCTCATTTATACATGTTTCATTAAAGATGACAGACAAGGCCCTGCGATCAAGCTTTTTTATTTCATTTTTCTTATGTTTGAATAAGTATTTCCTTTCTGGACACAGAGTGTGTAGAAACTGTCCAAATGTTCTGTAATTCTGAGTGCTTTCGGCTATACTTTTAGCCATTATCAAAGATGATTTTATTTTTACTTTTTAACTGGATGTATGGGTTGTGTGTATGTATCAAGAGTTATAGGGATTTTCTGAACACTTTGTTGCCATGTTGGTAGTTTATATTATTGAATGTTGGCTTTTTCTTTTTTTATTATTAAGGTTCCCATTATTTTGAATCTTTTTTTACATGTGGATGAGGTTATTATGCTTGTATTTTTTAAAATATGATCAGACATAATAGACATTCATTGTCTGTTATATTTAACTATGTGTGTGTGTATATATATATATATATATATATATATATATATATATATATATATTGATAATATTAGTGGTCTCTCTCTCTCTCTCTCTATATATATATATATATATATATATATATTGATAATATTAGTGGTCTCTCTCTATATATATATATATATATATATATATATATATATTGATAATATTAGTGGTCTCTCTCTCTCTATATATATATATATATATATATTGATAATATTAGTGGTCTCTCTCTCTCTATATATATATATATATATATATATATATATATATAGATAATATTAGTGGTCTATATATATATATATAGATAGATAGATAGATAGATAGATAATATTAGTGGTCTATATATATATATAGATAGATAGATAGATAGATAGATAGATAATATTAGTGGTCTATATATATATATATATATATATATATATATATATATATATAGATAATATTAGTGGTCTATATATATATATATATATATATATATATATATAGATAATATTAGTGGTCTATATATATATATATATATATATATATATATATATATATATATATATAGATAATATTAGTGGTCTATATATATATATATATATATATAGATAATATTAGTGGTCTATATATATATATATATATAGATAATATTAGTGGTCTATATATATATATATATATATATATATATATTTATATAAATAAATTCCCAAGAGGATAGAATCCAGGTAGAACTCAATGTCCAGGACAGAGTAAGAATATAATATAAAAGGCTCAAACACTAATATTCCATGGTTATAATTTATTACATTGGAATCGTAATCACGATACAATTCATCAAACCTACAAATTCAGGTTTGATGAATTGGATCGTGATTACGATTCCAATGTAATAAATTATAACCATGGAATATTAGTGTTTGAGCCTTTTATATTATATTATATTATATTATATTATATATATATATATATATATATATATATATATATATTAGAGTCTGCAGCTTATATTTTATATCATAAAGAAACAATTTATACAAAGAATTAAATAGCAATATTAACGTTATTAATGGCGAAATCACTTCGCTAACCAGACTTAATGAGACATTAACTTACTATCAGTTCCTTGAATAAGATCCTTATCTTCAACTATCAATAAATAGCATAATATACAAAAACATTTTTTGGTCTACACATATTTTCGTCTTAGTGTTTGCTTGTGCATAGGAAAATTGTGCCCTGAAGATGACAATTTGAAATTGCTGAAAATACTTGGCAGGTGTCTTCCATCTGACAACAACTTGAATATAAGGATCTTATTATTCAAGGAATAAGTTATAAGTAAGTTAATGCCTCATTAAGTCTGGTTAGTCAAGTGATTTTGCCATTAATCACATTAACATTGTTATTTAATTCTTTGTATAAATTGTTTATATATATATATATAAAGATATATAAAAGACAAAACTTTCATCAATTTAAGATGAGCCATTTAGCATTTTCTAATTTTGACCAAAGTTAGTATGCACCCACTTTTTTTGTTCAGATTAATTGTACATTAAAGTCATTTCAATATTTTACTTACAGAGGATGCTACCCATAAAGTGACTTTTTCTACTAAAATATGAAAATATGATTTCTGTCTGAATTTCTGGGATGAGGAGTTATCTGGCGTCCTCATTTTTGTTGTTGTTATCACAATGTTTCTCTGGCCTTCATCTGGGTCTGATGATCTGAGTGAACTACCCAAATCAACGTACACCTGATGAAGGCACAATGGTCAAAACAGTGTGATAATAATGACAAATATGAGGAAAATAGTCTGCATGTAAATAACGGGATAAAATATATACATTTTTATATGCCAGATTTTAGGAACATTCATGACAAAGTGACAAAAATACAAAATCATGATTACAATTGAAAAGAAATTATCTAAGCTTAACATAAAATTTGTTACAACTACTTCTAAAATCAGAAAAGACTTATTACAAAAAAAAAAAAAAGCTAAAACTTGAAAGAGGAATTTACTCTATTACATGTAATGATTGCCACAAGGAATATATAGGTGAAACCTCAACGAATTTAAATAAAGGATTATATGAACACAAATGCGATTGTTTACAAAACAATACACTCAATCCATTAGTAATGAGTATGACCATAATTTTTATTTAAAAATGGCTACTTTAATTGAAGGAGAAAGCAATTTACTAAAATGAAAGTGTATAGGAAGTGCTTTAATTGCTAAATCATACACAATAAATTTGCAGGTAGCTTTACAACATTTCATCTTTCTTGGCAGATCTTCTATCATCATAACATGAGAGAATTAATAACAAAAGTGATAACTGATTGTTTTTTATGGCTTATCAACCCTTTGCAGGTTATTTAAAGCCAGGAAATATTTCTTAGATTTGTAAGAATTTTTTTCAAGATGATGATTTACTGATGCATGTCCTACTAATTAATCCAAATCTTGAGGGAGAAGAGGCTGCTTCATACCTTTCCCAAGGATATTTGAACGCAAGTGTGTAGAGTAACTGGCCACAGTTAAATGCAATTGGCAGAAATGCCCAAACAAACAGAATCGACAAAGTTTGCAATAAACAATGAGAAGAGGAAGAAAAGAACAGGGAAAACTCACAAAACATTTTTTTTTCTTTGTATAGAATTTCAGTCATTGTAAGTTTTTCAGGCCAGTACATCTTGAGCGGCCAGGTTGCTGGCAGATGTATGTTTTTATCAATACATTATCTCTTGGTAGAATGCTTGCCAATTCATTTACCCAATTTCACTCACAAGGCTGAGGTCACCCCAGGGCAGAGTTTTTAAATCCTTCATGACAATGCTGAATGTTGGGGTCATCTCCCCAGGAGGATATTGCTCAATTATCTGACCATGGGGGATATTCGAACCTGGGCCTTGTGGTCACAACACTAATGCTCTAACCTCAGATCGATTCCATTTCTTTATTATTTCGGAATTACCATAGCCTTCTCCAGTTTTGAATTGAGTGGTTGTTGTTCTAGACTGGCTGTCACCCATCTGGAAGGGGTATACAGGCATCCCTTGATTAATGCATTTTTAATTATATATTTTTATATGCCAAAATTCAATTAGTTTAACCATAGTAATGTTTTTTTTTTATAGTTACTGATTAATTATCAATTAGCTGGACCTATCGAGGGATTCCTGCAATATGGAATCCACTACCCGAGTGACAAACTCGCAGCCTTGATCCATGATCAGGGCATCCATAGATCCAAGGCCATAAATAATAGAATACAGGAACTGGACAACAAAGTTTGTTGACTGGACCCATCTGTTGGGTTTCCTGTCGTCTCTGGCTGAAATTCTTCAGATGCCGACACTGCAGTATAGACCGAATCAATAGTGACCAAATTTCTTTGGATTTCTCTTGCTTTAATTCATGTGGAACTTTAAAAGTGGTATTGTTTCTTGGAGAAAGCGAGAGCGTGAGGATGTCAACTGGTTGGCCAACTATTCCTGATGACATGGTGTTTTGTTTCATTAAGGAATTTGGGAGTGGTGAGGCATCGTCACCCCCATCTATTTCAACCATACTGTCTTTGCATAAAATGTCTGAATTCTAAATCCATAGGAGTTCAAAACTAGCCCCCACCATTCAATTTAGGTAATCAGAGTCATGACCAGTAGTTTGCCATTTTGGGCCAGCCTACGCATTCTACAACAATCTCTAAGAACTGTTTATTTTTATTTAAGGCAATGAAAGACATTAAAACGCAAGGGGTTATTGGGGGTGAAAGAAACTGAGAGGACTATAAAAGAAGCAGTAGAACCCTTACCCCAGGAAGAAGTCCATTCATCGAGTAACCACACGGTTTAAAAAGGTAATCATCAATCAACATTCCTGGAAACAATTTGTTAATTCCAGATCTCTGAAATAATAATAACGATCAAGATGATAAAAATCACATTATAATTCTTCTTGTTCCTTAGTTTTCACGTATGTAACACTCTGTAATAGCTTGCCTGTCCCCTGCCTACAAATTGAGTTCGTCCGTCACCTGCCCACAAATCGAGTTCAGCTGTCCCCTGCCTGCAAATTCTTGGTATAGCAGCAGCAGACAAGAGTAAATCTCAAACTTTTTTTTTTAAACATCCAACAAGCCTCATTTTGGGCAGTGTTAAACATGTTTCTAGAAAGAAACAAAGGAGGGTCTAGAGCAAGTGACAATGCCCTTCTGATTAAGTGAAATGTTATAGTAATATGAAATATGATAGCCCAAAAGCATTAGTTTCAGTAATTCATTAATTTGCTTCTTTAATGGCACATCAACTCCTTATGGGTCATTTAATGCCAAAATTTAATTTTCTTGGGAGCTTTGAAGTAATAAAAATATGATATATGTCATTCTGCTTTCACAATTGACTACATGGTAGATGATACTCAGCTTTTGTGCATAAACATGTCTGTGTGGACATAATTACTAGAAGTGGTGATGAGAGTTTTTTTTATAGTTTTATTGAAGTTAGTGTTTGATCTCAGAGATTGTAGGATATTATATGGATTAGTGTCGTGAAAGAGTACTTTCATCTTGGTGGGTTGATTTTGTTTTGCAGTATATCAACCTCTAGGGGTTATTTAATCCTGAAATCTAAATATTTTGGCCACAATTTTATGGCTTCAACTACAGATAAAATGTATTGCTGGTAACTTTACTACAAAAATGTATTTTTATACTTTCATAGTGTTTTGTTTCTGTTTGGGGGGGGGTAACTATTTGCCCATAACTGGGACCTTAACAGGTGCTACCACTCTGGGTTAGGGTGGATCTGGATACAACAGCAATTAAGAGGTGGTTCCACATTCCTCAAAACCTCCAATCTCCCAATCAGAGGCCTTGCTGCCAGATGTAGTTTATCATCATACCCAGAACTAGTTTCAGTAATAGAAATTAGCAAGCCCAGGAAATTTCTATGTATCCTGCACTACATACTTAACCATTCAGCATTCAACACGCTCAAACTCACCCCATAAATATCAGCTCTCAAAGTCTCACTGTTTGTATGACTTCCCGAGTTATTTGTAATGATATCGACATATATTATGGCAGAGTATACATGAGGCGAGTTACAGCGGATTGAACATTGAGAGCTGATAATTTATGGGGCAGGATTGTAGGTGTTGAATGCTAAAGCGTTAATCTATAATAAAATGTTAGCCTGAGAAGGCACAAGTCACTTTTCTGGAGGATACCATCAGTCCTGCTGATGGAAGGGAGAAAGGGGTCTCTCAGATGATTAGTAGAGAGCAGTTTGGTTTTGGATGCATTAAAATTAACCAGCCATCCTTTGCCCCAATTAACAATAGACTGCCTTTTTTGAGATCAGCTGCCAATTTAATCATATTGATTTGACTAGACTTGCTATTGAGACAAGAGTAAATGGTTGTGTCATCAGCATAGATACCAAGTTGAGAGCTGATACTGTCAGGAAGGTGGCAGAAATAAAACATGGTCAAAGTTTCACTGTTGGCATGACTTCTCGAGTTATTTGCGATGATATCGACATATATTATGGCAGAGTATACATGAGGTGAATTACAGCGGATTTAACATTGAGAGCTGATAAATTATGGAGCAGGATTGACAGCATTGAATGCTAAAGGGTTAAATGCGATATGCAGTATATTCTTATAATTTATCCCTCTCAAAATGTAAAAGGCAATACCTTAAGCATCAACTGTCGGATTTCCATGGGTCCAGCTTGTTGCAATTATGCATTTATTTTTTATCTAAGCTTCGTAAAAATACCTATATCTCAAGGCCAGATGAAGTAGGTAGATTTTAACAAATTGCCAACATTCCATGAATTATTTAGACTAGTATCTTCATTTTCGTTGTTTTTTTTTGTTTTTTTTCACAGTTTCGGCTAAACAGCTCTCCGACCTTCTTCAGGTGCACGTCAGTAATTATTACCTCTCCTCAAGCAGTAACAATGATACCCATTTGAATATTTTGTGGATATCATATTGAAATTCCAGACAACATTAACCATCTTAAGTTATTAAAACGAGTATCCTTATCTTTGTTATTTTGATCATTACACTTTGAAATGTCATTTTCAAAATAAAGATAAGGATACTCATTTTAATAATTCATGGAATATTAATATCATATTGAAATTTCAGACAACATTAACCACCTCGAGTTATTAAAACGAGTATCCTTATCTTTGTTATTTTGATCATTACACTTTGAAATGTCATTTTCAAAATAACAAAGATAAGGATACTCATTTTAATAATTCATGGAATATTAATATCATATTGAAATTTCAGACAACATTAACTAAAATGTAATGATCAAAATAACAAAGATGAAGATAATCATTTGAATAATTTGTGGAATAATAACAACACTTCTCTTCAGATTATTCAAAACTTTTAATCCTATTTATGTGAAAACTCACCTTGCTCGCGTCTGGGCCATCCAGACTGACTTCTCGGGTGAAAATCATCATCTTATCGGGATTCATATCCCACATCAGCAAGTCACCAGGTTAAGGCAAACATAGCAAAACTGAATTATAGCAGAAAATGCTCAATACACAATTCTAGTGTAATGTGTAGAGAGGAAAATTGTAATATAAAAGATTGAAAAATTCACTGTTAACCTGACCCGAGTTTCAACCCTACGAGCTCATCAAGTGGTTTTTGGTTAATAATTTGTAGCACTACAAATTATTTACCAAAAACAACCTGATGAGACTGTAAGGTTAAAACACAGGTCAGGTTAACAGTGAATTTTTCAATCCATATATATATATATATATATATATATATGAAGAAATATAGTCTTAAAGTGTGCTATATTTATGGGATAAAGTGCTCAATATCAGAGATAGAGCGTGTGTAAATATAAAAGTGAACATAGAAGTCAACACTTAGAGGCAACAGTCTGTTTCATGCTAGATGCAATCGTCAGGCCACGAGTGCTGTTATTTTTCTCGGCTATTTATATATACGGGTCTGTGGTGCATTGTGGGTAGTCTGTTTTGGCGGTTATTTTACTGGAAGTCGTTTATTTGTGTCAAATTATTTTGCTTGTTTTTATTTAATTTATTTTTGTTTTTTATCCATTATATTTATTTTATTTTTATTTTTTATTTTGATCGGTGTTTTTATTAACGTAGTAAAATTTGTTTATATAGCTTATTGTGGGTGGTCTCTTATGGCTGCTATTTTACCGGAAGTTGTTTATTTGTTTATTTATTTGGGTCAAATTATTTTGCTTGCTTTTATTTATGTTTATTTTTATTTTTTATCTTCTATATTATTTATTTATTATTTTTAATTTGATCAGTGTTTTTATTAACGTAATAAAAATTTGTTTATATAGCTTATTTAATAGTTTTGTTTTTGCTTAGGAAGATAAAGCTATTTGTTGAATTTTGGGGTTGATTGTTGTGGTTTGTTCTATTATTTTGGCGGGAACAGTTTTTAATTTATTTATTTGGATTGATTATCTTTATTTGTTTTTTCTAAACGGCTAGTTTATTGGTATCGGTTGTTAGTTTATTCATATATTTGGATGTATTTAGATCAATTTATTATACTTGTCGTTATTTATTTATTTATTACACTGTATATTTTCTCTTTTTGGTTTTCGATTTTTAAGTAACGCAGTATATTATTTTTTATTTATTTTTTTTTATCGTTATATAACAGTTATAGCTATTTTTCGTCCGATTTTTTGTTTTGATTTTTCATAGTCTAATATTTTGGTCATAATAGTTTGCTAATTTTTTTATTATTTACTTTATTTATTGATTTTGTTCCTTATTTTTTATTCTATTTCGTCTATTCTAACAGGTGTGATTTGGTAATTTGTTTGGATTAATTTATCTTGCTTATTTTATTGTCATTTTGTTTGTTTATGTATTTATTTATTTTTTCCGTTTTCGATTTTTAAGTTACATAGTAAATATTTGTTTTCATGTCTGCATTTTGAGATTAGCTCGGATCTTTTATTTAATAATTTATTTTGGTTAGGGAAGGTAATGATAGCTATTTTTTCCTCCAAGCAAAGTTTGCAAGTTTTTGATAGGTTGTTGTAGGCTGATGATTTTTTACTTATTTTCCAAGATATTTTTGGTGTGGTGTGCGTTTTGTTTTTTATTTCCCAGATATACTTAGAAAGCATTGTGCTGTTCACATATTTACTATTTGTGAAAGATGTTTTGGGTACATAATTTCTTTGTTTCTTTTATATATATATATATATATATATATATATATATATATATATATATATATATATATATATATATATATATATAAAAAAAATGTATGTATATTTTTTTTTCCTCATGAGAATAAAGAAGTATTATATTTATATATGTAATATATATATGTCTCCATTAACCATGTCCCGAAGAAGGTCTATTTGACCGAAACGTCTGACGTCGACAGAATAACAAAAACAAAATAAAAACAGTAAACTCACATATTCGGATTTTGCTTTGTCTTTTCCACATTTTCATCATACCGTCGGATCTACATCCACACATTTGCTTACATATATATATAAAAATATAATACTTCCTCTTTATTCTCATGAGGAAAAAAAAAATATACATATATATATATATATATATATATATATATATATATATATATGTATATAAAAATATATATATATATATATATATATAAAATATATAAACATAAAAAAAAATATAAAAAAACATATATATATGTATATTTTTTTTTTCCTCACGAGAATAAAGAGGAAGTATATATATATATATATATATATATATATATATATATATATTGTTCCTCAAGAAAAAAAGAGGAAGTATTCTGCTTTTTGAAATTAAAATAATCGTTCACTTGCCAATAGTTCAGCATTGCCTGAGGAGACACATTTGTAGTATTGAAACATAATTGTAATTGTGTAGCGATTTTCAACACGTTTTTGTTTTTATATCCTTATATATATATATATATATATATATATATATATGTGTATATACACACACACAAACACACAGAGCAGATATATACTTACACAATATGCATACATACACACAAATATCTTTATGTATGCATACTGTATATGCACTGTATGTATAAACGCACACATACACTCATACTCACACAGACTGACTAAAAAAAAATACACTGTTAATAACCAATTCTTGAATTGCCCCCCCCCCCCCCCCCCCGCATCCAAATCAAAGTTTCAAAGGAGCAGTTGAACTCTACCGACAATGTTCATTAATGTCTGGGTGACAGAAGCAACTGAACCATTTCTGTTGATTGGTCAGAGGGTTATTAAGACATTCACTGACATCTAGATCTGAACCCATACATAATGCCATCTATAGTTTTTGAAATTGTTCTATGTGCCGTGTCCCTTCAAGATGTAGGTGATCATGGCTCTCCACAATTTCTTGTCCTTTGTAGCTCTTAATAAATTTTGTCTTTTTGTTATCTCTCCTAAACCTTGTTCCACCATCCATTTACTCAAGCTCATTCTTCTTCTTCTATGTGCCGTGTCCCTTCAGGACGTTGGTGATCATGGCTCTCCACAATTTCCTGTCCTTTGTAGCTCTTAATAAATTTTGTCTTTTTGTTATCACTCCGAAACCTTGTTCCACCATCCATTTACTCAAGCTCATTCTTCTTCTTCTATGTGCCATGTCCCTTCAGGATGTAGGCGATCATGGCTCTCCACAATTTCCTGTCCTTTGTAGCTCTTAATAAATTTTGTCTTTTTGTTATGTCTCCGAAACCTTGTTCCGTCATCCATTTACTCAAGCTCATTCTTCTTTTTCTATGTGCCGTGTCTCTTCATGACGTTGGCGATCATGGCTCTCCACAATTTCCTGCCCTTTGAAGCTCTTAATAAACTTTGTCCTTTTGTTATCTCTCCTAAACCTTGTTCCGTCATCCATTTACTCAAGCTCCCTATGTAGGTTATGCATTGTTTTCCTCTGTTCCTCTTGCCTTCAATCTGTGAGTATCGAAATTTCCAAGCCTTCTTTCCTCATTATGTGCTTTAGAAATTTCAACTATCTCTTCCTGATGCTAAGTATAAATGTCCTTTTTGTTTCCATTTTCTCCAAAAAGGGTGCTACTATAGGATGTCTACAGATGTATTTGCGACTGACTGTAAATGACAATACACTCTACCAAAACAACCCACTTAGAGTCTGCAGCAATTAATTCCTTAAACAACATACAGTTTTATTTTAACCTAAAGGGTGGATTATTTATCTCTTTGTATTCAGAAAGGAGGCATTTATCTAATTCCATTACAAAATAAACAAGCTAACATCAGACAAAATAATCTCAATGGAAGTTGAAGCTGTGTCCTTTTTAAGAATGACCGTTAGGATTAGGGTTTTTAACATATTTCATACTGCCAACAGTTGGTAAATATCATACCATAGTAGAAAATGGACAGTAGATATCATACTATGGCGGTGGATATCATACTATGGCGGAAAATGGGCGGTGGATATCATACTATAGTTTTAAAGGAATTTTTTGTACTGCTGATATCAAATTTTTTAACTGTTGGATTTTCTCTAGATGAAATAGTACTCAGGTAAATATGGAAATCAGTTTGACACCTATTTTTTAATGGACTAATGACTGTTGAAATAAGTGTATTCCCCATATGAGGTAATTTTGGATTTTATTGTGTACTAAATAAATTATATATATATATATATATATACATACATGCATGCACTCACTAAGTAGATCTCTTCTTTTTTTTTCTCTCCACTAGCTTATATGCCGCATTGTGCTATTATTGTTGATTTTATAATTATCATATTATGTATGAGCCTGGTCTTAGGTTTAACGTTTGAAATTGTGAGATCAGCACACTTTCAATAAATTTCCTTCTTAGTGAATCCTTCTCTCTCCTGATCAGACTGACATTTATTAATTTAAAATTGTGTTCAGATATATTATGGTGAACTAACACTACGCTTAAAGGGTTAATGATGTACATCAGTGAAACATCCAGAATCGTCAAAAAAACAAAAAAAAGACTATACGAGCATTTTCTGCTACTCTTAGCAAAATATTTTAACAAGGATGATTAAAGATTTTCTATATGTTGAATTAGTATTTTTGGAATTTGTTTGATGAGTCAATGTAAATTATTAATAAATCCTAATCATTTCTATACCAATCAGCATTTAATATTGACAAAGACTTTGTTGAAAAAAAAAAAAAAAAAGAGTGAAGAAAGGATATTTCAAATGTTTGGTCTGGTTCAGAAATCTTTTCATCGTCAATTGTGTAAAGATACCTGCAGAAAGAAAAAAAAATACATAAAGGCTTTTAACATTCAAAACGGTGATTGGGGGGGGGGGGGCTTCTTTTGTCAAAAGAGATTAAGGAGATTGTATAGATAGCAATGATTGACATTTTTTCTTTTTTTGGGACCCAAATGTTGTTGGGCAATGGACACATGTTTCTGGGCTAATTTTTCACACTGAATCTAAAAATCAAGTCCATTTTGCCCCATCACGTCATGCTTTCTTGGTATAGATAATTTCTATTTTGCATAAAATAGGCCAAAATGCCTAATTCCCAAGGATAGGCCATGGCACGCGAGTGATAGCTGAAACATTTCATTCCATGTTAAAATGATTTATCATTCAAGAAGAAGTATCCAAATCCCTTTCAGAATGAGTTCTCAGCTATTTCAGTTCAAATAAGCTGACCGGAAAATGCTTGATTTTAAGAGAGATATCTCACGAGAAAATGTTCTTGTGCCTTCCATGTTCTTTGCTTGTTAAAACTTTGTGATTTGTGCTTTTCTATACTTTTCATAGAAGAAGCTCGTTAGAAGTCATTCAAGAACAGCGATTTTAGTTTTTATTGGTGGTTTTTACTTTAACCCTGAAACCGTCATAAGATTTTATGATATCACTTGAATTTATGGAGGTCTGGTATTGTCATGCAGTCTCTGTATTACATGCATAGGAACATCGATAAATGAGGGTTGTTAGGGTGTATTTGAGACTAGCAAGATTAGAATTTTCTTTATCAGTGCTTAAAATAGCCGCCAAACACAAAATAGGCATAGCCAAGTAGGCACTTTTCCCACTCATCCCCAACACCACCAGTGTCTTGTCAATTAAACTACTCAGGTTCAACATGAGTTTCAAGATTCACTTTCTGTTTAGTGACCTCGATCAGTTTCCTAAAAATCTTGGTGATTATAGTGATGAACAGGGAGAGAGGTTTCATCTGGATCTCAAAGTAATGGAAGAAACATACAAAGGCAGATGGAATGGTAACATGTTGGCTGATTTCTGCTGGAGCATCAAAAGAGATCAACCTTTTCAAAAGCACTGTCGAGTTTCCAAGGAAAGAAGATTTATAACTTTGGATGGACAAAAATGAATGTGTATTTCATTCCTTTGTATCTTCTATGTTTTTGTTTTGATTCAAAAATTGATGACATGTTTGCCTTATTTTAATTTTGGGCGAGATATTTCTGAAACATTTTTAAAAACAGAAAATGCTGAAAATGCATTCTGAGAAATGTGATGTGATGGAAAAAAATGGACTTGATTTTCAGATACAGCGTGAAAAAATAGCCCAGAAACATGTGCCCACTGCCAACAACATTTGGATTGAAAAAAAATGTTGGCCAGTGTAATATATTTCAGGATAGGAATTTGGGCATTATATGGAAAAAGACAAACTTACTAATAAAAGAAGGAGTGAAATTTTAAGGTGAGGAATTTTAGAATTTTGGCATCATATGGAAAGGGACAAACTTACTAATAAAAGGAGTCAAATTTCCTTTTTTTTTATGTGGCTGGAAGATATGAGATTTTTGCTTTGTGTGGATGCATATGTGAAAGTGCATGTGTTAAAACACACTCACACGTGAAGGTGCATAGCATGCATACGCACATGCGAAGGCGTGCAGGAGAGAAGGGCAAGTTAGGCCATATAATGAAATGCAATACAAAATTCATGCCAGTTTAACATTATTATAATGTAGAATAAACAAGAGTACAATTTATTAAAAAAATGATGCTTAAGTATGAGGCTGGGCTGAAAAGTTCATAGGCTGATTATGAAGGAGTGATGCTAGAGCTGTGAAATCTTGCATGCATTCATTTCAACTTTTCTTATTAATAACTGCTTTTTTTTTTTATTTCCAGGTAAACTGACACCTGACTGTTCAAAGAAAACTGCTCCTCTTGTTGGTGAAAAAAGTCATCAACAGTAGATATCACATCATCACTGCTATACTGGTTCCCAACCAAGTTTTTTTCATGTTGGGGAACAGATGGTAGTCAAATCAGGAGTATAGGGTGGGTGATCAACCGGTTCACAGCCACAGTCATGCACAGCAGCCATTGAAAGCAAGGACTTGTGTGCTGGAATAAAACAAAACCCTTTTGTCAGTTTTCCTGAGCGTGTGATTTTGATAATCTTTCATAACTGTCTCAGAAAGTTGGCACAGTACTCTCCATTGATGGTGTGGCCCTATTGAAAATGCCTTTTTCATCCTCAAAAACTGAGGCCATCACCTTCCCTGAAGATGAAATGACCTTGGTCTTCTTTGGAGCAGGTGAGGAGACGTGATTGTGATCAGAAACCAGGTGGATCTGCCTCAAACAATGTCAGATTTTCCCATGATGTGATCAGCTGGCATACTTTTGATCAGGTATCAAAAAACGTAGCACCCAGAGGAGAAACCTAGTTTACTGTGCAGAATATTAATTTTCTCACGCAATATGCGAATAGCATTGGTTGTTTGATTTATAATTAATCACCTGACATCCATCACCATGTGGTAAACACAATGTTTTATCCAGTGATGGCAGTTGCAGGACATCCAGACCCTGGCTCATATTCAAGAATCTCCCTTGAATGCCTTTGGGGGCCAAACCCTTTTTCTGCAGGTACTTGATAATACCACAATGACAAATATTGTCAATTTTCAAGAGAAGTCACTACTAGTTACTTTTGAAGCCTTCTTTGGACAATCAGGCATCAGTTTACCTGGAAAAATACAACGGAGTTATTAATAATAAGAGTTGAAATTAAGGCATGATTTCACAGCTCTAGCATCACTTCTTCATAGCCTATGAACTTTTCAGCCTAGCCTCGTACCTGGAAAGAAACAATGCAGTTATTAATAAGAAGAGTTGAAATGAATGCATGCAAGATTTCACAGCTCTAGCATCACTCCTTCATAGTCAGCCTATGAACTTTTCAGCCCACCCTTGTAAAAGCCATTTTAGATTTAAAAATTTACCTTTTTATTTTTTAATGCTTCATTAAAAACATATCTATGAAGGAGAGAGAAGTCTAAATCAAAGTGATTAGACACTTGTCGAGACTGATAAGGAATATACCGTATGTACTTGTGGATAGGTCACACTTCTTTTACCAAAAATTTCAAAATATTATGGGTGCGACCTACCTGCTTGACATAAATGTAAAACACTATCTTATCCTGATTTCTGAGAAATCGGAAATGATATCCATAAAACACTAAAGCTGTGGTTTTTCTCTGTATAGAAACAATTTATCTATCATATATACAGACTCACTGCTTTAAACTTACCTCATGTTGATAGATTCACATATCCATCACAATAAATAAATAAAATTATAAAATATTCATTGATCCATCAGTCACCATTCGGTCGGGGGGTCCTCGCCCTAGACCGATAGAGAAACCCTGAACATGCATACATAAGTTAAGGAACCACGTGTAGATGTTTATTGACAAAGGAAAAAATAGTCCCATGATTCATTCTGCAAAATATATTTTATCAAAAATACATTGGAAAATATGACTTAAAGAAAAGAAATATATTCTTTATGAGATAATTTTCTTTAATGGTTGTTTCATATAACATTAAAAGACGTTCTTAAGTGTTATTTACAAATAACAAAGTGCATGAATCTAGTACCCAAAGCGTTTGCACTATTTTGTATTTTAACTGCAAAATTTTAAGTTTTGAAATAAAGGTAGAAATAAAAGTAGATATCTGATAATTCTTACGTTTAAACAGGGATGAGTAACTCCCCAGATTATAGTGCGACCTATCTGTGAGTCAACAGTAGATCATCAATTATTAAGCCATAAAGTAGGGGTGTGACCTATCTGGTGGGACAACCTATCCACAAGTATATACAGTAATAGGTTTTTTCTCCACTATATCATCGCTATGCAAGTGATTTAAACAAAAGCTCATGTATCGGAATGGCAAGTGACATGCCAGTGATGAGGCTTTTTATTGTTTATATATTAAAATCATAAAAGGCGGGGAAAAGAATTTGGTTCTCTTGTCAAATGGAAAACTCTTGGAGATGAGAATGACAAAACTTACCAGCAATCTTTGTTAATACGTCCCAGTGTATAAGCAGCGCCATCTACAGACAGATTTATGGTAAATGTATTAAAATATTAAAACAGATATAGGAAATGCAAGTCATAGCATACAGAGTACAAGGGAATGCTTAAAATTCAACGAAGAGAAAAAAATATTTACACTATTTACATCGTTCGGACTGTTGCCATCATCTTTATTGTCATATTCATGTTTTGGCCATTGTTATTGGTTTTTCAAAATATTTAAATTTAAGAATGCTCATAAATATTCATCAAGTTAGCTGAAGAGTCAGGCAAACTATGGAGGACATGAAGTGACACAATTCAATGTCTTATAAAGAAAAGGGAGTAAATGATATTCTTGAATTTTTTTTTTTTATTATTGAAAATTAGTATTTAAATATTTCAGTTTATTTAAAATAACAGGAGGTTATGAATTTAGATTTTTTCTTTTAATTTTGTAACATTTTTATAGTCATGTTATGTTGGCTTGGGAAAGGAGGAATTCTTTCAGGAATAAAGATATTTGAAAACATCCAGGACACAGATTTATATTTTAAGATTTGATAGCAGCACTTTCAAGAATTTTCCGTCTCAGTAAGTTTCTTTCTCTTTTCACAAGTATGGTATTCTTTAGATCAAAGTGGCATTTTAATTTATTTCTATGTATAACTAATGCATTTGATAAATTATTGTGTATAAGATCCCTTTTGTGTTCATAGATATGTTTTTTTAATTATTGTGGAGAAATAAAAAGGAAACAGCAACCAGCGAGCAAATTCAAGCTCTCCCAACTGGTATTCCAACCTCGAGTCGTTCCTTCTTGAGTTCTGTCTCAAAATCGCACTAACAGACTTTTCCAGCCGCCAACCGTGAACGTCACTCCAAGAACGCTGCACTGGGAAAAATTAGTTGCTTTTATATTTGTCCATATACCCATAATCCCTTGCGTCTTCATGCGATCCCATAATTCATTGCGTCTCTGTCCCATAATGCATTGCATCTTCATTGCATAAAAATGCAATGCAAGTCCCCCCCTTATTCTTTTACGTTATCAGGCCGAGGACGGATTACGGCAGAGCGGTAAGTGCTTTTTTTCTCCTTCATTTCAACTGCAGTAGCTTCACATGCTAAGCAAATACGGGCTCTTTTTTGGCGGGGTCAAGGCAAGTCGCAACCAGTTGTGCTCGTCCCAGGTTCTGCCTCATCACGTCTGCCACAATTATACATTAAATCAGCTAATATTCTTGAAACTAAAGTTTCAGAAAAGTATATTTTATTTTTGGAAGATTTCTTTTTAATAAAGAGAATTACATTGCAATGAAAGATGACTAAAAAAGGGTGGTAATCAGCTATTTTAGCAAAAGAAACAAAAAAAAAAACTCCTTTCAGTCAATTTAAATTAGTTTTGAAATACAGCAAAGTATTTTGTTTACTGGAAATATTAGATTTAATCTATTAGCTTGAAATTAAAAGTATAGTAAAAGCTTCAAGAAAGATCTTTCATTTTCAAAAATTTGTTTTACATCTTCGGTATTTCGTTTTTTGTGTTGGTACCTAATAAATATAATATATAAGAAATGTTGTATATGTAAAATTTCAGATAGAACCCATCTGTAAAAGAATGATATGAATAAAGACAAAAGGAAAACTTAGCCAATATGTTCTGTCTGCTGAAGGACATTTTTATAGTCATGTATCTTGGCTTGGGAAAGTAAAGTAAAAGCTTCAAGAAAGATCTTTCATTTTCAAAAATTTGTTTTAAATCTTCAGTATTTTGTTTTTTGTGTTGGTACCTAATAAATATAATATAATTTTTTCTTCAAAAATTTATTGCTGGTAATAATTTTTTTGCAAAAATGTATTGCTGGTACTAAAATCTATTTTTAGACTTTCATAGTGCTTCGACTCCTGTTTGGGGGTTAACTATTTGCCCATAGCTGGGACACTAACAGGTCAGGGCGAACCTGGGAACAACATCAATTAACAGGTGGTTCCATGCTCCTCAAAACTTCCTGTTCAGAGGCCTTGCTGTTGGATGTAATTTATCATCTTATCCAGGACGCTAGAGTTCAGAACATGACTTATACTAATGCTGCTTAACACGACAAATACATGTGAAACCTGCTTAAACAATGATAATCAAACACAAAAAATACCAGACTTTCTTTGTCCATATCTCATTCTCTGATGAACCTTTAATAAAAGTTAGATTTATAAAGGTTTCCTATTTGTTCTTTTGTCTATCATTTATATATGTAGGATGCCTACTAACAAAAATGAAGGAGAAAATGAAAAAGAATCTAAATGAAATCAGCTAGATTAAAACAGAAAAGTTTTTTTGAAATTTAAAATGCCCAGCATCCCTCATTCATGCACATGTGTAGTCACACCAACATAACAAACTTGGTCTGATGAAGTCCTAAAGGTCGAAACATCTCATGTCTAAACATGTCTGATGAAGTCCTAAAGGTTGAAACATGTCAGAAGAAAACCTTTTCCATTTTGTCATACATTTTCTCCAATATTGTTCCCGATATATAAAAATATATATATCGCTATTTCCTACGTTTCCCCAGAGAGTATGCTGGTTCGAATCCCACCGAAGGACGTATATTTTTCTGACAAGATTTCACGAATATTCAGGCCAGTAGATGTACTATTTAATTAAAAAACACATCTACTTAAATATGATTATCCATCAAAAAAAAAATGTTTAAACAAAATAAATTAAAAATAACATTTAGTGTTAATTTGAAATACAGTTTTTAAAGCCAAAATTGCTGGTTTACTGATAAGGAGGCATTTAACCATTACCATGTTGGAGGGTTCTTGATTATAATAGGTAGAGAGGAGTAGATGCGATAGGCAATGATAAACTACAGAAGAACTCAAAAAAGTTCAAAGTTCAGATCTTATGAATGAGATTTAGTCTCTAACTTTACGAGATCATAAGGTTTTATTATCTTACAATTGTTATCAGAATAAAAATAACTCATAAATTACTTTTTTTGTTAACTTGTAGTGCACCTGACTACTTTTCAGGGTGCATTAGTGTGCCTGGGAACACCAGTTAAGAAATGCTTATATATATATATATATATATATATATATATATATATATATATATATATATATATACACACACACACACACACACTAGATTAAAAGCTGCTCTATCAGAGGGCATTTAAACTAGCTCCTGCAGAGGGCTCTTGATTGGGCCTTCCTCAGAATAGGCAGGGAGGAGTACATGTGATAGGTAATAATAAAATCCAGAAGAACTCAAAATTTATTGCTGCATTTAAGTATTGCGTTAATATATAAGCTTACCTTTTAAAACTTCAACGATAATTCTTCTGCCGCCACTTAATTTAAAGACAGTTCGATGGACGTAGGTCCTTACTTTCCATACAAACAATTATTTTTATTTCATGGGTGACATTTGCTGAATTTAGCAATTAATTTCAATTATTCCAAAATTTATTTTCAAGTTATAAAAATTGTTATCACACAAAGAAAAATTTGTTGCGAAAAAAATCATGTAAAAAAAAAAAAAAAAAAAAAAAAATATTGGGGATAAAAAATCTCAGAATTATATTTCTGGATCAGGCCCAGAATGTTTTTATTTTGCTCACGGAGTCGGCCTGATTCCAAAATGGTATGATATGTTGGGTTACAACCACTAGGAGTAAAGGTGAAATAGTGTGACACATTTGCATTTATTATATACCTTTGCCGCCCAAATGTTCAGAACTGCATTGTTTTCGTCAGAAAAGTAGGTATAAATTTTTATCAAAGTTGTTTTATATTCTATAATTTTCCCAGATAATAAATACGATATTAATTGTTATTGTCTGAGATTTTGGTGTAATTTGAGAGGATAATACAAAAGTTATGGATAATTTAGTGATTTACTGCAAAACCCATGGCGGCCAAAATGATCAGAACAGTTGAAAAAATAACAAAATAATAAAAAATGACAGAGAATACTGGAATTATTTAATATTTAGTGTGAAGCCCTTTAGCTTCAATCACACTTTGACATCTTCGACTGCATGAGGAAATTAAATTTTCAATTTCTTGCTGGGTGATCTTATTCCATTCTTCCTGAAGGGCATCCCATAATTGCTCGGTTGTTTTAGGATTTCTGGCTTTCGAACGTTCTCCTAGAATATTCCACACATTTTCAATAGGATTGACATCTGGGCTTTGAGCAGGCCAATCCATAACAATAACCTTTTCAGCCTTGAGGAAGTTCATGACCACCTTAGCCTTGTGACATGGGGCATTGTCCTGCATGAATATGGGTGGTCGCTTAGTTGAATTTCTCAGCACAGGCAAGACATGATCTTTTGCAAGTTGTTTATAAACTGCTGCATTTACCTTTCCATGTAATCGCACCAAAGGGCCCACACCATCTCCAGATACCATCCCCCAAACCATGACACTTCCTCCACCGAATTTAACACTAGTCTTAAGGCACTTAGGCAACATTTTTAACCAACTTTACCATAGCACGATCTTCTCTCTTGGTTGTTTTTCTTGGCCTACCTGTAGACTTTCTTGCTTCACACGAACCACAATCATCGTAGGCCTTAAGAATACTGTGAACAACACTTTTTGACTTGTTAACAATCTTAACAAATTAAAAAAATTAGAGTTCGCCGGTTAAATATACTAAAACACGGAGTAAAAGCAATTGTTCTGATCATTTTGGCCACCATGGGTTTTGCAGTAAATCACTAAATCATCCATAACTTTTGTATTATCCTCTCAAATTACACCAAAATCTCAGACAATAACAAATAATATCGTATTTATTGTCTGGGGAAATTATAGAATATAAAACAACTTTGATAAAAACTTATACCTACTTTTCTGACGAAAACAATGCCGTTCTGAACATTTTGGCCGCAACTGTAGATGAGAAACCCAAAAATGGCTTATCTATTTTTCATGACATACACTTTCAAACTTATTTACATGTTATCACAACGTTTTCATCAGATTTATGTTGATTTGTGTAACCTACAGGGCATTGTGAATAGAACCCATTACTTAATCTACAGGGGTAGACTGTTCTTGTTCCGCTGCCCATGTCTAGGGGTATCTCATCTAATTCTTATTTTTAGTACAGTGCAGTTTCTGCCCATCCCCGTTTCCGCTGTATTCAAGCACAAACTTCCTGATCCAGAGCAAATTCACAAACCAACACTCTAACCATTAGGCTATTGTCAACTTTCAAACTTAGTTTGAAGCCTTGTAAGTAATGTGGGGGGAAAAAAAAGATGACAAATCACTTACTTTCAAACAATTCATCCAAATGTTTTACCTACAAAAGAAATAAACACCATAATTAATACAAACAAGACCAATCTTGCAGTAATGATGATGATGATGATGATGATCAAAAAGAAAGGATTTTTTTGCCATTCAAATATTGGGGAGGGCCAAAAAGATGCTTTGCGTGTGATGTAGTTAACTTGTCTATTACTTTCTGTTTTACACATTCAGACGAAGATTTGCACATCAAACAAAAGCTTTCAAGTAAAACATCTTTGCTTGAAGCTCCAAAAGCTGGTTTGCAAAAAGGCCGTTAAGGCACAAAAGCCAACCAGATTTGAATTTGTCATATACGTAAGGTCACAAGCCATTTTTCAGTTTTAACAACAATGGTGATTTAATTGAAATAAGACCAAGTCTAAAAACATATTAGCTTCACAAGGATGAGAGAGGATAGTGGGAACTGGAATGGAGGAGGAGAGAGAGAAGAAGAAGGGGAATAGAGGAGAGAGAGAAGAAGAAGAAGGGGAATAGAGGAGAGAGAGAAGAAGAAGAAGGGGAATAGAGGAGAGAGAGAGAAGAAGAAGGGGAATAGAGGAGAGAGAGAGAAGAAGAAGGGGAATAGAGGAGAGAGAGAAGAAGAAGGGGAATAGAGGAGAGAGAGAGAAGAAGAAGGGGAATAGAGGAGAGAGAGAGAGAAGAAGGGGAATAGAGGAGGAGAGAGAGAGAAATGGGAATAGAGAAGGAGAGAGAAAAGAAGGGGAGAGAGAAAAGAAGGGGGGACGAGGGGGAGGAGAGAGAGAAAGAAGTGGGGAACGAGGGGAAGGAGAGAGAGAGAGAAAGAAATGGGGAATGAGGGGGAGGAGAGAGAGAGAGAAAAAGGGGAAAGAGGGGGAGAAGAGAGAGAGAGAGAATAGGGAACGAGGGGGAGAAGAGAGAGAGAGAATAGGGAACGAGGGGGAGAAGAGAGAGAGAATAGGGAACGAGGGGGAGGAGAGAGAAAGAAGTGGGGAACGAGGTGGAGGAGAGAAAGAATGGGGGAACGAGAGAGAGAAAGAAAGGGGGAACGAGAGAGAGAAAGAAAGGGGGGACGAGGAGAGAGAGAAAGAAAGGGGGGACGAGGCGGAGGAGAGAGAGAAAGAAAGGGGGGAACGATGGGGGGAAAAAGAAAGAAAGGGGGAATAAGGGGGGAGAAAGAAAGAAAGGGGGAACAAGGGGGAGGAGAGAGAAAGAAAGGGGGTAACGAGAGAGAAAGAAAGGGGGAACAAGGGGGAGGAGAGAGAAAGAAAGGGAACAAGGAGGAGGAGAGAGAAAGGGAAACAAGATGGAGACAGAAGTTTTTTGCAAAATGTTTTACTTATAAAAGTTTTAACAGGCATTTATTTCTCCTAAATTAATTACTTGTCAACAAGGAGAGGAAACCATTTTTTTAAAACAATTTTACCTCTGCTTCAAAACGTTGGTGGATTTCATGCTGTTTTTCTGGCCGAGCAAATTTCTTACGAGAATAAAAAACATCCTGCAAAATAAGAGAGAACATGCAATCAGGTATTGTCCATGATCAGGAAGTAATAAACGCCCCCCCCCCAAAAAAAAACCCAAGAAAACTTACTAACAGAATAAGTCAGCCATTTGCATAATTTCTTTATATACAAGAGATTTAAGAAAAAACTGCTTTACTTCATGCCATTTTTATGTGTGAAAAAATTCAATGTTCTTTTTGCATTCTTCAATCAACCATTATTAATTGCAAAAGATCTAGAAAGCAGAAGCAAAAAAGAGAGAAACTGCAAGAGGGGTGTGTGTATGTATATATATATATAAGAACAAGTGACTTACATCAACACAATCAAGGTTACATTTTTCCTTGACAAGTTTCAACAAAGGTTTGACAGCCAACAGCAACGTTGTTGTGCCACAGGTCTTCAGAATAAACCTACGCTTTGTGACAAACATACTGCTTTCACTAGAAAGGGGGGAAAAAAAGAAAATAGATGAAAAAAACAGTTATTGGTAAAGAATCGACATTCACACTCAAGATGACATGGCTAATGTCTCAATATATTACTTTAGAATAGACAGTCTATTGATAAAAACTTCTACGGATCTTTCTTTTTTTTTAAAAATCAATTCACCCCAAGCATGGCAATAATGCCACTAAGACGCAAGAGGCTACTGGGAGTGAAAGAGAATGAGAAAACTTTAGAAGCAACTGGAAATCCAATCCTAACTAGGATACCTCTACTTTTGTTCAAAAGCCCAGGGAGGTGTGTGAACCGTATGATAGGTGAACCTATTTTCTTTTTTTAATCAATTCACCCCAAGCAAGGTGATAATGCTACTAAGAAGCAATGAACTACTAGGAATGAAAAAGAATGAGTAAACTTTAGAAGGAACCAGAAACCCAATTCTAAAAAGGGAACAAGGGATAAACCTCTACTCCTGTTCAAAAGGCCACGTACGATTGTTAAGACTAGACTACCCATGACCTGTTGGGTTACTGATGGTCGAGGTTATAAAACACTGAAGTTGATATCAACATTCCATTGAAATGAAAGTTAATTTTATTATGATTCAGTTAAATATTTCAATTCATTTGTGTTATCATTGGTCTGGTTTACAAGTTCATGTTTAACATTTTATTAATTGTTCACAGCATTTGATAGGAATAGAACTTCTGGGATAAACATGAACATTAACTTTAAACTATGCCGAAAAATATTTTTTAAATATTGTTTGTTTAAAGAAAACTGAAATATAAATAATTACTCTACAAACAACTGGACAAAACAGCAAATCGGGATCTCTTTGTGTCTGTCTTTTAACTTAAAAATATTTTAATTAAAAAAAATGTCTGTTTGAAGAAAGTTAAAATAAATATACTTACTGTATAAACAACTCAAAAATCATTGTGCCGAACAGAATGCACCACACAAACACAGATTTTAAGCATTATATAAATAGATAGATAGATAGATAGATAGATAGATAGATGATACATTCGTCATTACAATTGTCTTTTGCAAAATGGAAATTACTTATGACTCAACCTAATGTTGTAAAGGGACAATTTACATTTGGAACTTGACACTCTTGCGAAAAACAGGTACCAAACTAGTTTTAAATTAAAAATTTGAATTTTATAATTTCTTGCAAACCGACAATTTTCTTTTATCTAATACATTTTTTTTAATCGTATAACCACAAGAAAGGCGATAATGCCACTAGGATACAGAAGAATTTAGAAGGAACCAGAAACCCAACCTTAAAGAGGAAACAAAAGATAAACCTCTGCTCATCTTCAAAAACCATGGAGGAGTATGAACGAGATGATAGGTGAACCTATCGACTCCTATTGAAGAAGAAAATATAAATAAATAGTAAATAACATTTCAGAGATTAGACGGAGACATTAAATGTATAAAGCTGAAGAAGACTTTAGAAGGAACTAGAAACCCCACCCTAAACAGGAAACTAGGGATAAACCTCTACTCCTGTTCAAAAGATGGGAGAGGAGTGTGAAGCAGTAAATGATTGACTTTTTACATAATAACACCTACTAGTTTTATGACACTCACTATTCTGATGATGAGTTAGGAAAGTGAAAAGCTTGAACCATATTTCTTGTACATTTCTTCCAAAATGATTTTCGGACAATTTCTGACAGAATTTCCTCCTCATCTGAGAAGCGTTATTCATAATTTGGAAAATCCGATCATTAGAATTAATCTTTATCACTGCTATATTCATAAGTATATCTTCCATTGGGTATAAGTGACCAGATAAATACAACAGCATTATCTTCAATTTTCAGTTAGTCATTTTTCTGTTGCCATAGTAGGATATGACAACACTAGGGCAAAATTCAACCACACTACTGTCTGATGATCAATGTTGCATATAGTGGCAGGGCAAACATTTTGTTTGACAAATGAAGTCCACCTACATACAGAGTTCTAAAGCTCAATCGACACAAAATGTCTGAAGTTGTTAATATTTGGCGTAAGAAAAAAAAAAAAAAGACAGACAAATTTCGTGTTTAAGAAATTGTTGTTTTCAGATGAAAATTATATTGATTTCGCTCGCAGGGAATGACTGTAGAACACTTGCCCCTTCTCTGTTATAGGCAGAAGTACACAAATGCATGCTGGGATTTTTTTCTTAGCCAATAAAATAGGCCGATTTGCAGTTTGACACGGCAGTCCTAATCTGCCTTGTCTAGAAGACGGAACACTACAGTTTCTTTTATGTATCAAAGCCAATTCTTAGTTTATGAAGATTTTGCCTTCTTACCGTTAATTTGCCTTGCATATATTGTTTGCTTGCTTGATATTATTTCATTTTGGCCCGGTTCCTTTTTTCTTTTTATTGCAAACTTTGTTAATTCTGTTTGTGGGACGTTCTGTTATTTATTTTGCATTCTGACGATGGCTACTCAATCCACAAATTATTTTTCTGTTTTCGCTTCGTCAAATTGTTTTTATTTTCTTTGGTATTCTAAATTTATTGGATTTTTCTACAGTGGCTGCAGGGGAAAATCTGGCAAACCAGAGGGAACCCTGGTTGTAGGTTTTTAACTCATTTTTTCTTTCTGCTTTTTCTCTACAATTTGACGGAGAAAGTCCTCAAGGTTGAAGATGGAGTGCAGGGTGTGTTACCCCATACTCACTCTAAAGCATGTCCTTATGTTTCATGGTCCAGCAGAGTGGGGCGGTGGGAATAATTCTCTGGGTGATGGATTTCTTGGACAGATCAAAATTATAGATAAACAAAGTTTCTAATACACAATTCGAAAAGGACCAGATAATTTTTCAGGAGACTTAGAAGATAAAATAGCACAATTCAAAGTTTTCAAACTTTAGAAATAATTTTTAGAAAGCGTTAATCATGAAACCTGCAAGGACAGTATCTATGCATACAATATATACACAAGTGTAAGCTTAATTCATATATATATATATATATATTATATATATATATATATATATATATATATATATATATATATATATATACCAGTGTAAGCTTAATTCATGTATATATACATATATATATTTATATATATACACAAGTGTAAGCTTAATTCATGTATATATTACATATATATATATATATTTATATATATATATATATATATATATATATATATATATATATATACACCAGTGTAAGCTTAATTCATGTATATATTACATATATATATATATATACACCAGTGTAAGCTTAATTCATGTATATATTACATATATATATATATATACACCAGTGTAAGCTTAATTCATGTATATATTACATATATATATATATATATTTATATATATATATATATATATATATATATATTTATATATATATATATATATATATATATATATATATATATATATATATATATATATATATTGTGTATATTTAGGCAGCAATTTTTCATTAATGCATGTTTCATTAAATATGATTCTTTCCTTGTTAGCGATTTGCAAAAAACCAACATAGTTTACAAATTCAAGTGCCCTTTGGGAGATTGTATCTCCAATGGATTAAATAATATTTATGTTGGTCACACCACAAAGTCGCTTTCACGGCACTTGACTATACATTAAAATGATAACTCTAACATTTTTAGGCATTTAAAACAACATGCCTGGCTGCATACACAATTGCGGAAAATCCTTGTTGAAAACACAACTATACTTAAACATGAAAACAATAAATAAAAACCAAAAATTCTTGAAGCCATATACATAAAACAGTTGAAACCTAACCTGAACAAAATAAACTATGAAATCTCCCCAAATATTCTTAAATGCCTATAATTAGTAACAGAAGTCATTGGTTGATACCGACGGCTTTCCATACTTAATACTTTTCGTTTTTCACTCACGCGTGGTCATGTGTGACGTCACGAGCTGTGGTGCGATTTTCGCTTTTGCGTCTCGTATATACGAGTTTGTCGTTACTTTGAAATTTTTCATGCAGCAAGGGCAGACTATCATTGTTGTTTTGTCCGTGTGTTGTTTGATATATTGATATTGTCATGTTTGATAATGGCTTATGTAAGTCGAAAGCTTAGATTGGATTTAAACATGTATCAATATGGTGTTTTCCTTTCGTCTTTCAACAATAATGTGATTAAGCTTATCAGACAATATGAAAAGAACTTAAAATAAATAGACAAAACTTCTCTCTCTCTCTCTCTCTCTCTATATATATATATATATATATATATATATATATATACAGGAGTGTAAGCTTAATTCATGTATAGTACGACCTGCAAATTATTTTGCATGACTTTTAACCCCCTCTTGAAAAAAAATTACCCATGTATAGTGCAACTGTTACCAAAAATGCATGACTCGTGATCACTCCAAACACCTTTGTAATCACCATTAGACTCATCCAACTCTTTCCGAATCCTTTACACTGTCCTCAGATTGACACTCTGAAATGTTTGTGTTGGAACTTCCAACGCGAATGACAATCAGTGCAGCATGCAGTTTCCAAATTTCTAGTGGAGTGAATTGCATCATGGTGTTCTTTTACTCACAGACTACATCTGGCAACCTAACTCCTCAGACTGAAACATCCTGGGGCTCAGTTAAGCAAGAAACTCCTTGCAAAAAACAAAGACGAAGTAAGGGCAAGGATTATGGCAGCATTCACTAACTTCAACAAGGAGACCGTCCAGAAGAGTTTCAGGAGATTCTGAAGTTGTCTGGAGGCTGTGTTAATTTTTTTTTTTTTTTACCTGTCTTTACCTGTTCAGGAAATTAATGACATCTCCTACACAAAGATTTTTTTTATGACTTTCTGACCAATCAATGTATTTCTACATTTACTGGTACTAATAAAGATGACACACAACTACCAGTATACAAAGTTCGTTTTTATAGCCAAAAATAGATTGGACGATATTGAGCCCACAGCGTAATTGATCAAGCACCCCTGCGACAAGGGAAATAGACCATTCATTACTTATGTGTAATGTCCTTGGTACAAGGCAATGCCTACAACAGGGCAGGACACACAGAAGACATTAATGAGGTATTGGCAGGGCGTAATGGTCGTGCGAACTATATTCATATATTCTTTTATTCTTATTAAGGTTGCATCTATGTATTTCTTGAGAGAATTTTACAATCCATAGAAGCCTTTCTCAACCTTACTCTTGTGGAATCCTTTAGTTTACCTGCCTCAGGGTATCCCTGCATAAAAATTATTAATTTATTAATCCGACAGATTTTTATCACTTAAGCGTTATTTTTAGTGAATACTCAGATTTGATGCTTTGTTTATATTTTTAAACAGGTTTCCTTTGGTTAGTTTTACAGCACATCAACCTCAATGGATTATTTAACACAGACAAAATTTTTATTTTGGTAACATTTCTTTTCCAAAAATCTATTTCTGGTACTAATTTTTCCTTCAAAAATGTAACGCTGGTAATATTTTTTTTCTTCCAAAAATGTATAGCTAGTAATACTTCTTTTTTTTTCTTCCAAAAATTTATAGCTAGTAATACTTCTCTTTTTTTTCTTCCAAAAATTTATAGCTAGTAATGTTTTTTTACAAAGTATTTCTGGTATTAAAAGCCATTTTTACCATTTCATAGTGTTTTAACCCCTTGTTTTTGGAGGGGGTTAACTATTTGCACATAGCTGGGACCCTGACAGGTGGTACCACTTCGTATCAGTGTGGACCTGAAAACACCAGCAATTAACAGGTGGTTCTACACTCCTCAAAACCGCCTGATCAGATACCTTGTTATCATCTTACCCAGGATGCGGATGTAGTTTATCATCTGACCCAGGACGGTTTTAAACAGGGTATTTTTTATATTCATTACTGAAAAATACAGCAATTGTGGCACAAGGCCAAGAGAAGTGAGGAAAGGCTGGTCTCTGCTAACTATCCTAGTCAATCACAATCACGACTCATTCATCCAATACAATTTATTCATTTACCACAAGAACACATCCCTCACCACTGCAGTAGCACACATTCACGGGGGTCCCACAAAACACCCCATGTTATAAAAATCTTGTGAAAGTTCATAATAAAAATATATAAAAACTTCATGAAGTGGGAGGGAATGAACCGCAGAAACTAACAAAAGATTGTAACAAAGCAAATTAAGACAATACAGATCGAACACTCAAAATAATACGAGTGGCTGATGGATTTTGTCAATAGACAGAAATAAGTAGCACACTCACTAATGGTTTCGTTTGGTTTGTTTTATGGCATATCAACACTTCAATGGGTCATTTAATGCCGACAGCTTTTTTTCCCCCTGGTAATATGTTTTGTCAAAAGTCCATTTCTGTTAATATTTTTTTTCTCAAAAATGTATAGCTGATAATATTATTTTTTCAAAAATGTACAGCTGGCAACATTATTTTTCCAAAAACATTATCAGAGACCTTGCTATTGAACGTAGTTTATCGCCTTACCCAGGATGCGGGTGTAGTTTATCGTCATACCCAGGATGCGGGTGTAGTTTATCGTCGTACCCAGGACGCGGGTGTAGTTTATCGTCGTACCCAGGACGCGGGTGTAGTTTATCGTCGTACCCAGAATGTGGATGTAGTTTATCGTCGTACCCAGGATGCCGGCGTAGTTTATCGTCATACTCAGGACGAACTCACTAATGGAGTGGGAAGGGTAAAATCAATGACAGAATGGGAAAATCAAACTATGACGCAGCCGAGATAAAAAAAAATGGGACAAAAACAAAATGGGGGATGTTGGGAACCTCTTTTTTAAACAGTATATTTATTATCGTCTACCAGCCAGAATATTCGAGAAATCTTATTAAAGAAAAGATGCGCCCTCTGGCAGGACTTGAACCTGCATTCCAATTAGACACTAATAAATGTACTATTTAAAAGTAAAATGAAAATACTACTCAAATATGGTTATCCACTAAAAAAATAATGTTTAAGTAAGAAAATAAAAGTTATCATATACTTTTATAAGTATCCATCTCTTTTATATTTTTATCGCAGTTCACATGGTAATTATTTTTTCAGATAACTGGCTTGAGGAAAAAATTACCCCCTTTTTTTCAAATTTATTGGCAATGCACAAAAAAAAATATATATATATATACATATTGCTCATTTATGAGATGTCATACCGAGGTTTTGTCCCTCCCTTTGTTAGTTCACACAACCGTTACACCCTGCCAATACCACATAAATAATGGACTATTATCACATGTGGAAAGAGGGGAAAAGATACTACTTGGTTTCAGTGAGTAAAAAAAAAGAAAGAAGGGAAGATAGAAGTGTTTAACATCTGTTTCAGTGAAATGGGAAAAAGTTGTCAATTTAAAATCTTTTTCATTTGTACTCCCTTACTTCTTAAAATAGCGACCAGCATTCATATTTATGATTGTTATTGCTCAAATATTTTTTTACGATGTGATAAAGGAATTTTTATGGATATCATATTGTCATAGAATTTACCATGAGCTTTTTCAATCAGTAACTTAAGAAATAAGATTCATCAGAATATTAAAATCTGAAAACCATGAAATTTCCACGGGTTAATACAAGTTATAATTTATTATAACAATCAAATATTTCCCAACAATATATCGTATGTGTATAATAAAATGATGACTACAAAACCAAACAAAAATGACTATAAAAAAAATGCTTTAGCCTATTTATCATTGTTTTTTTGCAGAGCCCCTAGTGATTTCTTGTGGAATCCTAGGGTTTCGGGTAACACCGGTTGAGAAATAACTGGTCTACGGCATTCTCAGCATCCTTCTGTAGAACCAAACCTTTCTTCATCTCTGATGAAATTATCCAGCACCTCCTAATATAGAAAGGATTCATATCATGTTGTAAACGATATATAGCCACTTCTTCCTGCATTCGAGTTTGTCACTAAATGATACAGGAATCCAAAATGTACAGGTCCTGTTCACTGAAGGTGGTCTCATCTGACGCCATATAAACTCGCTAAATAGATTCCCTATGACTGTTATAATTTTAAATAACATAAAATTTTATAATAACCAAGGATTTTCCAACAATATGCCGTACGTGTATAGTAAAATTATGAATATAAAATTCAACAGAAATTACTCAAAATGGCCTATTTATCATTGTTTCTCGTGGAACCCCTAGCGACCTCTTGCAGAGCTCTAGGGTTCCAGGGGACACCTGTTGAGAAATAACTGATCTATAGTGTTCTAAGCATCCTTCTGTAAAATCAAACCTCTGCTACCTCTGGCCTCTTCTTCAACTTTGACAAAATTATCCAGCATTTGCTGTCATATAAGAGGATTCATATGTTCACTTCATTCAAATGTCAGCTTCCTTTCACTCAGCACTTCATCAAATAGTCTCCTCCCATAAACACGGGTCTATAATAGAAATTCCTGCTTTAGGCTGATATATTGTTTAGTATTAATTAAATACTTTATTGTTTTTTTAAGTAGATTTAAATTTTATACTAAGTTGAGATAAATTCTTTTCAAGAGTAGATGTTATTGGTTTGTTTTGTTTTGTTTTACAGTATATCAACCTCAATGGGTTATTTAATGCCGACAAGATTTTTATTGCTGGTAATTTTTTTTTTCAAAAAATACATTGCTAGTAATATATTTTTTTTTCAAAAATGTACTCCTGGTAATAATTTTTCAAAAAAAAAGTATTGCTGTTATTAAAACCTATTTTTATACTTTCATAGTTTTTTGACGACATTTGGGGATTAACTATTTGCCCATAACTGGGACCCTGACAAGTGCTACAACCCCGGGGTCAGGGTGGACATGGGAACACCAGCAATTAAGAGGTGGTTCCATGCTCCTCAAAACCTCCTGATCAATGGCTTTGCTGTCGGATGTAGTTTATCATCTTACCCAGGACACGTTATTGAGTTGGTAGGTAATGTCTAGTTTTATCAAGAATATATAACTTATTTTTCTAATTTTCTTTAGCACTGGCGGTGAAAATTGTCGCCGTAGAATTCTGTAGGTGTATTCTGCTGCCTCGATGGGGTTACTATAAATAAACACTTGTCAACTGTTATTTCTGGAAATAATAGTCGACAAGTGTTTATTTAAAGAACTGACAAAGTCTGTCAGTTTAATTTTTATTCTTATTTTTCCAATCTTTGATGTCCTGGGTATGACGATAAACTACATCTACATCTGCGTCCAGGGTAAGATGATAAACTATGTCCAACAGCAAAGCTTCTGATTAGAAGGCTTTGAGAAGCGTGGAACCACCTCTTAATTGCTGGTGTTACCAGGTCCACCCTGACCCGGGGTGGTAGCACCTGTTAGGGTCCCAGCTATGGGCAAATAATGAACCCTGAAACTGAGGTAAAAAGCATTATGAAAGTGTAAAACTAGGTTTTAATACCAGAAATACTTTGTAAAAAAATTATTACCAGAAATAAATTTTTGAAGAAGAAAACCTATTACCAGCAATATGTTTTTGACAAAACAAAAATATTACCAAGAAAAAAGTTGTCGGCATTAAATAACCCATTGAGGTGTTGATATGCCGTAAAACAAAATAAACCAAACCAGACTCCATAGAAATATGCACTTTACAAAAATAAATAAATGAAAACTGATCTACAAACGGATTTCTTACTAAGTATATATATTCTATCCATACGAACCTATACTAAAACAATTGTCGGCATTAAATAACCCATTGAGGTTGATATGCCGTAAAACAAAATAAACCACTCTTTGAATAAAATGTTGCGTATTGTGTTCAAAGTTGTAGATAAACTGTCTGAAGTTCATATTTTGTTATTTTTATTCAGGTATTTTCGATGTTCATTATCAAGAACGGATGTGGTGTCTGTGTGGAAGCTAGAATTCCTTTGTCTGCAATCCCGGTATTCTTTGGGAAGCTGGAAAGTTGAAATAGTCTAGTGTAACGTAACGGCTATTGGAACCGAGGCCACACAAAAAGAATGCAATTTACCTGAGGACGTACGCGTCCATATCATCATCACTGCTGCAACTAATAATATCCACTCGGACATTCTTCAGGAGAGTTTCCCAGTCATCTCTGAAAAGAAACAAAATGGAATACCACATTACATTAGTACTTGTTATTAGCACTAAAATAGTTTAGGGATGGATTGGTACTTTTATCAATTCACCTTTTTTTTAAAGAGGCAAATCAAGAAGATGGTTTTTAAGTTTTTGTGTACAATACATTGTCTGTGCATGCATATACACATATATGTATATATGCATTTATATGTTTGTGCATGCGTGTATATATACAGTGTAACCTGGATATAAGAGAAACCCGGATATAAGATATATTTTCTCTGGTCCTAAATTAGAGCCTGTGTTAATGTATATATAATAGACCAAACCCGGATATACGAGACTTCTTTTCCGGTCCCGGCATCTCTCTTATATCCGGGTTACACTGTATATATATATATATATATATACACACACACACACAGTGTAACCCGGATATAAGAGATATTTTCTCTGGTCCCAAATTAGAGCCTGTGTCAATGTATATATAATAGACCAAACCCGGATATAAGAGACTTCTTTCCGGTCCCGACAACTCTCTTATATCCGGGTTACACTGTATATATATATATATATATACAGTGTAACGCGGATATCAGAAACCCGGATATAAGAGAGATTCTCTGTGGTCCCAAATTAGAGCCTGTGTTAATGTAAACAAAATAGACCAAACCCGGATATAAGAGACTTCTTCTCCGGTCCCGACAACTCTCTTATATCCGGATTACACTGTATGTATATATATATATATATACTTACACTTGTAGGCGTGTACGTACACGTGTGTGTATGTATGTATGTATGTGTATCTATAAAAAGAACAGTTTTTCGCGCTTTAATGTGTGCGTGACCATGACTTTACAACACAGAAGAAAAAATTCCATAGTAGATAATTTTTTCACATTCTAATGAACGCTAAGCATGACTGTCAACCACTGCATTTAAAAGCAAAAAGAAAAATTACAGTAATGGATATCAAAAAACAGTTTTGTATTACTACTTGCAACCATGGACAACAGTTTTGTACTACTATGTACACCCCTGAAGATGATCTCGGAAGAAGAGCGAAAGTACTTGGGAAATGGAAAATAAAAACGATTTTCCTAGTTATAGCATATTTCTCACATCATTTAATTGTATGAATGGATTTTATTAAAAAATAAGCAGACGTAATGTCTGTAATTTATTTAGTCGGACATGCCTCAAAGAGAATTTGTTGCCTGTGTGTGTATACACACACACAAATAAGTTATACTTTTATCTACCACTTAGACACAATTTTATTCTTGAAAATGACTGAGATGGTTGAAATTAGCAACACCACAACACATGAACCTGGGATGGTTTATTCACAATTTCAATCCCAATTCACAACACCTTATTTGGAAATTAGAAAATACCAAAAAAAAAAAATTGTTGGCTCTTTTAATCAAACTTATTTGCACACACACACACACACACACACACACACAACTAATTGTTTAAAGTGGTTTTGTTTGCTTTTAAATTCTCATCAGTAAACATTTGGACTCTAATATGAATACTTTAAAAAATTTAAATCTAAAATTTCAAGAGATGTGAAAAATTTGACTTTCATTGATTTAAATAAATTTAAGTGAAAATAAAAATATAATCAAGATATTAACTTTCATGCGAACTTAAACAAAAAATTGAAAAAAAAAAAAAAAAAAAATTAGGAAAGCAAACTCCCAACTGTAGCACTTCAGGTTCGATCCTGCCTCACATCAAACCAAAGGTAACACTTCAATCCATCCTGGTTCACAACAAACGGCCACAGATGTAACCTTTCATCGTGGTCAGCCCAGGGTGGATCCTGGTTTGATCAATGTAGTGATCCCTTCGATCATAACCTGCCTTACCCCACATTGTTTTGATTATAAGGAGGCCAAGATCGATTTGTCGCAGGTATCTTCACTTGGGTAAGCTGGTAAATTTTTGGCTTGCAGAGTTATCGAAATTTGATTTACTGTTTTGGTAAGTTTGGCACAAGGCTGAAGTTGGAGGTTCTTGTGTTTGGCAGGAAATGTGGAATCTCTCAGCGACCTCCATCGTTTCCCTTCTCAGCTCTCTGAACTCAACTCAACTTTCGCTCATTCATTTTTATGGATGCCAACTAGAAATCGGTGTGGGGCAAGATGTCGGCTGGGTTTTGGTGAATCTCCTGATTTCTAACAGAAGTCTATTATTTTTGGGCTTGAGAAATCAAATTATTTCACAATTTTGTGAAATACTCCCTCTCTTGTGAAGGGGTGGTTGCAGACATCGCTCTGCCCGGCTGCCTCCACCTTCTCTTAGTATGATCTCTCACTACTACTTCCCAGTGGGCGTGAGCAGTTCCTTCAACCTCCTTAATGTCTCCTCTGTGCCTGCTACCCTTCAGTGGGTGCAGACAACCCTTCATCCTTCCTTAATCGCTCTTCTGTGCTTGTCACCCCCGACATTCGGTCAGAGATTGATAAAAAAAAAATGGTTTCAAATGTACTTTTCTCATAAGTGAATTGACGCCATATCTGGCTTTCTCACTTCTGACCCAAGAGACACTTTCCCAGGGAAATTTTTAGTGCTCAGCCACAGGTATTCAATTTATTGTTTTTCATTCTGATATCCTGCAAAATGAATTCATTTAGCTTTAACTCAATTCTTCTCTTGTCAGATTTAGGCATGAGTTGTCACCAGCTGTCAACAACTGATGTTTGCACAAACTGAGAATCTGTTTACAAGAGGTCATTTGGTCCACTGTACATATTTCGATTCTCTGGGAACAATTCTTATTATCAGCCTATTTTTCCGGTGTTGGTTAATCCTTTTCATGCTAAGTTATTCATCAATATCTCATTTTCTTGATTTCCCAAGTCGTCGTTATTAATTACCAGCAACCCAAATAGTGTTACAATACTGGAAAGAGCTATAAAAATTAGTGGACATAAGACGCTTATTTTCCTGAAAATAGAAAGGTTTTATAAATTTCAAGAGTAACACCATTTGGACAAGGAATGCTGAATATTTTCTGGCTGGAAACAACTACCTTCACATAAAAGAATATTTAAAATAAAAATAAAAATTCAAATCTCTAGTTCTGTTTTCTAACCACTTGGCTGTAGCTACAGGATTTACAAGGCATTTCTCAAGTGAATGTTAATATGAATCAGAAAATAATATTTACAGGATAAAAATACAATTCAAACATTCGTCTCTGTATTTGTGCAGATTATTTATAAAAGGCTGAAACTGAAAGAGGATTTTCTTTTTGTTTTAAACAGTTGTGTATTGTTTCCTTTGCACAAAAATGTATCACATTTACAACAGGCAACAGGGTTATTAAAATAAAACCAGATATAAATGTACTTTCAATATTTCCTGGTTATTTACTAAGCTTGGTTTAGTTTGGCACAAGGCCATAAAATGGATCAAATGCACAACTCCATTGTTCTGTTAAACCAGACTAGAGTAGTAACCACTACAAATATTTACTAAGTCTAGTTCAGTTCTGTATAAGGACACAAGTATGAAGCACCCCAATGAGGATTGATCTTGCTACTCAATGGTAATATTAGCCGTTTGGTAATGGTAATGTTAACCATTTGATAATGGTAATATTAACTGAATGGTAATGGTAATATTAATCAAATGGTAATGGGAATATTAACTGAATGGTAATGGGAAGGGCAATATTACCTATTTTCTTACAAGGAAACATTCAGCATTCATTGACTGAACAGACAGTATTATTGCCGGCAGAAATTTACAAAATCACTTATCAAAATAAGTTTCTCTAGTCCAGTAGCTGTTATTGCTCTTTCCAGTATTAATGGAGGCTACTTCCTAACCTTTTCTTTGAAATAGTGTGTAAAAATCAACATCTTGATTATGTCATTATTTTCTCTTCGAGTTACACGTACTATCCATTTTATCTGTTGCAAGGCCACACTGCGGATCAAGCACAATTCCACTGTAATATTCAACCAGACTAGCTCACTAACCATTTATTCATCTCAAGATACCATTTCAAAAACTGAATGTATCTTAGTTTTGGCTTTTTATGTGGCACTCACTACTCAGTTGTAATATTCAACGAGACTAGCTTGGCAATCATCACCCAACAAATTACTTCCTAAGTTTTTGGTATAAGGCCACAAGTATGGAGCACCCAGTGAGGATCAATCTAACTACTCAGTAGTAAGACTCAAACAGACTAGCTCATTAAACATTACTTAACACCAATGTGCTGTTTCTTTACTCTGTTAACTGTTGTGGCAGGTCATAATTTTCATTCAAAAATTAGGAAAATCAAATTTATAGGAGGACAATAGTCAGCCAATGGCATAGACCATGTTTTTCTAAATATATCTTTATAAGAACATGAAAAAATAATCTACTTACAAAAAAGCAATATTTATAGGCTTACCTATTCTTATTTTACTTACCTATTCTTATTTTACTTACCTATTCTTATTTGCTTGAATGTATTTCATCTAACAATAATAATAATAATAATCATTAACATAAAAAGATTAAAGTGTTGGTTTACAAATTTAGTGGCATAATAATTATGAGTTCAATTCTTGGGTCGGGTTGTACAGAATCCTCAGTGGAAACAAAACTAGCAAAAAAAAAAAAAAAAAAAAAAAAAATTAAATATCCCTAGACATGAATAGTGTAAAGAGAACAATCTAGCCTTTTAGATTAAATAAAGGGTTCCTTCAAAATAACTTCCCCCTCCCTGAAATTTAGACAGAAACATATTTTATATGTTGGCTATACAACAATCACTTTATCACATAGACTAACTTGCTACTTGTCCAGGCAAAGTGAGGTATTGTCCAGATTGACAGACTGGAAGAAAGACAGAAAGCACAATAGCCAATACATAATAATAACAAAGATAAGGATATTAGTATGAATGTAAAGAATGATAACTACTCATCTGTAAAATTTAGAGAGAAATTGAATAAATTCTCATATCACATGCAAAATTAAGATCTCACTGAATAATAAACGATTCATTTATATTCACAGTCTATGGTATTTAACAAGAAGTTATTTGAAGATGGAAAATCAATGACTTTGGAACCAAATTCAACTTGTGCTTAACCTGAAGAGGGAATTGATATTTCTCCCTGCAGTTAAAATTCATTAAAAACATATCTTGTTAATCAAGTGGATTAAAGTGTTGTTTCGCAAATTTAGTGGCATAGTAATTGTGAGTTCAATTCTTGGGTCGGGTTGTACAGATTCTTCAGTGGAAACAAAACTAGCAAAAGAATAAAAAAAGATTAAATATTCCTAGACATGAACAGTGTAAAGAGAACAATCTAGCCTTTTTGATTACCATGTACACTCACAGATAGGTCACACCTTTTTTTTTTTTACCAAAAATTTCACAAAATATTAGGGGTAACACCTATCCGCTCGACATAAATGTAAAACAACACTAACTTGTCATCCTGATTTCTGAGAAATTGGAAATGATATCCATAAAACACTAAAGCTGTGGTATTTCTCTGTATAGAAACAATTTATCTATCATATATACAGACTCACTGCTTTAAACTTACCTCATGTTGATAGATTCACATATCCATCACAATAAATAAATAAAATTATAAAATATTCATTGATCCATCAGTCACCATTCGGTGGGGGGTCCTCGCCCTAGACCGATAGAGAAACCCTGAACATGCATACATAAGTTAAGGAACCACGTGTAGATGTTTATTGACAAAGAAAAAAATAGTCCCGTGATTCATCCTGCAAAATATATTTTATCAAAAATACGTTGGAAAATATGACTTAAAGAAAAGAAATATATTCTTTATGAGATAATTTTCTTTAATGGTTGTTTCATATAACATTAAAAGACGTTCTTAAGTGTTATTTACAAATAATAAAGTGCATGAATCTAGTACCCAAAATGTTTGCACTATTTTGCATTGTACAGTGATATAGTTGGTAGCCAAATTTATAATTTATAATTTGATTGTTACAAACCCTAATCATGAGTAAAAGAATGCGTTACGAAGCAGGTTTTAAATTAAAAGTACTAAATTATGCAGAAGAACCTATATTCTTCTGTATAATTTAGTACTTCGATCTGGAATCGATCTGAAAATCAATCTGATAAAGTGTATTAATAATTGTAAGTTTTGAAATAAAGGTAGAAAAAAAAGTAGATATCTGATAATTCTTACATTTAAAAAGGGCTGTGTAACTCACCCAGATTATAGTTTGACCGATCTACGAGTTAACAGTAAATCATCAGTTAGTAAGCCATAAAGCATGGGTGCGACCTATGCGGTGGTGGTGACCTATCCATGAGTATATATGGTAAATAAAGGGTTAAGTTTAAAATACCCTGAGCACATGAGGTCTGATCAAAAAGTATCGAGACTGCTGCTATAAAATTTAATCTCCTTCGATGTAGTCACATTTTTGCCATTGCACCCTCAGCAGATGTATATTTATCCGAGTTACATAACCCTTTATTTAATCTACAAGGATAGTCTGTTCTCATTCCATTGTGCTTGTCAAGTTTATTTTGGTACGGTTCAGTTATTGCTTGCCCTGTTTCCACTGAGTCCAAGTATCTACTGCTCGGCTCAGGGATTGAACTCACAAATATTGTCACCAAATTCACAATCCAATGTTTTAATTCTATTGTACCACAACAACAAAAATAAAGACAATAGCCCGCAGGTAAATAACAATCATTTTGCCATGTAGACCAGAGATTCCCTGACCATTGGACCGAGAACTGGTACTGGTCTGTGGATTATTTGATACCGGGCGGCAAAGAAATAATTAACTTGTTTAAAATTACATAATAGATAAATTGAATATTGGACTTTAATTTAAAAAGATTTGTTTAAATATTCATCTACTCAATACTATCTGTCATAACCGGAAGTACATTTCATAATTAATGTATATTTTACGTCTACCTTTACTATCTGTCATAACCGGAAGTACATTTCATAATTAATGTATATTTTACGTCTACCTTTACTATCTGTCATAACCGGAAGTACATTTCATAATTAATGTATATTTTACGTCTACCTTTACTATCTGTCATAACCGGAAGTACATTTCATAATTAATGTATATTTTACGTCTACCTTTACTATCTGTCATAACCGGAAGTACATTTCATAATTAATGTATATTTTACGTCTACCTTTACTATCTGTCATAACCGGAAGTACATTTCATAATTAATGTATATTTTACGTCTACCTTTACTATCTGTCATAACCGGAAGTACATTTCATAATTAATGTATATTTTACGTCTACCTTTACTATCTGTCATAACCGGAAGTACATTTCATAATTAATGTATATTTTACGTCTACCTTTATTTACTATCTGTCATAACCGGAAGTACATTTCATAATTAATGTATATTTTACGTCTACCTTTACTATCTGTCATAACCGGAAGTACATTTCATAATTAATGTATATTTTACGTCTACCTTTACTATCTGTCATAACCGGAAGTACATTTCATAATTAATGTATATTTTACGTCTACCATTATTTACTATCTGTCATAACTGGAAGTACATTTCATAATTAACGTATATTTTACGTCTACCTTTACTCTCATAACCGGAAGTACATTTCATAATTAGTATATATTTTTATTCATTTGTAATAATTTTCAACTAATTTTCAGATTCTACATTGATTGTACATTATGGTGAGTTGATATTGATGTGATAAATAGTGTAACAAGGATTGACCCAGGGAAACTAGGCATGCAAATGGGTGTGGTCATGCTGGAGCCGAGACATGGGAGTCTGAAGATTATACACATTTTCTTTCCTGTAATAAATTGCTCTTTATTATTGCTCTCTTTATCGAAATGCACTTCAATCACAGACATGTGCCACTCCCAGTCTGCAGAAAGGTTGTCCGACATGAAGCCAGTCCGTGGTATTAAAGAAGGCTGGAGATCACCGACATAGATTAACTTGCTACATCCAGGCAACGTATGATCAGTAAGCACTGATCAAAGATTTTCAGGTACTGGTGTTTCTTTGAATACCATATATACTTTTGTATCATGTGACCTTTGAAGAACTAATTTTGAAGCTAATTTGTCTACAGTAAATGGATATATAGTTTGGTCAACAGCGTAGCCAGAGTCAGCAGCACATAAGCTAATTTTATATCTTGTGTATGATGTGACCCTCTTAAAATTAGCATCAAAATTAAGTCTTCAAAAGTCGCATGATTCACAAGCATATACGGTATTTATTTATATCTCAACGTTTAACCATTATTTCAGTTTTCTTGTTTAAGAGTTTATTTATATGGTATATATCTATCTCAGTCTGTTCATCATCTATCTATCCATCACAGTCTGTTTATTATCTATCTACCGTATATAATTGCGTATCATACGACTTTTGAAGAGAGAATTTTGAATGTAATTTGACCCCTTCAAAATTAGTTCTTCAAAGGTCGCATGATACACAAGTATGTGCAGTACATACTAAATACAATGCTGTGTTAACCGAGAAAAATGGAATGTAGATTTTGGAAGATAAACAAACTAAAGCTGAATCAATAAATCCTCACTTAAATACCAAGATATTGGTTGGATTCCATTCTTAGAATTTCACTTAATGCAATTTTTTTTTTTTTTTTGGTAAGAAAAATGTTTTCTTCTCAGCCTTCTTGAAACTCTTTGATCTTGATAATGGCGAAATGAAATACCAAAAATGCTCAATCCTCAAATGTATAAATTTAGATGGGTTATTTTACCAGCACACCAACCCCCACGTGTCATTTTGTGCCGAATTGGGTAGTTTTAAGATTTGTTTTTATTTTGTGTCTATTTCGCTCACAAATTCTTTCACAAGTCATTATTATATAAGGGTGGGGGATGTAATTCAGTTTTAGTTGCATTTTGAAGCCGGGTGTTTATTCAGTTTCCTTTTTATATTTTGGGGTAGAGTTTTTTTTTTTTTTTTTTTTAAGAATTCTCAAATGGCTTTAGATTCAACACTCTCAAAGAGGGCCCTAAGGTTGGGTACATTGGAGAAGTACATTCATATAGTGTGAGTTTTTTTTGGCAGTTAATTAAAAAATGTTTGACAGTGAGTACTTCTTGGCAGTTTGGAGGGTTTTCATTTTTTAGAAGGAAGGAGTGGGTGTGTTTGATTTTGATTCTTGTAAGTGTGACATCTTGAGTGTCTGGTACTGTGATGTTGTACAGTCAGAATGGGTTTTATTTGATATATAGTTTGTTGTTTGTGTGTGTGTCTATTCCATGATTTTTGCCATTGGTTGAGGATGTAAGAGTTAATTGTGGCTTTCAAGTCTGTAAAGAGAATTTTTGAATTTGATTCATTGAGAGGGGTTTCTTGGCTGTCTGCTATTCCCAGGGCTACCAATATGGCTAGGGATTCAACACAGTATGATGTAAAAATAGCAGGATTATTTATTTATTAATCGACATGGTCATTTTGCAACAAAACGGGCAGTTTTAACATTTGTTTTTATTATGTGTCTATTTTGCACCCAAATTTCTTTATAAGTCATGAAGTGTGGGGATGTAATTCCGTTTTAGTTGAATTTTGTAGCCAGGTGTTTATTCAGTTTCCTTTTTATATTTTGGGGCAGAGTTTTGTTATTTTTAGGGATTCTACAATGGCTTTGGGTTTGACACTCTCAAAGAGGGCCCTAAGTTTGGGTATAGTGTACAAGTATTTTCGTATAGGTGCCACTTTTTTTTGCAGTTAATTAAAAAATGTTTGATAGTGAATACTTCAAAGGAAGTATTGGGTTATGTGGGTGGGTCTGATTTTGATTCTTGTAAGTGACATATCTTTTCTTGAGTTTCTGGTACTGTGATGTTGTACAGTCAGAATCGATTTTATTTGATATATAGTTTGTTGTTTGTGTGTGTGTCTATTCCATGATTTTTGCCATTGGTTGAGGATGTAAGAGTTAATTGTTGTTTTCATGTCTGTAAAGGGGATTTTTGAATTTGGTTCATTGAGAAGGATTCCTTGGCTGCCTTACCAACTCTGCTATTCCCAGGGATCACAATACAATATGATGTGTTTCATATGTATGATGGGACACACACACGTCACACCTTGCCAAACCACAATACTCTTTGGCTATGCCATAACACTCAATATTTGCCTCTACCTACCCTGATGATGACTTAAGATAGTCGAAACTTTGAATCATATTTCTTCTGAAATGAACTTTGGACAATTTCTAACGTAATTTCCTCCTGGTATGAGCAAAGATAATTCATAATTTGGAAAAGCTGATTAGTAAAATTAATCGACACAAAATGTTTTATCTTTAATAATATTTGCCTTAAATCTAACTTATTTTCACTTATGGGCAGAGAAAAGAAAGTTAAAAAAAATTACCTTGCTTGTAGCCTTTGATCAAACATGTATCAAGAGATTTTACTTTGATCAAACATGTATCAAGAGACTTTGATCAAACATGTATCAAGAGACTTTGATCAAACATGTATCAAGAGACTTTGATCAAACATGTATCAAGAGACTTTGATCAAACATGTATCAAGAGACTTTGATCAAACATGTATCAAGAGACTTTGATCAAACATGTATCAAGAGACTTTGATCAAACATGTATCAAGAGACTTTGATCAAACATGTATTAAGAGACTTTACTTATTCATAAGTAATACAAGTGTTACTGCTGTTATAGAACATAACCCGAAGCTATGATCACTGTGTTTTCTGAGGTTATTCTAGTAATACTAATAAAAGAAAATTTCTAATTTTCTATGAGAAAATAGTAGAATCTTTTTAAATGCAATGACAATGTTGATTAGGAAGCAAGGAGACGGAAGAGAGTTCCACAAGTTAGAAGTGTAAGAAAAGAACCTATTAGCATAAAACTTACAGTTGTGTCTAGCCATTCTGACTGTAAAATGAGGAAATCTTGCAACACCATATCAAGGTTCTCATAATTACGGTCGTAAATGGCAAACATCAAAGTCAGTAATTGGTTGTTTGCATAAATCGCCTTTCAATACAAAATTATTTTTGATGTTTTTAATTTTGAAATTATGCATCATTTTGCATTATTTTAATCATAAATTTAATAATGATAGAAATTTTTAATCATAAATTTAATAATGATAGAAATTTTTAATCATAAATTTAATAATGATAGAAATTTTTAATCATAAATTTAATAATGATAGAAATTTTTAATCATAAATTTAATAATGATAGAAATTTTTAATCATAAATTTAATAATGATAGAAATTTTTAATCATAAATTTAATAATGATAGAAATTTTTAATCATAAATTTAATAATGATAGAAATTTTTAATCATAAATTTAATAATGATAGAAATTTTTTGACGTGTGTTGAAAACCTCACAGTATTTATTATTGTTGAAGTTGTTACTAACATTTTTTGTCAAGATTTACAAACTCCACATTTCGTTCAATTTTACAAACCAATCGATGAAATTTGAAGAAGCTGATGTGTTTTGGAAAATACTTTGACAAAAACCCTACTTTGCAGTTTTTATGCACACTAGTAAAACCGACTAATTTGTTTGCACTTCTCCACAAAATTTGGTTTTGATTCGTCAATGTATGGCTATTTTAGAGGGTGTGATGGACTGACAGACAGAAGTCACAGACTTTTATATATATATTTACCTTTGAATGATTTTCAAACTTTAAAGGCTCAACTAAATCCAGAAAAAGTACAGAACCATATCAGATTTAGAAAAACATTATAAAAGATTTATTTCCCTTTGTTGCAACCTGCTATTAGATAGATATTATCTCTGCTGTAAACAAATAAATCCAATTTGACCCGATTTTGTCCGTTTGGAGTCCTGGAATTCCAAACTAAAGAATAACACATAGCAAACTTTTGAACACTATTCTGGAGATAAAAGCCTGTGTTTTATACACACAGAATCACGGTAAATTGTCTCAAGGAATTTACTTGATATCTTACTTGCTATAAGCTGGTTTTATTCTAACAAAACTACATTGCTTTTTGCTATGACGAGCTGTCAAGGTTGTTTAGAAAGGTAACAGTTTTAGCTACAACATAGCAGGTAAAGTCATTAAAGAGTGACTTCAAGTATGCATTCGACAAAGCAAGTGATATTTTGTCAAATCACCTGGCAATTGATGCAGAGAGAAAACAGTTCAAGCCTTTATCAAGTAGTTGAACCATTTACTGATTCAATTTTTCAGATTATTAACCATTAAGCTACCATGGCTTCGTTTTTGTTATGCATCTAACGACCTCCCAGTCCCAAGCGTCATGTTTTTTTAAACAATTTGAATAATTGAACCAAATACAATGACAAATTTCATCCTGTTCTTTTTTCTAGAAATTTGAAATTCTTAATGACAGCAAAGTAGAACCCCCTCCCCCCAAAAAAAACAAACTATATTCAACAAGCGTCTATATTTCGGGAAAGCAGGAATTTGAGACATCTGAGTCAGTAGGGCCTTGTTATCTACAGTAAATAAATATAAATCATTAATTTTTTTTTTTCTAATACATTTTCAAAATGCTATTGTTAAAAACTTATTGGTATATATAGTTTACTTTTTCGAAATTTATTTGCTAAGAAGTTTTAGTTGTGTTGATTATGCCAATTGAAGATAAGTTAAAATATGGTTGGCAATTGAGGATGGTGACATCCTGCTATATATATACATATCCGATGCGATGAGAACGAAAGTAATATATAAATTCTAACGTTCGCAGCATTCATTCAAAAAAGAGCTCGATACAGGTAGTAGAGCGATAATTATTTATTTATTATAATTTTATTATATAGACACAACCATTTTACTCACTACAAAGATGCAACTTGGTTTCAGTGCATTTTAACTGCACATCTACGGGTGAGGGTCGGAAATGGTTATGAACCATTTCAGACCCTCACCCGTAGATGTGCAGTTAAAATGCTCTGACACCAAGTTGCATCTTTGTTGTGAGTAAAATGGTTTTGTCTATATGATAAAATTATAATAAATATATATATATATATATATATATATATATACATACATACATACATACCTACCTATACAGTGTCTGTCAAAAAATATATACACACTTCAGGAAAGGCAGAACTTGTATAGATATTATAATCAGTCTGTTATGTGCCATGCATGATACATGCTTAGGCAATCATGTATCTTTCAATACATGACTGATGAGGCAGATTTTTTCCTCAGAGTTGTTTGCTATTTCTTTCTGCGGTAGACCAGTTGCCATCAAAGGCTATAGAACCCTGTCTGTCCTGCTATTTACCCATAGATAGAGGGATCAGAAGAGGATTCATACCTTTCCCAAGGGTATTAGCATGTAAGTGAATGTAATGGATTCAACTAGAATTTGAACTTTGCTCTCTGATTCCACAATCTGAGCCGCTATCCATTACTCCACCGTGCCTCCTGATATTGCAATGCGAAATTTTATTCCGACATTAATTCAGAGATTCAGACATCATGAGATTAATACAAGTGATCTTTGGACTCGACAATCACAAGAAATGCTCAAAATGGTGACCTTTAGCTTCCAGACATTTATTAGTACAGCATTTTCAATTTCTTGTCTAAGGGCTGCCAATGTAGCCAGTTTGCTGCAATACACAACATTCTTTAAGACTTATTGATGCTACAGCCATGAGAGTAATACCATCTGCCAAGAAAATATTGTGCTACAGTAAACAGTGTTATCGCAATTTGATAAAACTACGGAAGGCAAGTTTTGTTCTCTCCTAAAGCGTGTATACATTTTTTGCCAGACACTGTGTGTGTGTGTGTGTGTGTAAATATATATATTATATATATATATATAAGAGAGAGAGATAGTAAGATAAATACAAAGTATCAAATATTGAGTGGCGGTGGTAAGAAAACAGATCTAAAAGTTATACTAATTAGAAAATAATAAATATACATTTAATTCCTCACTGGTAACTGATCTCTGGAACAGTTGGTAAGATGTTTGCTTGACAACCTAACTGTCAGGGTTTCAATTCTCGGTAGTGGATGCGCACTGTTGATGAGTCCCAAATATAGGACGAAACGGCCGTCCAGTGCTTTCTGCATTCTGTTGAGGTTTCTTTCAGACTCAATGAATTACTTAATTGTAATTATCAAATCCTCCTTACAATTTCTATCATTATATATATATATATATATATATATATATATATATATATATATATATATATATATATATATATAAGTGAACATAGAAGTCAACACTTAGAGGTGACAGTCTGTTTCATGCTAGATTGCACCTAGCATGAAACAGACTGTCGCCTCTAAGTGTTGACTTCTATGTTCACTTTTATATTTACACATGCTCTATCTCTGATATTGAGCACTTTATCCCATAAATATAGCACATCTTAACACTATATTTATATATATATATATATATATATATATATGTATGTATATATACGTGTGTGTGTGTGTGTGTATTTAATGGTCTTAATGTTGCTTAATTTCAGTGAACAATGAGGAACACATTGGTCTGCTTATAGTGTTAACACCAGCAAAGACTGGGATATTTCAGCTAAAGATGAAGGTTAAATAAAGCATTATTGATAATGAAACAAGGATGAGGACATCACCCTAAATCATACAAAAGAAAAAAGAAAAAAAAAGACTCCTTCATATCTGACAAAACGTTTGTCCATGATAATTGAAACTGTCTATATTTCTGAGATGAGGTATTATGTACACTATTTACATTATTCAGACTATTGTCTTCATCTTTGTTGCCATATTTATCACCCTTCAGTATCTGTCTATATTTCTGAGATGAGGTATTATGCACACTATTTACATTATTCAGACTATTGTCCTCATCTTTGTTGCCATATTTATCACCCTTCAGTATCTGTCTATATTTCTGAGATGAGGTATTATGTACACTATTTACATTATTCAGACTATTGTCCTCATCTTTGTCACCATATTTATTACATTTTGACAGTTGCACGCTCTGGCCTTCTTCAGGTGGTTGGAATGTCGAACTGAACCCTTTATTTCACTCACTGGGGTAGACTGTTCTAGTTCCACATGCCATGTGTCTAGTGGATGTCAGTTATCAGTTATCGTCTGTTAATTCCCCTCTCCAAGTTCTCCACCGCCTTAAAATTTATTGTTGGTATTTTTACTATAAAAACCTATTTTTACACTTTCATACTGTTTTGACCCCATTTTGAGGTGGGGGTTTAACTATTTGCCCATAGCTGGGACCCTAACAGCTGCTATCACCCTGGGTTAGGGTAGACCTGGAACAACAATTAAGAGGTGGTTCCACGCTCCTCAAATCCTCCTGATCAGAGGCCTTGCTGCCGAATGTAGTTTATCATCATAGGACGTCTCATTGGCGGGGGTGGGGGTCTTACCCCTCTGCAGGTTAGGGTTAGGTTAGTCGGCATATTCTGAAGCTCCAGCTGACAGGATGTACTCTATTACATCAAACCACAAATCAACACAATACAGGCAGGGGGTGGGGTTAATGTAGGCGAAATTGCTTATTGTGACTGTTTTTCCCAGCTATTCAAAGCAAAGAATTTTTATTATCTCTAATAAGTGCCTTGTTATCTTTAAAAAATATTCTGACCATGCACGAATAATTCTTTTTTTTTTGTTTAGCTGCATGCATAAATTGTCAGGTCTTGAACCCCCGCATGGATTTAGACGAATCAGAAAGGAATAACTGAAAGAATGTTAAAAAGTATGGAATTCAGCAATTATGAAAAATATTCTTCAGAAAGAATGATTGTCAACAGCAGACTTATATCAAAGAAATCTTGGCATTAATGCAATCATAGCAGAGAGAAAGGTTCATAAAATCTTCCTTCAAGTTTACTTAAAAGCAGAAATGAAGGTAGAAATTTTGCTACCTTTTACGTCTGCAATCTAATCTGGCTTGGAGCTGTGCAAGACACCCTGCACATACTAACAAATGTCTACTTGTAACAAAAATAGGTGCATGGTTGAGTGGTTAGTGCTCTGACTACGAAACCCAGGTTGGAATCACACTAAAGTTGATTTGTTACTTTTTGACCATATGGGCGGGGGGGGGGGAGACAATCCCAGCATGCTTCACTATTGGAAAGTATGTTTAAACCATACGATAGGTTGACCCAAGTCTTGAGTTTTAATTAATTTGGTTTTTTTTTTTTTACAATCTATCGACCTTTTGCAGGTTGTTTAAAACCAGAAAATATTTTTCAATTGTAAGAATTTTTTGGAGCTAATAATGATTTACTGACACAAATCCTACTAATTAACCCATACCTAGAGGGAGAAGAGATGGATGAATACCTGTACAAAAGGTATTTGCAAATGAATATAATGAACTCAACTGGAATTGGAACTCTGATTTCCAATTCTGAGATCTTATCCATTACATCACCTGCACATCCAAACTTCTAGCCGTCCTGGGTAAGACGTTAATCCACATCTGCGTCCTGGGTAAGACGATAAACTACGTCCAGCAGCAAGGCCTCTGATCAGGAGGTTTTGAGGAGCATAGAACCACCTCTTAATTGCTGGTGTTCCCAGGTTCACCCTGACTTGGGGTGGTAGCACCTGTTAGGGTCCCAGCTATGGGTAAATAGTTAATTATTACCAGCAATACTTTTTTGAAAAAAATTATTACCAGCAATACAATTTTAAAGGAAAAATATTACCAGAAACAGATTTTTGACAAAACAAAATATTACTAGCAATAAAAAATTTTGTCAGCATTAAATAACCCATTGAGGTTGATGTGCCGTAAAACAAAATAAACCAAACCAATCTAAACCAAAGAATATATATTCTATTCATACGAATCTATCCTAAAAATGTCGTCGACATTAAATAACCCATTGAGGTTGATATGCCGTAAAACAAAATAAACCATACCAATCTAAACCAAAGAATATATATTCTATTCATACGAATCTATCCTAAAAATGTTGTCGGCATTAAATAACCCATTGAGATTGATATGCCACAAAACAAAATAAACCAAACCAATCTAAACCAAACTTCTAGCACTTTGTATTCCCAAGTGGTCACTCATCTAGATACTGACCAGGGCCAATGTTGCTTAACTCCAGTGATCATACAAGTAGCGGTGGGTTGACCGCATGGGAGTTCAGCTCCTTTAGAGAGGAGAACTCCCCCCACTTTTTCTTCCTAACCACACATGTGGAAAATGGACAACACGTTCACAGCCTAACGTAGAGCGAAAGGTCATTTTGATTCCTCTTGCTAGGGATGGTCAAAGGTCATAAAGCGGGTATGTTTATTTCTTTGTTCGTTTTTCTGTCAAATATTCTCGTCATTTGAACTGTGTCAACAATCATTTGTTTTGGGACATGTGGACATCATCTTTACATATGTATTTACATTATATTTGCCTTATTAAAGGTTTTGTTTATTATGGGCATGTATTTCATCTTTCCATACACATGTGCAGTGTTAGTATATCAATGGCCACACTAATGCTAACATTAATACTTGATGCACAGCAGCGGTTCCCAACCGATTCTGGGCCATGCCCACTTTGGTATTTCTAAAATTCTGGTGCTCCCTTGTAATATTTAATTCTTACATATTCAAAATTTTACTCCAATTCACGTGAAGGAAGCTTAAAAGGCCATTAACTTGGTCTCTAAACAAGCCTCCAAAGACCATGGCGTCCATGAAAGAGAAAAATTAAAAAAACAAAAAGATAGTTAAATATATATAAAGTTTCAAAACATATAATAAAGAACTGAAAGGCAGAAATATAATATATTTGAATGAAAGCTTATTCTGTAATATACTTTGATCATTTTAATCATGAAATAATAATGCAAAATGAAATTTGAGCTCATCACAAAATGACTGTTAGTGAGATCCTCGTGCGTCATGCCTGGTACAGATAGATTTTATATTAGGCACCGATTTAGTCAGCTTAAGTCTCAAGTCTTTTCATTTAGTGATATCTAGTTTATTTCTTTTCTGCAATAACAAATCATTTACGGCACTAAAGCGGCATTCGGCTAAATAGGAAGATGTAAATGGTACCAACAAATTTCTTGAAACAATGGTTGAATTTGTGTATTTAGTTTCTGTCTCATCACAAAGCCATGCCATTCACTCCTTTTAGATTGAATAAAGTTTTAACAGGCTCATCATTTTGCATCTCCAAGAGTTTTTCTTGGTACTGCATCGAAACATCAGAAATATCCACTAACATTGGCTGCATCAGCCATGTTGGAAAATCAATTTGTTTTAGATCAGAAAGAACGGTGTACATCCTACGCCTGCCCTACCAAAATATTACCATGCACCCCACCTTAGGAATCATTGGTGTACAGGAAACCATTATTCTTCCTAGCACTAAATAGCTGGTATATTATGGCTAGCTTATAAACTATACTAATACTTGAATTCATTTTGATTGAAATTCTGTGATTTTCAAATGGCAATAGAAAAGAAGATTTTAAGGCTCTTTTAAAAGTGATGAATTCGGCCGTTGAAAATGACGAGGAAGCACCTCTTCTATTTACGAAATTGTCAAAGACAAGGGGGTTAGTGAGAGGTTAAATAATATGATGTTAAATTGGGAAGAATTAATTGCCAACTTTACCTGCCGCGAACAATTTAGAACTCCGGATAGAAGCTATCAAGCAAGGTTAGTAAAATAGATGCTAAAAGATAGTATGAATTATTTTTTTTATTTTGTATTTGCTACTCCCATTGTTAAAGATTTCCAAAGACTAAAGATTTTGTTCCAACAAACCGATGCTGGTCTTTAGGATCTTGCCAAAGAACTGCGTACACACATAGTCCTTATCAAAGGCTGTACAATGAAGATGGAACATGCAAAACAGTAGAAAAGCATTATTCTTACTAGCACTAAAATAGCCGGTAAATTATGGCTGGCTTATAAACAATACTAATAGCGATATGGCTGTAATTCTCCAAGCCTTGAGAATAAAAGTCATAGATAAAACTGTTCAGGAGTCATCAATGGTTGGGTTAGCACAAAATCACTAGTCATCATGACTGAGGTTACAAGTGTACTGGCCTTGTTTAACTACTAATCTTACCAGATTATGTACTCTCTCCCAGAAACTGTATAACGGGCTGCTCAGCTCAGTATAGCTACAGCAGAAACCACAGCATAACCAGGATTATCAAGGAAACACAAACATGCCTAAGCAGGCGTCTGCAACGGGGATTAGAAGAACCATCTGCTCCACAGATTAAATAAAGGGTTCAGTTTGAAATTCCCTGAACAAGAACATTCTGCTGCCCAGATTAAATAAAGGGTTTAGTCTGAAATTACCAGGATTGTTTACCTATATTTAATAATTAACACTAAAGAAAGAAAAAAAAGGCATAGACACTGATTACCTCTCCTCCCCAGATACTAGATCTCTGCCATAGTGCAACCATTTTGTATACAACTAGTCTCGTGCCTACAGATGCACCGAGAAACGCTTACCACATCAAAGACAACAATGTTTATAACAAGAAAAGCCAATTTTGTTTTCATTTCAGGTTAACGATCTGCTAAATTTGACACTGGCAAGAGAAGAGAAAAAGACTGACAGACAAATTTATGATAAGTGGACAGGAAATACTTGGCTGAGGGTGACTTCACAATAAAGACAAGTATTTCGGTGGGTGGAGTGTGGGGAGGTGGCACAGAAGATCAGCAGGGCCAACAAGCACTTGAAATAAAGACAATTTCCTCTTTACATTCAATCCTCGTACAAGTAGAGATAACCTAAATAGACGTAATTTCACAGTTTTTCTTTTTTGACAAAATTTCATAAGAGGAACAGGAACCTGTCACAACAAAATGCCTGATCATTGCCCTGCTTGTTGAGTATGAAGTAGTTTATTAGACATATCATCAGTTATCAAAAGAAACATTTATAGAACAATGGATTGTGTAATACTAGCAGGAGTACCTAGCTTTATATATATATATATATATATATATATATAACAGATGTTTGTGCGTCTGTGTGATACCTTTTCACTTGAGATTCATCCAACCGATTTTGACCAAACTTGGCACATACATTGTACAATGTAAGAGATAGGTTCTTAGTGTAAAAAACAAAACAAAAACGATAATTTTTAGATAATCAATAATGCTGATCAAAAAATCGATAAATTCAACTTTTTTCATCCAATTTTGTTCAAACTCAGTATGTAGGTTACTTACATAATGACAAACTTAACAATACCTCATTTTTATTTCTATGCCACTGCATTTAGCAAAAAAAAACATGAAAAACAAAAAATCAGTTTCAACACAAACCAATTTCAACACAAATTTTAAACTAAAAACTCCCTCAATTTTCAAGCAATCTAATACAAACTTCACTCAATTGTAGCCAACAATTATTTGATTGTTTAACTTGTCATTTAACTTGATAATTGAGTCCACACATACAGTGAACACCCGCGTAAATAGCAAAAAAATGGCGATTTTTACTGGTTTCTTTCTTTTTTTCCATTGATCTTTCAACCGATTTTCATCAAACTTAAAAATTGCTTTATAAATGGATCCTCTTTTACATCCCTACCAAGTTGAATTTCAAAAACTCCAAAATAATTGTTGTCTGAAGTGGGTCTTCATGTTGCCTATACCCCTTTATGTTCTTGGCTAACTTTGATTGAATAAATACAGACAACTTCTGTTATATCAGTAACTGCATTAATTCAAAATGTTTTTTAATGAAAGTACTTTAAAGTAATTGAAGAAGATAGACTCTGTTAATTCTAAACATGATGCTGTTTTTGCTCCATTCTAATTGAACACTTTTTCTGATCAACCAGCTGGGTATGGCTGCTAGTAAATATCTGAAATGAATAATATGAGTTCACTATACAATTGTTTTGACCCACCAATGCCCATCCCCCCATTTTAGGGGGTGGCAGTCATTAATTGATGGATAGATATAGATAGAAATTTTCTCTGCCAAGCCTGTCCTTCTGGGTAAGGACATTTTCCCTCCACATCATGATAGTTCTTTAATTTATTCCTTTTAATGTAGTTTTGATTCGCACCACATAGGGAGAACGACTCAAAGGCTGGATGTCAGAATAAAGCAACACGTTCCAATGAAAATCAGCAATCTTAAGTACACTCCTTCAGACATTCTGACCAATACGTATGGGTCTTCCATCGCAGAGCACCTAATAAACAGCCATAATTGTGCCACTAGTTTCAGTGTGGACTCATTTACCATTCTTAGCAAGTTCCACTCGAATTACCTCTTGAAAGTGTTGGAGGCCATTTATATTTTATTGTTGAAGCCCTCTCTGTGTAAACAGAAGGACTTTCTACTGGGCCTCCAACTAATTTCTAACTATTAGGTTGGTGCAAAAATAATGTCGTTTTATATATATAAGTTGAACGTCAAAAAACGACATTATTTTTGCACCAACCTAATAATATCTAAGCAATATTTTTTTTTTCCAATGCATATTGTCCATCTTTTTTAGTGATAATTCTGTTTAATTTATTAACCTCGATTTAACTGTTGAGCAAGGTTTACTTTTTATCTATTATCATCATGAGTGGTAATAAAAATAAATTTTGTCTTCCTATGGCAGTCAAAGTTTTGTACCACAAAAAATATCTTTAGATAGAAATATAATTGACAGGAATCTATAATTTATACCGGATAGGTTAAAAAGATGCGGGCAATCTTCAGTTAAAGAATGTTGATTCTATTCCAATATTTACCAAAAATTCCCCAAAACACAAATTTAGGATTCAATAATACAGTGTAACCTGGATATAAGAGAAACCCGGATATAAGAGATTGTATCTGGTCCCAAATTAGAGCCTGTGTTAATGTATATATAATAGACCAAACCTGGATATAAGATACTTATTCTCCGGTCCCGACAACTCTCTTATATCCGGGTTACACTGTATATAGGTTCACCTAATGCCTGGTTCACATTCCTTCCCAGTCTTTTGGACAGGAGTAGAGGTTTATCCCTTGTTTCCTGTTTAGGATTAGGATTAGGATTCCAGTTCCTTCTAAAGTCTACTTCAACTCTATACTTCTAATGTCTCTGCCTAAACTCTTAAATGTGATTTATTTATTTTCTTCCTTCAGTTGGAGTAGATAAGTTTTTTTGAACAGGAGTAGAGGTTTATCCCGTGTTTCCTGTTTAGGATTGCGTTTCCAGTTACTTCTAAAGTCTGTTTCAACTCTATACACTTGTCTTTACTTAAGATAATACAACTCCACACAATAACCTTCTACTTTGAGTGGCTCTTGGACCTTGTATTGGGCAAAGATTAGTAAAAAAAAAAATACTGTGATAATTTACATATTTACTGCAAATGAATTATATCGAATAAAGGACTTATTTTTTCTATGTCAGCTGCAAAACTTACTTCTACCGTATATACTAGTGTATAAGTCTACTTTATGGATAGTGTGACCCCTGAATTCTTTTGTGATTGTTTTTTTCATATAGCTCGTGTATAATGCATATACATAATGCATATGGCCTACCATAGTCAAATATTGTTGCATGGGACACCATTCTGGACATATTTTATAGCAAATTAATGGCCTTCATTCTTTTTTGTACAAAGCTGCACCAAAATGGTGAGAAAAACCAATTACTGTAAAAATGTCTGATACAAAGATTTAGACATGGAAAACATTTACCTGTGTATAGTCTAACCAGTTACAGAAAATCCATGAATTAAATAACTGTATCTGAGTAAAATGATATAGATGCTGAGTGGGGGGGGGGGAGACAGAGATAGACAGAGAGATAGATAGATAGATACTCAGAGAGAGAGATAGATAGATAGATACTCAGAGAGAGAGATAGATAGATAGATACTCAGAGAGAGAGATAGATAGATAGATACTCAGAGAGAGAGATAGATAGATAGATACTCAGAGAGAGAGATAGATAGATAGATACTCAGAGAGAGAGAGAGATAGATAGATACTCAGAGAGAGAGAGAGATAGATAGATACTCAGAGAGAGAGAGAGATAGATAGATACTCAGAGAGAGAGAGAGATAGATAGATACTCAGAGAGAGAGAGAGATAGATAGATACTCAGAGAGAGAGAGAGATAGATAGATACTCAGAGAGAGAGAGAGATAGATAGATACTCAGAGAGAGAGAGAGATAGATAGATACTCAGAGAGAGAGATAGATAGATAGATACTCAGAGAGAGAGATAGATAGATAGATACTCAGAGAGAGAGATAGATAGATAGATACTCAGAGAGAGAGATAGATAGATAGATACTCAGAGAGAGAGATAGATAGATAGATACTCAGAGAGAGAGATAGATAGATAGATACTCAGAGAGAGAGATAGATAGATAGATACTCAGAGAGAGAGATAGATAGATACTCAGAGAGAGAGATAGATAGATAGATACTCAGAGAGAGAGAGATAGATAGATAGATACTCAGAGAGAGAGATAGATAGATAGATACTCAGAGAGAGAGATAGATAGATAGATACTCAGAGAGAGAGATAGATAGATAGATACTCAGAGAGAGAGATAGATAGATAGATACTCAGAGAGAGAGATAGATAGATAGATACTCAGAGAGAGAGATAGATAGATACTCAGAGAGAGAGAGAGAGAGATAGATACTCAGAGAGAGAGAGAGTTCTCCAATATTATCTCGTTATTTGCATTCCAAATAACTGATATTGCAGAGAATTTAATGGAGGAGGTGCTGAACAGAAATCTAAAACTGTTCAAATCTACATTGGATTCTCATAGAAAACTTAATGTTCTTTAAGGCAAATGTTATTAATGACCAAACGTTTTGGGTTGATTCATTTTATTGATTGACTTTTCCAAATCACAAAGAATCCTTCTCAGGTAAGGAGGAAATTCCACCAGGAATTGTCCAAAGGTCATTTCAGAAGAATATGGTCTAAGCTTTTGACTTTCTTAAGTCATCATCAGGGGAGAGAGAGAGACAAATGGTGAGTTTCGTAGAAATAGTCAGTGTAGTGATGCAGGCAAAGAGTGTTGTGATGTAGAATAAATGTGTGCCAGTGTGTTTGCTATATACAGTTGAGGATGCAGGCCCTTAAATTGTAATAAATAAGTTTAGAATGGGTCATGATCAAACATAACAGACATTCATTGTCTGTTATATATATCTATATATCCATGTACACCCTGTATTTATATATAATATATATCTCCAAACAAGTTTGATTAAAATGAAACAACAAAGTCTGCTTAATTCTTTATTGTATTTTGCAATTTCAGATTTTGGTATTTTTGTTCAAGTAGTTTCAACTGTCATGGTCATTATCAAGAACCGATGTGGTGCATGTATGATATTTACAATTCCTTTGCCAGCATAATGGTTTTTCTTTGGGAAGCTGGTGGATGTAGGAAATGCTCTAGTGTGACATCATAAGTAACAGCTACTGGGAACGAGAGACCGCATAAAAAGACTTCCATTTATTTATTAATTCAAATTTTCATTTATTTATATATAAAACTGAAGATAACAACTTGAATACGTGTAAACACTAAAAATTATGTTTATAAGAATGAGAAATATTGACAGATGAAAAAATAAATAAGTAAAA
>OZ038515.1:40671871-40676871 GCA_964036315.1 Acanthosepion esculentum
CATACATATATAAATATATATACATACATACATACATATATAAAATATATATACATACATACATACATACATATATAAATATATATACATACATACATACATACATATATAAATATATATACATACATACATACATATATAAATATATATACATATACATACATACATATAAATATATATATACATACATATACATATATAAATATATATACATACATACATACATATATAAATATATATACATACATACATACATATATAAATATATATAATACATACTACATACATATATAAATATATATACATACATACATACATATATAAATATATATACATACATACATACATATATATAAATATATATACATACATACATACATATATAAATATATATACATACATACATACATATATAAATATATATACATACATACATACATATATAAATATATATACATACATACATACATATATAAATATATATACATACATACATACATATATAAATATATATACATACATACATACATATATAAATATATATACATACATACATACATAATATATAAATATATATACATACATACATACATATATATAAATATATATACATACATACATACATATATATAATATATATACATACATACATACATATATAAATATATATACATACATACATACATATATAAATATATATACATACATACATACATATATAAATATATATACATACATACATACATATATAAATATATATACATACATACATACATATATATAAATATATATACATACATACATACATATATAAATATATATACATACATACATACATATATAAATATATATACATACATACATACATATATAAATATATATACATACATACATACATATATAAATATATATACATACATACATACATATATAAATATTATATACATACATACATATACTATATACATACATACATACCAATATAAATATACATACATACATATATATAAATATATATACATACATACATACATATATAAATATATATACATACATACATACATATATAAATATATATACATACATACATACATATATAAATATATATACATACATACATACATATATAAATATATATACATACATACATACATATATAAATATATATACATACATACATACATATATAAATATATATACATACATACATACATATATAAATATATATACATACATACATACATATATAAATATATATACATACATACATACATATATAAATATATATACATACATACATACTATATAAATATATATACATACATACATACATATATAAATATATATACATACATACATACATATATATAAATATAATACATACATACATACATATATAAATATATATACATACATACATACATATATAAATATATATACATACATACATACATATATATAATATATATACATACATACATACATATATAAATATATATACATACATACATAACATATATATATATATATAAATATATATACATACATACATACATATATAAATATATATACATACATACATACATATATAAATATATATACATACATACATACATATATAAATATATATACATACATACATACATATATAAATATATATACATACATACATACATATATAAATATATATACATACATACATACATATATAAATATATATACATACATACATACATATATATAAATATATATACATACATACATACATATATAAATATATATACATACATACATACATATAATATATATACATACATACATATAAATATATATACATACATACATACATATATAAATATATATACATACATACATACATATATAAATAATATATACATACATACATACATATATATAAAATATATATACATACATACATACATATATATATAAATATATATACATACATACATACATATATATATAAATATATATACATACATACATACATATATATAAATATATATACATACATACATACATATAATAAAATATATATACATACATACATACATATATATAAATATATATACATACATACATACATATATAAATATATATACATACATACATACATATATAAATATATATACATACATACATACATATATATAAATATATATATACATACATACATATATATAAATATATATACATACATACATACATATATAATATATATACATACATACATATAAATATATATACATACATACATACATATATAAATATATATACATACATACATACATATATATAAATATATATACATACATACATACATATATATAAATATATATACATACATACATACATATATATAAAATAATACATACATACATACATATATAAATATATACATACATACATACATATATAAATATATATACATACATACATACATACATATATAAATATATATACATACATACATACATATAAATATATATACATACATACATACATATATAAATATATATACATACATACATACATATATATAAATATATATACATACATACATACATATATATAAATATATATACATACATACATACATATATATAAATATATATACATACATACATACATATATATAAATATATATACATACATACATACATATATATAAATATATATACATACATACATACATATATAAATATATATACATACATACATACATATATATAAATATATATACATACATACATACATATATATAAATATATATACATACATACATACATATATATAAATATATATACATACATACATACATATATATAAATATATATACATACATACATACATATATATAAAATATATATACATACATACATACATATATAAATATATATACATACATACATACATATATATAAATATATATACATACATACATACATATATAAATATATATACATACATACATACATATATATAAATATATATACATACATACATATATATAAATATATATACATACATACATATATATAAATATATATACATACATACATATATATAAATATATATACATACATACATATATATAAATATATATACATACATACATATATATAAATATATATACATACATACATATATATAAATATATATACATACATACATAATATATAAATATATATACATACATACATATATATAAATATATATACATACATACATATATATAAATATATATACATACATACATATATATAAATATATATACATACATACATATATATAAATATATATACAATACATACATATATATAAATATATATACATACATACATATATAAATATATATACATACATACATATTATATATAAATATATATACATACATACATATATATAAATATATATACATACATACATATATATAAATATATATACATACATACATATATATAAATATATATACATACATACATATATATAAATATATATACATACATACATATATATAAATATATATACATACATACATATATATAAATATATATACATACATACATATATATAAATATATATACATACATACATATATATAATATATATACATACATACATAATATAAATATATATACATACATACATATATATAAATATATATACATACATACATATATATAAAATATATATACATACATACATTATAATAAATATATATACATACATACATATATATAAATATATATACATACATCTTATATATAAATATATATACATACATACATATATATAAATATATATACATACATACATATTATATAATATATACATACATACATATATATAAATATATATACATACATACATATATATAAATATATATACATACATACATATATATAAATATATATACATACATACATATATATAAATATATATACATACATACATATATATAAATATATATACATACATACATATATATAAATATATATACATACATACATATATAAATATATATACATACATACATATATATAAATATATATACATACATACATATATATAAATATATATACATACATACATATATATAAATATATATACATACATACATATATATAAATATATATACATACATACATATATATAAATATATATACATACATACATAATATAAATATATACATACATACATATATATAAATATATATACATACATACATATATATAAATATATACATACATACATATATATAAATATATATACATACATACATATATATAAATATATATACATACATACATATATATAAATATATATACATACATACATATATATAAATATATATACATACATACATATATATAAATATATATACATACATACATATATATAAATATATATACATACATACATATATATAAAATATATATACATACATACATATATATAAATATATATACATACATACATATATATAAATATATATACATACATACATATATATAAATATATATACATACATACATATAATAAATATATATACATACATACATATATATAAATATATATACATACATACATATATATAAATATATATACATACATACATATATATAAATATATATACATACATACATATATATAAATATATATACATACATACATATATATAAATATATATACATACATACATATATATAAATATATATACATACATACATATATATAAATATATATACATACATACATATATATAAATATATATACATACATACATATATATAAATATATATAATACATACATATATATAAATATATATACATACATACATATATATAAATATATATACATACATACATATATATAAATATATATACATACATACATATATATAAATATATATACATACATACATATATATAAATATATATACATACATACATATATATAAATATATATACATAC
>OZ038515.1:40684371-40716871 GCA_964036315.1 Acanthosepion esculentum
ATATATTGAATCCCTGCCCAGTGCAGTGTCAAAGTGCATTAAAATTAGACAAGGGGTTCTTTAGCTAGGGCCATTTTTTTCTGTTTTTACAGCATTTTTAATAGCCAATTCAGTATTTGTTTTCCATAGACATTCTTATACCAATCTGGGTTTGGGCACCTCGAGGTGGTGTAATGGTTAGGGGGCTTGTCTTGCTAGGTCTATTACGCCTGAGTAGTGAGTTCGATCCTCACTCGGTGCCCCATACTTTTGGCCTTGTACCACATCTAAGCTATGCTTGGAAATCACTATTTGGGCACTTCGAAGTGGTGTAATGGTTAACAAGCTTGCTTTGCTAGGTCTATCACACCTGAATAGTGAGTTCGATCACCACTAGGTGCTCCAAACCTTTGGCCTTGTGCCACATCTAAGCTATTCTTAAAAAATCATTTTAGAGCACCTTGGTGTGGTGTAATGGTTAGCAAGCTTGTCTCGCTAAAACAATTACGACTGAGTAGTGTCTTTGATCCTCACTGCGTGCCCCATACTTTCGGCCTTGTGCCACATCTAAGCCGTGCTTAGAAAATCACTATACCAATTTGCGTATATAAACATTTTCTTTCATTTTTAAATCGTTTCACCCCAAGCAAGGCGATAATGCCACTAAGATGCAAGGGATTACAGTGAAAGAGAATGAGAGCACTAAGGAGAGGACAACAAAGAACAGGCTTCAAGAAGACAGAAAATGGCGATTGACGTTGCATTTAAACTTTTGAAGATTGTAGTTATCAGGGAAGAAAGAAATCAGAAGGGGAGTTCCACATGTAGGAAGTGCAAGAAAAGAAACTGTTAGATTAGAAGTAGCGGTTGCATCTAGCTAGTTCAACAGTAAAATGGTGAGACCTAATTGCCAATCTAGTAGCATGCACAAATTCATGTGGCTGGGGCATCATTGAAAAAAATGCACATCAGATCAGTTGCCATGAAAATAATTGTAGTTACATAATGCCCTCACAAATTTAGGGGCATATTGTACACTGAACCCCCTGCCTAGTGTAGTGACAAATTTCATTAAAATACACTGGGTTCTTGAGTTAGGGTTGATTTTTTTATGGTATTTTAATAGAAAATTCAATATTTGTTTTCAGTGCACATTCTTATATCAATTCACGTATGTAAACAAACACTTATTTATTATGCGAGGAGAAGATTAACAAACAGTCCTAATACATGATAGCAATATTATTGAATAAATTTAAATATACACAATGCAGTATATGTTTATAGTATTCACTTCACTACATTAGACCTTTTTTATAAACAAATATCTTGGGTATTTGACAGGTGAAGAGACTATGTGAGTTTGTCATTGTAAAATGTAATAGATATGGCTGAAAAACCAGGTCACATGTCTTGATGGTAAATAAATAAATAAATGCATGCTGATTTGCAGCTACTTTGTAATTTGAAATAAATGTGTGGAAGGAACAAATATATAAAGGGTGTTTCATTAAGGCGGATCAAAGTCAGTAGTAAATAAATCAGTGTTATTGGTGAAAATTTATTTATTTCTCTATTGGATAATGTTATTTAAGTCATGGCAACTATGTGTGAAAAATAATGTCCCCCAAATGTCTGCCAAGGCTTTGGCAGAACACCTCCACTCGATGGTCAAAATTTTTGATGACGTCTCTGCATAGTTGCTCCTCGATCTCACCAATATGCCTTATTATCTCATCCTTCAGCTGTTGAATTGTTGTTGGCTTGTTGACACAGACCTTACTTTTGAGATGACCCCAAAGGAAGAAATCTAAAGGCATCAAGTCGCACAATAGTGATGGCCAATTGACATTGCCATTTCGAGAGATGATGCAACTTTGGAAGTTGTTAAATGCGAAAGAAAAAAATGATTAGATTCTTAAACCTAATTCACATTTAAAATCGGTCCAAGTTATTGGAAATAATAAAAAAAATTTGAAAAAATTACCTAGAAAAAAAATGAAACTAAGTGCACAAAAAGGAGGCATCCATATTGTGTGTTATTTTAATAAATAAGCGGATGATTGCTGTTTGTTTATTTTTTTGGAATGACCTTCACATTTGAAATTATAATGTGGTAAATATTAAAATTGTTTTAAATTGTCACCCTGGGGGTACTTTTACTTGAAATGGAAAAGCTTTTAGTGTGATATCAGTTTGCAATTCTATTCTAAAAAAAAAAAAAAATATTAAAACTTTTTCCAGCAGGGCAATGTTTGCATTAAAGGGATGTTTTAAATTAAGGCTAGGTTATAGTCCTGGAACAATGATAGACCTCCTATGTCATTCTGATGTTGTTATCGTTCGTCCTGAAAGTCTGTTGTCTGATCATTTACTGTTTATCGCTGAATTTCATTAAGAAAATATATGAATTGTTAAAACGATTAACTTTATTTCAATGATATTTTAATATGTTGAAAGTTCTGTTGCTTTTTTTTTCTGTTCTGTGTATCAGGAACTACATTTTTCACACATTCGGAAAACTTTTTTATTCATTAATTTCTAATTGCATTTAATCTAAGTAATATTGTATAATGTGGTAATAATAATAATTATTACACTAACTTGTATAATAAAATTTCCCAGAATAATTCTGTGGATAAAGCAAATTGGTATAAGAATGACAATTGGAAAAAATCTTAGTTTTTACTGACGTGTTTTTTCTTACGACTTTATCAAGTTTAACTATGAAAACAATCATTTTGCTTCAATTTTGCCTTGATAAAGTCGGAAGACGAAATGCATCGGCAAAAACTAAGATTTTTTTCAAATTGTCATTCTTATACCAATAACTTGCATGCAAATACAAATTAAAATATGTGTAATTAATAATAAAATTGATAATTATTTACACTATTGTTTGCACAGTTGAGCTCATCTTTGTTGCCATATTCACAATGTTTTGGCCATTGTACACTCTGGCCCAAATCCTGTGGCATCAAAGTACTAGGCCAGCTTTACATTTTCCTGGGGTATCAAAGTACCAGGCCGCCCTTACATTTTATGTACAAAGTCCTGCAGGCATCAAAGTACCAGGCCACCTTTTCTATGCATTTGTCTATGTTTAAGATGTTCAAATTTGGTCTATTTTGCCCTCTAGTCTGAACTCAAATATGCCAGTCACGTAATAGTCATTCTAAGCGTAATAGGTGAGCCATGTTCAAATTGTAGCTTAGTTGCAGTCACCTTCCCACTAATGGCCTTGGGAAAGCTACCCCCCCCCCCAGTGTAAAGAGCAAGTTAGATTGGGAACTCTCGACTTGGACAGCAGCTAGTACAGGAGAAATTTGAATTTCAAACCATGAAGGCGGCGGTAGCAGAGAAACAATTTCAATTCACAGATAAAAGAAAAAGGAAGCTGTGGAGAGCTATGATTGCCTACATACTGAGAGAGGATAGAGAGGGAAAGCCAAAGAGAGGATAGAGAGGGAAAGCCAAAGAGAGGATAGATAGATAGAGAGAAAGAGAGCATAGATGGATAGAGAGAGAAAGAGAGCATGGATGGATAGAGAGAGAAAGAGAGCATGGATGGATAGAGAGAGAAAGAGAGCATGGATGGATAGAGAGAGAAAGAGAGCATGGATGGACAGAGAGTGGGAAAAAGAGCATGGATAGACAGAGAGTGGGAAAAAGAGCATGGATAGACAGAGAGTGGGAAAAAGAGCATGGATAGACAGAGAGTGGGAAAAAGAGCATGGAGAGAGAGAGAGAAAAAAAACAAGATTTTCTGATGACACTAATTTCACTTATTTTCATCTAAACTGTTTGTCTGGCAGTGGTTGCAGTTGAAAAGATAAAAAAAACAAAGGCAATGATATTCAGGAAACTTAAAACGATTACTTGGCTACTTAGTTTAGCATCATTTTACTTACAATTCTTGCCATGTGGCATAAACAATAGCCAGTGAATTATTTTAAACAAATTAGCCCCAAAATAATCACCAGCACCTTTCCTTTAGAGCCATATGTCTCCACTTATATTACAGACAACTAAGAGTTTTTTGACATTTTTGTAACCTTTTATAAACTGAAGGTAACTTTAATAAAAACATTTTACTTTGTTTATTTCATTGGATACTAAAATGGCAACAAATTTGATCTTGACTGAATTATTCAATGCCATCTTCATCTCCAGATAAATATTTGCCAATAAAAAAAAAAAAAAAAAGAAAAGATACATACACCAGAGCTGCAAAAAATGTTTTTATTGTACCCCCTTACTTCTTAAAATAAGGGCAGCATTCGTATTTATGATTGTTGCTGTAATATTTTGTTAATGTTGTTAAGCTCACATATTGTTGCAGAACTCGCCATGAGCTTACTCTTAAGATTCATCAGAATATTAAAACAGGAAAACTATGAAATTTCCACAGGTTAAAATTAGTAAATTTAATTTAAATTCATAAATAATAAATTTACATCATTTCATGTTTTTGACAATTGACTTAATGCTTTCAACCCACTTTTATAAATATTAGAAAAACCCATTTAAATAATGCACTCATCAATTTACTGTTTTAGATAAATCTGAAAATAAGTAGTGAAGTAATCGTTCTAAGTAACACAGTTAATCGAAATAAGTACTGCGTAATTCGTTGTAAGTACTGCGTTACTCAAATGTTTTTGCTACTTGTTTCCAGTTTCAATTAGAAAAGAAATTTTTTCTGCTAACAGCTGCTACGTGAGCATTTTTCTTTTTGGGAATTGGCAAAAAGTTTCGTTTTTGTTGTTAAATCATTTTAAATCATGTGAAAAGATCATTTAATTACACTGCCACAGCTGTCCTACCAACTAGTATTTAAAAATATAATCGAAATCATCATATTAATTGTGTTCACCTCTCCCGGCGTTAATTAGTACAGCCATTACATCCTGCCAATACCCCACAAATAATCAACTAGAGACGACATATTCTTTATTAAACCTCCCAAAATCAAATGCACAGGCCAATAGAAATAGAGTTTTTTCAAAAATATGTTGTCTACTGAAACACTGCTATACATTAGTAATGAGAAATTATGCCATATTAAAAATTAAAGCCATTATATAAGTGAACATTGAACACAACACCTGGAGACGAGAGTCCATTTCATGCTAAACACAATCATCAGGCCATGTTCTGACAATTACATTTAGCATGAAACAGACTGTTGCTTCTGGGTGTTGACTTCAATGTCCACTTTTATATTTACATATACTCTAACCCATAAAAATTATATATATATATATATATATATATATATCACACACACAGACACCATGACAACCACAAAATCCCCTCCCCCCCCGTTAAAGGCGTTAACAAACGGCTTTTGTGGTAAGCATTCTAGACCAACTGTTAATAGATCATTTCATGTTATGTATGCAAAAATAGGGGGTCACACTATACACAGTTAAACTTTTTTTTTGGAAGAGGTTAAACATCATGTATTTTTTGTGACTGGTTGCACTATACACAAGTAAACCTTTTCTGGAGGTGTTAAAATCTATGCCTTTTCGATGATTGTAACCTACCTGGTGGGCTTGCATTTTCACGGTACCTTTGGCTAACCTTAACGGTACAGGCAAGATCCTTTAGCCTGCCTCCCATAGACAAGATTCTTTTTCTTGCTACGTGAACGGCAGACCATCATTAATTATGTGCACTGCTTAAAATCTACAAATACCTTATATACAAAAACAAAAGCATAGTATCTATATCTTTGTATCAGATATTTTACAGCAAGTGTTTTTTATCAATGAAGACCATTTATTTGCTACAAAATCTGTCCAGGATTATGCCCCATACAGCAATATTTGACTACAGTAGGCCTAGTAGTTTTGCACAGAAGCTGGGATCACATTATACACAAGCTATAAAAAAAAAAATCTGGTTTTCACAAAATAAATTCAGGGGTTGCACTAAACATGAAATAGACTTATACACGAGTATATACGGTATGTTCTGAGGAAATGACAGATGTCCTGGTATTGGTCACAATGATCTGAAATTAAAACTGACAAATGCGGTGAAATGTGGTCCCTGCTGTTCTGCAGATTTAATCACTGGTATTGCTTGGAAGCTGAGTTACATTAAACATGGGCTGTATGAAAGAAATCAGGTTTTTCACAAAAAAAAAAAAAAAAAAAAAATTCAGGGGGTCACATTATCTATGAAGCAGACTTATATATGAGTATATTCGGTAGACTTATACGCAAGTATATTCGGTAGACTTATACGCGAGTATATACGGTATATAACCTTAAGTAAGGAAACTGTTCAGCATCCACCATCAGAGGAGGATTTTAAATATTACATAGCACTGCGATGTCAGTTATTCGTTAAGTGTAACTCACACAGAATTCTCTATATACACCCCCTTCATATTATGCACACCTACCTCTGTGAGTAGGTGTGAGTAAAAAAATTTACAAAAAAGAGATAAAAAAGAAGAGTAAAGACAGAGAGGAGGTGTTCTCCAATTTCTTATTCCAAGCTACCATCCATTACACCACCCACACATCTCTCGTCTCAGGTAAAGAGACTAAGTAACATATTGTATCAGACAGAAGATCAGAAAAACTGAAAATGATAAGGGAAGGGGGAAAAAAAATGGTGGATGTAACTCTTCCAATATTTTTCAACACTTAAGAGCAGAGTATGATTTAAATGGTTCTCAGACTTTTTTTCCTCTGGGCCACATTTTCAAAATGAAAATTTGCTGGTGCCTTGACAAATTTTATGCCATCCTGGGTCTGATGATAAACTACATCCGGCAGTAAGGCATTTGATCAGAAGATTTTGAGGAGCATGGAACCATCTCTTAATTGCTAGTGTTCACAGCTCCACCCTAACTCGGGGTGGTAGCACCTGCTCGGGTCCCAGCAAATAGTTAATCCCCCCCAAAAGGGTCAAAACACTATGAAAGTATAAAAATAGGTTTTAATACCAGCAATACCCTTTTGAAATTTTTTTTACCACCAATACATTTTGGGGAAAAAAAAAAAAAAAAAAAAATTTCCCAACAATACTTTTGAAAAAAAAAAAAAAAATTACCAGAATACTTTTTTGAAAAAATATTACCAACAATATATTTTTGAAAAAAAAAAAAAAAAAAAAAAAAAAAAAAAATTCCAGCAATAAAAATCTTGTCAGCATTAAATAACCCATTGAGGTGTTGATATGCCACAAAACAAAAAGCAAATTTTATGTGATAAAAAAGTACATTTAAAAATAAAAAAGATAGGATTAAAGGGAGATAATTGCATATTCGAAGTCAGAACATTATCATTGATAACTCTCTCCTCCAATTTGCAGACCCTAGTTACTATATTCTTAATACTTGATATAACAAAAATATCACAATGATAAAATCAGTCAATAATTATTTATAACTATTTACACTGGGACTCATGTATGCAATTACAAGGAATCCATAATAATATTTTCAATTTTGAAATCATATTTATCTTTGGCATATGAATTTTTGAAACTGTTTCTAAATCTTTGAATTTCTTTCAATCATTCTGCCTCACCTGCTAGCCTCGTGTGCAACACCATTTGGGAACAACTGATTTAAGCAAAGATACAGTGTTTGACAATGTTCAACAATATATCTGTCTGTCTTCAAGTTATATTATCAAGAGGAATTAAACAGCTTAGGATAAATATTTTGTTCCAATCCAATTGTGAGAATGACTGCAAAACACATCTCCCTCCCTCAATTTATAGGCAGAAGCACACAAATGCATGCTGGGATTTCTCCCTAGCCAATCAGATAGGTTACTTGTCAGTGTCATCTGAAAAGGGGGGGGGGTAGATGACATTATGATGGGGGGGAGGTGCATTGGGTAAAAAAACCACTGCCTGTTTATAACTTGTGATCAAGTGATCAAAATTGAAGTCCGTGTACCTCACCCACCTTTTTTGGGGACAGCAACAGTCAGTTTGCAAATAATTTTGACGAATAACGAACTTCATCCCGTTTTCTAGAAACTGTACCTCTTTAAAAATATATATTTTGGGGATATATGTTTACTTATACCATTTTTATACAGTAAAGTTGGCTTACAGCTATATAACATTGGTTCTGCTACGATCACTGAAGTTAAGCAACGTCGAGCCTGGTCAGTACCTGGATGGGTGATGTTAAAAACAATAGTTTTAAATTATTCGAATTTCATAGTTAATTATTATTATTTTTTAACTTGTATTTCTTTCATCTTAGGCTTATGGCCACATGACATTGTAACACCAAAGTTAAGCAATGTCGAGCCTGGTCAGTACCTAGATGAGTGACTGCTTGGGGATAGCAGGTGCTGTAAGTTTGGATGTGCAGGTGGTGTAATGGATAAGGGCTTGAAATTCTTAACTGGAGATCCAAGTTCCAATTAGGTTGTTATATTCTCTTACATGCAAATCCCCCTGGGAAAGTTATGAATTCACCTCCTCTTCTCCCTCTTGCTATGGGTTAATTAGTAAGGCTCGTATCAGTAAATCATTATTATCTCAAAAAATAAAAGAAAATTGCATTATAAATATTTAGATTTCAGCATTAAATAACCCATAGAGGTTGACATGCCGGTAAACAACCAAACTATTCTCAGTCTTGTTTCATTTCATATCGTCAATATGGATCCTACAGAAACTGCTATTTGTGCAACATTAATGGGAACTTTTGTACACCTTATATATATATATATATATGTGTGTGTGTGCGAGAGAGAAAGAGATACATATAGACAGAGGTCAACAGCCACTAAAATGATTAATGAGTGGTTTGTTTAAGTGGGGGAAGTGTGTTTGAACAAACAACACTGTCAGATCATCTCGAATATCCCACAATAAGTGATAATAATATCAACCCATGTAAACAAGATCCTTTTCACGTCACACAAACACCATAAATTTATATGTCCCTGCACAGGGAGAAACTTATGTTGGTATATGAGACAGATATTTAAAAAAAAAAAAAAAAAAAAAAAAAATCTATCACAAGGTGTCCAATGTGCTGGTATTATGACTAAGGGGCTCTGTTTCACAATTGATTACAAGACCCACAAGCCATTAGGGACGAAGGGGTCTCCATATGTACTTCAGGGGTATCTCCTGAGTGAGACAATCTGGCAGAGCCCAACCCACTCCAGACTGGTTTTGAATTTAGAGTTTTTTCTTCTGCTAGACATGCTGCCAGCCAAGGCTATAGGAATCAGTCTGTCCTGTTATTTACCCATAACTCAGATGAAAAGATGGATTTATATCTTCCCCAAGGGTATGAACACATACACCCTTGTGCAAATTAATTGAAACAACCGCTTTAGTTTCCTTTCTTTCACCATACGGTCAGTTTTAGACCCACTGGAGTGACAGGGTGTAATCGGTTCCTCTTTTTTCCTCAGATTAGGTCATTTGCAGTGGTGTGCAGTAATATGAATCTATTTTCGGGGTGTATGATGAAATTTGTCTGGTCTTGAAAAATATTGTGTCATCTGTGATTGCATCAGGTTTTCATCACACCCAGACACTATTGTCTCAACTGTCAATTAGTTGTCCTACAGCCATTGTCTGTGATGGACGTTACTACAAGTGCTGCATGAATACAATGGCAAGCCTTACCAGTGAGCAAATCAAATACTTTTCATTGGCCTGGAAAATCTGATTTAAATTCAATCGGGAATCTAGTCAATCTGCAAGGAAAGACTTCGTGGAAAGGACATACGAAGTACTAACATTTGTACTGGGTCATGTTTCATTAGAGAAATATGAAAAAAAGTAAATAGTAACGGAATTATTAATTTTGTTTTAATTAATTTGTACAAGGGTGTAAGTGAATGCAATGAACTTGACTGGAATTTGAACCCTGTTCTTTGATTCCTCAGTTGACACAGCTATCCATCATACCACCATGCCTCCTGTTTACTAAAGTTTAATAGGGATAGTTATGGAACTTGGTGGCATTACTCTTGTCAAAGCATTCGGTTTATAATTCGGTATCTTTTTTCACATGTTGTGTCCCTTCACGATGTGGACAATAATGATTTTCTAGCCCTCAATAAGGTTCTGTCTTTTCACCATCCACCAGTCCGTTTTTGAAATCCATTTGCACAAACTTGTTTGAGAGGTTACTCACTGTTTCCCTCTTGCCGTCAAAGTCATGTGAGTGTCAAATTCTCCAAGTCCTCTTTTCTCATTCCATGTCATAGAAATTTCAAATGTCTCTTTCTGGTTCTAAGTATAAACATACACATTTTGTTTCCATTTTCCTCATTACTCACATGTTCGGTTCATGGGATTCTTAGCATCCTTTTTACCTAAAGTCTCTTCTTCATCAATGAGATGAAGAGGAAACTTGAGGCAACAATGACATGATTTTTTGTCTTTTCTTTCTGCTTTCCTTTTATACCTCTTCTCAGAGTTCCTGCAGTTTTCCTTCCGTGTCTGCTATTAACACTGTGTCCCCTGCATATCTAATGTTGTTAAGATTGTGCCTGCCAATAATAAATCCTGGTAGGACTTCTAGTTCTCTTAAGATCACCTCGCTGTAAAGGTTGAATAGATAAAATGATAAAGGCACACGATTGTCTTACAGCACTTTCTGTTTTTGTGGACTTACCCAAATCATTTTTTTGCTAACAGCTATATATCATATTGAAACACAGGTTGTCATACAATCGCCGAAGGGATTTACAAATTTAAAAAATTTTGCTATGTCTGTAGCTACAAAATTGTTTCCCTGTGTCATACTAGGCAATTTTTCTTGCCAGAATCTGTCTAATATATTTATCCTTGCCCATTTGTCCTTGCTTTGAATATTGCTGCCACATGTCATCTGGTGCTACTGTTATATTTAGAGATTCTTGATAAAATCCAAAGAAGAATCTGCAATGTTATTGGTCCTGACCTGTCATCCTGGCTTCAGCCACTTTTCCACTGCCATAATTGTAACTTTCCTGTGTCTTTTCTATAAATACTTTCATGATAATTGTTCTGATGAGCTTTCCTCTTCCATATCTCGACTTTATGAATTTAAATGCAGTACTAGTTTGGCAGATAGGTCTCATCATTTTACAGATAAAATGGCTAGATGTAGCCGTAAGTTCTATGCTAAATTTCTTTTCTTGTACTTTTCATTTGTAGGACTCTTCTTGCTTTCCAGTCAACTCTGACCATCAAAATTTCAATGCAATGTCAATCGCTATCTTCTGTCTTCTTAATTCCTCTTCTTTTATTGTCCTTTCTTCTCACTAAAGTCTTCTAATTCTCTTTCACTCTTCTTACTTTCCAGTCAACTTTGATCTTCAAAACTTTCAATGCAATGTCAATCGTTATCTTCTGAATTCTTAAATTGTCCTCTTTTCCTTAATAGTATATTTTTCTCATATTTTCTAACACCCAGTAGCCACTTGCATCTTAGTGGCTTTATTGCCTTGCTTGGGGTGTAATGATTAAAACAAGATTTTTTTTTAAAAACAAAAAGTCCCATTTCAATAGCATTTATTCTTCCAGAAGCTAAGCAAAGTAACAGTCATTATGCTAGAACCCAGAAAGAGTGGTGAATGGCGCTATATAATATTGGTCCTTTCATATGGCAGTGAATGCTGGGCAATGATGAAGACATTGTCCATCGTTCTCATATTCACATTATCCTTCTTTAGGTGTCATGCATGCGGCATGGTTGGGTGATTATGGCTCTTATTGATTCATGCTTGAGTTTGCAGAAGAATTCTTGTAATAGACTGCCATTAAATTCAGTAGTAGACTGGTTGCCAACCAAGGCTACAAGCCCCAGTCTGTCCTATTTAACCCATATCTGTGAGGAGAAGAAATGGATTCATACCTTTCATGAGTATTTGTGTGAAGGTGAATATCACAATCTTGACTGAAATTTGAACCTGGTCCTCCAATTTTTAATTCCGACCCATTACCTATCAACCCCACCCCCACATATCCAAGCTTACAGCACCAAGTGATCACCCACCTAGCTACTGACCAGGCTCAAGACTTAAAAATAATAGTTTTAAATTGTTCGAATTTCATAGTTAATTATTATTATTTTTTAACTTGTATTTCTTTCATCTTAGGCTTATGGCCACATGACATTGAAACGCCAAAGTTAAGCAATGTTGAGCCAGGTTAATATCTAGATTGGTGACTGCTTGGGGATAGCAGGTGCTGTAAGCTTGGATGTGCATGTGGTGTAATGGATAAGGGCTTGAAATTCTTAACTGGAGAGCCAAAATCCAATTCCATTTAGGTTGTTATATTCTCTTACATGCAAATCTCATTGGGAACCATATGAATCCACCTCCTCTTCTCCCTCTTGCTATGGGTTAATTAGTAAAGCTCGTATCAGTAAATCATTATTATCTCAAGAAATAAAAGAAAATTGCATTATAAATATTTAGATTTCAGCATTAAATAACCCATAGAGGTTAACTTGTATTTCTTTCATCTTAGGCTTATGGCCACAAGAGATTGAAACACCAAAGTGAAGCAATGTTGAGCCTGGTTAGTATCTAGATGGGTGACTGCTTGGGGATAGCAGGTGCTGTAAGCTTGGATGTGTGGGTGGTGTAATGGTTCATAATTGGTAATTGAAGAGCAGAGTTCCAATTCCTGTTAGGTTTGTTATATTCACTTGAGCTCAAATTCCCTTCTCCCCCAGCTATGGGTTAATTGGTAAGACTTGTATCATTAAACCATTATAATCTAAAAGATAAAAAAAATAAAAAAATCCTTCAATCGAAAATTATTTTCTCTTTAACCAACCTCCAAACGTCATAAAACAAATCAATCTTATTTTAGTTATCTGAATGTCTTATATCAGTGATTCCCAAAGTGGGTGGTACTGCACGCTGGGGGTGGCCAAAAGATTGGGAGAGGGAGGGCATGAGAAAAAATGTGGGCCAGCAGGGGGTGGCAGTGGTAACCATAACAAACCACACACAGTGCATCTGAAGGGTATCCCATGTATATAGCAATTACCATGCTAAAAACCGAGGTACTCATTTGACATGTTGACTATACATTTGGTGGGGGGGGGGCGTAAAGGTTGTGTTTTCGTACATAATGGGTCAGCAACCTGTAAAGTCTGGAAACCACTGTCTTAGAGGAAGCACTGCCAATTATCATAAATTTGACTAGTTTTTCTTCCATCTTACTTTTGTTGCTCTTGATTAAATCTTGGATCATTTTTCTATTTCATGACTGTTAGTTAAACAGACATCAAAGAAAAAAAGTTGTCTTGAAAGAGATTAGAACTTGCATCCTGTAGCAGTGCAATAAAAAAAAAAAAAAAGATGAAAGATTTTAGATTTATTTCAGAATTCTAGAACAGAACATTTTGGCGACGGAGAGTCTGCAAAACATTTCTTTTTAGGGGGAGCCAAAGTGCATTCTTGTGTTTTATATAGCTCTATTTGGGCAAAATGGAATTTTCCTTTTGGGACATTTTTTTTTTAAAGAAGAAAACCAAAATATGAGAGGCAAGTGGCCCTGTGTGAGTGTACCCTGCTAGGGGAGGAGGTACTTTTTTTTTGGGCAATAGTAAAAACAAAGACGAAAATGAGATCTATTTTACAAAAAACATTTTCTAGTTAGCCAGTCCTAATTCTTTAAGTGAAACTAAATACAAACCGATTCCTTACTCTTGGGTGACAAATGTTCCCCCACCCTACCAAACTTATTAATATTTTTTTGAATTTTTTGATGGACATTTATTTATATTGCAATGTTGGCAAGAATTCATAGAAATATTTTCAATTTTGTTAAAGCATTTTTACTCAAAGGCATTGTTAGACATTTATTTTTATTTCTTCGAGGTTTTGTTAAAGTTTGAAAGATTTACTTTTTTTAATCGTTTTAACCCAAGCAAGATAATAAAGCCACTAAGATTCAAGGAGGGTACTGAGTGTGAGAGAATATGAGAAAAAGAGAAACATTATTAAGGAGAGAAAACAATAAAAGAACAGAAATTTAAAAGACAGAAGATAACAATTGATGTTGCATTTAAAATTTTTGAAGATAAAATTTGACTGGAAAGCAAGAGGCTGGAAGTGAGAAGTGTGATAGAAGAAATTGTTAGCCTAGAACTTATGGTTACATCTACCAATTCTAACTGTAAAATGATGAGACCTAGCTACCAATCTAGTACTGTGCTCAAATTTGTAAACTCTAGGTACCATAGAGGAAAGTAATATTTATTTTATAAAATACAAAAATATAACATGGCCAAAAGGAGGGATGGAGAAGGCTGATCTTCATCTGTCTTATTATTAAACCTAGCTAGCCACAATTATTAACGCAAACATATATTATTCCTTACACCAAAACAACATATTCTTAACTATTTTTCTACAGCCAACATAATACCTGAGAGTCTCCATGAAGTCCTAACTCTGTACAGTTTGTCTGTGTGTGTGCGTTTAGAGAATAAAATACCTTTTAAAAATGAAATCACGATAAAAGAGGAAAGTTCACCAGAGCAATTAGCATGAAAGTATTTATAGAAACGGCATAGGGAAGCTATGTTATGGTGGTGTGAAAGTGAGTGAAGCCGGGATGCCAGGTCAAGACTGCTAAAAGAGAACACTTCCCCGATTACCACAATCTTAATCTGTTCAAGTCTAGGGTTAACCATTATCTTCCCCACATAACCTTATAAACAGTGCATCTTACTCTATAAACCTTTACGTCGAGTGGCTCTTGGGACTTATATGGGGTGAACATTATTGCAAAAATTTTAAAAATTGTTATTTACTTCTTAATTTATTCAAACCATCGTCTTCATCTTGATTTTTATTGTTGTAACCTAGGGTAGGTTACTGAATGCAATAATCAAATGAAGGTTGGTAATGAATGATAATACTTAGGACAAGAACAACACATATAAGATTTGCCAGCATCACATAGAAGAAGTAGTCAACTGCTAGAAGTGAGACAAGTGAATTCCACAATGAATCTCCAACCGTAGGATATCTACCAACCACCCCACGCAGTAAGATGTGGCACAAGGCCGAATTTAAGGTGGGATATCCGAGCTCCAAAATTCACTGTAGACCCCGTATAAAACAGGGTTGGGTAGCTGTTTCCTGAGATGACACTCTGCCCTTCGACATAGCCTCGTCTGGGGATCCTCTTTGATCGGTGGCAGAGAGTTTGGGCCAGCACAGCTGGAGATGAATCTCCAACTGCAGGATATCTACCAACGAGCCCACACGGTCAGATGTGGCACAAAGCTGAATTTAATGTAGGGTATCCGAGCCCATAGGCTCAGCCAACAATTCCCCATAAAACCTACATAAAACGGGGTCAAGTAGTTTTCCTGAGATGAGACTGCCCTTCGACATAGCCTCATCTGGGGATCCTCTCTGCCCAAAGTCAGAGAGTTTGACCAGCACAGCTGGAGACAAATCTCCAACTGCAGACCAACATACAGTATTTACTACTGTATTTAAGCAAATGGGGGATACACCCATTATCATCAGTAGGTATGCTACAACAATTATAGACAATGTTTCAGCCGAGTACCATCTGGCAATCGTCAGTTGTCCATTGTTTAGCTGATATGAGACATCTTGACTATTGTTATTTTGTCCATGTAATGCCAGTTATTGTTCATATCTGCTGAATAAATGTATATGGTTTCACTACCGGATTCAGAGATTGAACTCCTGACAGTAACACATCTAACTCCTATATCCACAATGCCAATGTCGAATGTATTTTTAGATCTTTTCTTGACTTGTTGGAGAATATAGGTAGGTAGGTAAAAGTGATAGATTCGTATTTTTCTTAAGGGCACTGGTGCAACATGAAAACAAACTGCTTCAGTCAGAGCAGACTTTCTTAACCAGTGCACCTGGCACACTAACAAAACCCTGGTCACAGGTGTGCCCCCGCCCAAGTCAACAGAAAAGTAGTTAATGAATTATTTTTAGATTTAAAAAATCTTTTTCTAGAATGAGAAACAAGCCACCCCCTTAACATAAGACTGCAAGAACACTGTAAAGCCATAACACAAGGGGAAATAGAAAAATCAGGCATAGCTGACCATATATGGAGGGAAAAGGAAGAATACTGCCCTCTGTGGGATTAGGTTGAAATAATAGACAGAAAACTTAAAGAATCAGCATGATCACAAAAATCTCCTAAGCCGGCCAAGCAGTGAAATGAATACAATATGGGAACTAGTAATACAGAGAGCTAGAAAAAAACAATAACAAATTGTAATATGAGCTCTGGTGAAAAAAAAAAAAAAAAGAAAAAAAAAAAAAGAAAAAAAAATAAGATTACTGAGGCATTAGGTTTACAAGTCTCAAAAATTCATTCACTGATGTTGCCATGGATACATGAATAAAAGCTTTAGTTGAAGTAAACCCAAAGAGTTGTGAGTTCAATACCTGAGACATTGAATTAATACCTGAGGCATTAAATTTATAAGTTCCAAAAGAATTGTGAGTCCAGCAGTGTTGGAAAAAACTTGGAGAGTCGAGTTAAAGGAGGAGGCAATGCATGTGGAACTAGATGGATGAAATAAAGGATTCAGTTTGAAATTGAAAGAAGATCACCTGAAGAATGCCAGAGAGTACAATAGCTGAAACATCGTAAACATGACAATAAAGAGGAGGACAAGTCTGAATAATGTAAATAATTACAATACCTCATCTCCAAAATATAGACAGATACTAAAGGGAAATAACTGAGACATCCAGAAGATGTGTAGACCTAGAACAATCTATCCCCGTGGACGAAATAAATGGTTCGGTTTGAAACTCTAATCACCTGAAGAAGGCTGGAGCGTGCAATGTCCGAAACAATGTAAAATATTTGTCTATATTTTTTTTCATAAAGTTTTCTTACTTTATTCTTAGTATTTTTATTTTTTATTTTCCTGCTTTATTAAAATCTAGAAATAATTAACACCTTAAAATATTTTATTAGGTGTGTCTAGTTACCCCTCCCCCATATATTTGAAAATATGTTTTGAAATGGTTTAGGTTTATAGGTTTGTTTTGTTTCACAGCATATCAACACCTTAATGGGTCATTTAATGCTGACAAGATTTTTATTGCTTTTTATATATATATATATATATATAATATATACAGTGTAACCCGGATATAAAAGACCCGGATATAAGAGAGATTTTCTCTGGTCCCAAATTAGAGCCTGTGTTAATGTATATATAACAGACCAAACCCGGATATAAGAGAAACCCTGATATAAGAGACTTCTTATCCGGTCCCGACAACTCTCTTATATCCGGGTTACACTATATATATATATATATATATATATATATATATATATTCAAAAATGTATTGCTGGTATTAAAACCTATTTTTATTTACACTTTCACAGTGTTTTGACCCCAGTTTGTGGGTTAACTATTTGCCCATAGCTGGGACCCTAACAGGTGCTACCACCCCGGATCAGAGCTGACCTGGGAACACCAGCAATTAAGAGGTGGTTTCACACTACTCAAGACCTCCTGATCAGAGGCCTTGCTGTTGGATGTAATTTATCGTCATACACAGGACGCGTCATGGGTGGGGGAGAGTCTTACCCCCTCTGCAGAGGTGCAGACAGCATATTCTGAAGCCCCAGCTGACAGGGCATAGTTTTGAAATGGAGATCAGGAAATGGCTAAACATCTGGTTCATTTTTCTTCAATATTGTGAAAAATTAAATATTCTACTGAAATCTATGTATGATATTGAGATTTTAGGAGATAATATGGTACAACTTTTCAAAAAGGTTTTACATAGAGCTGGCTGTACTGAGGGGTCATATTATACACAAGGATGTAATTTAATCCTTGTTTTTAGCTTCAGAAACATGGGGCCGTATTATACACAAGAAAATATGGTATTTATTTTGAAAGTGAAATGAATTCATTACTGGAGGAAATTCAATAATTTTCATCGAGGCAAAACCAAGTAATAAAATTTGCAAACTTAGTTTCGGAATGTAGTCGTCTTTAATTTCAAATTGGAGGCATAAATAAACAGGGCTTCACAAAAGTTGTTTGTTTTTGCTAGAATAAAAAAAAAGCGGGGGCAGTTTTGCTTATTTCAAAAATATCGTTTTCTGGCAAATTTCACAATCATCCAGTCAATTTAAGACTGCGAAATAATTACCTTTTTGCTCTGACAACACTAATAAGCCTCAGCTGGAGAATTGGAAGCCGATTTAAACAGGTTTGCAGTTTCCAAAACATCTATTCTATAATTAAAAAAAAAAAAAAAAAAAAAAAAAAAGAAAGAAAGTGAATTTGCATGCTTATCAATGGCACAGCCTGATCTCCCCTAGTTTGCCAATTGCTAGGTTCACACTCCTCCTATGTCTTTTGAACAGAAGTAGAGGTTTATCTCTTATTTAGGATTTGGTTTCCAGTTCTCTCAAAAGTCTTCCTTCTCTTTCACTCCTGACAGTCCCTTGAATCTTGGTGGTATTGTCACATTGCTCGGGGTGGTACTCCTTACTCTGTAATCCTCTACCTTGAGTGGCTCTTGAATTGGATAAACATCATTGTTAAAAAAAAAAAGATATGTTGCGGTAGCAAGAAGTATTACTCAACATCAATAAGCAAACATCCTTCATGTCACCATAACAAAGAAATATCTCATTCATAAATAATAACAGATTGATAATCCATTGCCTTTTATTTCATCCCTCGAGGGAGCCTCTTCAAACTCATAATTGCCTTTTATTTCATCCCTCGAGGGAACCTCTTCAAACTCATAATTGCCTTTTATTTCATCCCTCGAAGGAACCTCTTCAAACTCATAATTGCCTTTTATTTCATCCCTCGAAGGAACCTCTTCAAACTCATAATTGCCTTTTATTTCATCCCTCGAGGGAACCTCTTCAAACTCATAATTGCCTTTTATTTCATCCCTCGAGGGAGCCTCTTCAAACTCATAATTGCCTTTTATTTCATCCCTCGAGGGAACCTCTTCAAACTCATAATTGCCTTTTATTTCATCCCTCGAAGGAACCTCTTCAAACTCATAATTGCCTTTTATTTCATCCCTCGAAGGAACCTCTTCAAACTCATAATTGCCTTTTATTTCATCCCTCGAAGGAACCTCTTCAAACTCATAATTGCCTTTTATTTCATCCCTCGAGGGAACCTCTTCAAACTCATAATTGCCTTTTATTTCATCCCTCGAGGGAACCTCTTCAAACTCATAATTGCCTTTTATTTCATCCCTCGAAGGAACCTCTTCAAACTCATAATTGCCTTTTATTTCATCCCTCGAAGGAACCTCTTCAAACTCATAATTGCCTTTTATTTCATCCCTCGATGGAACCTCTTCAAATTCATAATTGCCTTTTATTTCATCCCTCGATGGAACCTCTTCAAACTCATAATTGCCTTTTATTTCATCCCTCGAAGGAACCTCTTCAAATTAATTCAAAACATCTTTTCAGGGACATCTGTAAGTGGGATCTGAACCTTACAGGCAGCAACTCTGATAGATGAAAACAACTAGCAGACAATCACAGCGGCCCACACCATGTTGTTCACGGAGAAGACACAAAGGATGGGGGATCAAGAAAAACCAACAGCTGGAGATATGAGAGAGAGAGATATGAGAGAGAGAGAGAGATATGAGAGAGAGAGAGAGAGAGATATGAGAGAGAGAGAGAGAGATATGAGAGAGAGAGAGATCTGAGAACTTTGTCCGCCCCACCTGCAGAAGAGACTAGCATGCAATGTTCGAACTATTAAGCCGCTCTAGGCACTGCTGACAAGTAGACTGAATTTTTTACCTGGGCCCTAACATTACCCTGCTCTCTCACACAAGCACTTCTTAAAAGCTTTATGAACATTCATCATTGCATCTCTGCCTTTTGGCTAGCATCAAAGCGTAGTATCTGCTCTCGGGCCGATAAACTACATTTCATCTCTCACTTGGCTCTGTCTGTGGACAGAGTGCAACTGAAAATATTATTGAGACGTGCCCGGGTCTCAGGGAAAAAGCTGCACACAAATACACTTGCTTCTCAGTCCTTTTGGCTAAGATCAAAGTGTAGTATCTGTTCTCAGATCGCTCGCTTAATGATCACCTTTTGGCTGAGATTCGATCACTGATACATGCCTGGCACAGGGATTCGTCCCTGCACTGGTAGTATCGCGGCTACGTCTAGCTATGACCAGCTTGGACAAGCTATGACCAGCTAAGACCAGCCAAGACCAGCTATGACCAGCTCTGACCAGCTCTGACCAGCTTGGACAAGCTAAGACCAGCAAAGTCCAGCGGCCCGGGTAGAAACACTCGGGTCCCCACGTTAAAAACCGACCTTGTGTCACAACCTGACTCAGTGGGGGGTCAAGTAGATACCAAGTGTAGTATCTGTTCTTATCAGCTTAATCTTTCTCTCTACTGCTATCTTTCTCTCACTGAAACCAAGTAGTGTCTTTTCCCCTCACACATTCTCTTGATTGACCTCTGTCAAGGTTGTCAATAGAGATAGCAGCATTTTGTGGCTATTGCCTGGACAGGTACTGTAGTTATGTGAGTAGTCTGCTCAATTTATGTGATGCTATCAACAAGTAAAAGGATGTGCCATGGGCACTGTTGAAGTTCCATCATACGCCATGATCTTCATTGGAAAATTTGAGGAAAAACTAATATTTATCTTTTCATCGGTAAAGACTGCATATTCTATGCAAAATATATCAATGATATCTTCATATATATGGACGAGGAAAAACTTACTGAATTGCTTATAGCCCCTAAACACAGTACACAACTCCAAGTTTGACTCCGAAAAATCAAAAAGATTGATAGCATTTCTAGGCACCTGCATCTAAATCAATAAAAACAGAAAACTACAAATGACACTACACACTAAAATCACCGACATCCACAACTATCTACATTTTAAGTCTTCCCACCCAAAACACCACAAGATGAAACTTCCCTACTAACAAGCATTTAGACTCAAAAGGATATATTCAAACAATGAAGAACTAACTAAACACACTAAAAATCTCTAGCAACAATTCACGACACATGGCTATAAGCAACACTTAATCAGGGAACAAATAAAGCAATTTCCATACCGAGAGAAATATAAAATTCAAAATAGTAACCAATTTCAATATTACTCTTCCTCAACTATCACAGATAATCAAAAGTCACTGGGAAATACTACATCTCAAACCAAACCTAAAAACTTTGTTTGAGGAACCTGGCCTTTTACCAAATCGTAGACCAAAGAACTTTTAAGGAAATCATAAGTGGGAACCAAATTTCAGATGATAAAATAACACGAAATAGGCCAAAAATAAAAACAATAGGATTTTCCCAACCATATAACAACAAAAGAAGCCTATGTTGTGTGTGTGTGTATATATATATATATATATATATATATATATATATATATATATATATATATATATATTTAATTTACGAAAAACTAGGTAATCCGTATGGGTAGACCCAAGGAGGATAAAATCCAGAGAGCTCAATGTAAATCAGAGCTAATAATTTAAATAAAAATAAAAACAGACCACTTTAAGGTTCCATGTAATAAATTATTTCACCACAGCCCTTTTAAAGGACCGCGGATCATCAGACTTTACTTCGAAAGGTTGAAACGAAAAGTGAAAAGAAATTTACACATTTTTTACGGGCAGTACTAAGCATATGTAAATTAACGAAGTGAGGAAGTGAGAGGGAGAGAGACATGATTGAGTTAGATGTAATTTAAAATTTCTATTCTTTCAAATATATATATATATATATATATATATATATATATATATATATGCATATTTCACTAAATAATATAGACAAGTTTTGTCTATTTATTTTAAGTAAGTTCCTTTCTTATTGTCTGATAAGCTTAATCACATTATTGTTGAAAGACGAAAGGAAAACACCATATTGACACGTTTGAATCCAATCTAAGCTTTCGGCTTACATAAGCCATTATCAAAGATGACAATGTTAATAAATCAAACAACACATATACGAAACCACAATAATGGCCCGCCGTTGCTGTTTGAATAAGCTCAAAGTAACGACAAACTCTTATTTACAAGCCGAGGAAGCGAAAAACGTGTTGTAGCTCGTGACGTCACACATGACCACGCGAGAGTGAAAACGAGAAGTATTAAGTATGGGAAGCCATTGGTATAAACCAATGGCTTCTGCAATAGATTATATAGTACTTTGAGCTTATTCAAACAGCAAGGGCGGCCCATTATTGTGGTTCCGTATATGTGTGTTGTTTGATTTATTAAAATTGTCATCTTTGATAATGGCTGATGTAAGCCGAAAGCTTAGATTGGATTCAAACATGTGTCAATATGGTGTTTTCCTTTCGTCTTTCAACGATAATGTGATTAAGCTTATCAGACAATATGAAAGGAATTTACTTAAATTAAATAGACAAACCTTGTCTATATTATTTAATGAAACATGCATTAATGAAAAATTGATGCCGAAATATATATATATATATATATATATATATATATGTACCTAAAAACAACAAAAACCCATGATACCTTAGGTTTAAAATCAATCTTTAAAAGTGAAAAATCTTTCCTAAAATTTTTATTTTAGTTTTAATTTCAAGGTAATAAATTTAATATTTCCACTAAATAAAATACTTTGCTGTATTTAAAAAACTAATTTAAAACTAATTTGACAGGAAGGAGGGTTTTTTTTGTGTTAAAATCGCTGATTAGCACCCATTTTTTAGTTGTCTTTTATCACAATATAATTCTCTGTATTAAAAAAATCTTCCAAAGATAAAACATACGTTTCTGAAACTTTATTTGAGGAATGTTAGCTGATTTAAAGTATAACTAATCAGATTTGAAACAACTATTATTTACTTTAATTTTAAAATATTGCAGACAGGAGCCATTTATTTAAAGTATTGTTGATGACAGATTAATATTTATCTAATGTTATTCTATGGGGGCTTTAGGCATTAAAATAGTAACTGAATTAATGTGAGCACCTTTCATATATAATTTTTAAGTACTCAGTAATCTTAAAAACTTCAGAAAATATTCTCTGTAATCTAATGTTTATTGAATTAAAAATTTTTGGCTGTAAATTTACAATAGTTATCACACTTATTTTCTAATAATGTCATGTATGGACATCCATATATAAAAAATCAGCACGTTTATACACACTATTTACATTATTTGGACTATTGTCCTCATCTTTGTTGCCATATTTATCACCCTTCAGTATCTGTCTATATTTCTGAGATGAGTTATTATGTACACTATTTACATTATTCGGACTATTGTCCTCATCTTTGTTGCCATATTTATCTCCCTTCAGTATCTGTCTATATTTCTTAGATGAGGTATTATGTACACTATTTACATTATTCGGACTATTGTCCTCATCTTTGTTGCCATATTTATCAGACATGGCACAGTGATTAAAGGCGTTGGTTAGATCCAGTGACAGGACCCAAAGAGTTGTGAGTTCAATACCTGGTTAAGGCAGTCGAGAACTTGGAGAGGTGAATTAACAGGAGATAACTGATAACTGACATCCATTAGACATGGCATGTGGAACTAGAACAGTCTACCCCAGCGAGCAAAATAAAAGGTTCGGTTCAACATTCTAACCACCTGAAGAAGGCCAGAGCGTACAACGGCTGAAACGTTGTGATAAATATGGCAACAAAGATAAGGACAATAGTCCGAATAATGTAAATAGTGTACATAATACCTCATCTCCGAACTATAGGCAGATACGTTTACAATACCCCGTCTCCGAACTATAGGCAGATACGTTTACAATACCCCGTCTCCGAACTATAGGCAGATACGTTTACAATACCCCGTCTCCGAACTATAGGCAGATACGTTTACAATACCCCGTCTCCGAACTATAGGCAGATACGTTTACAATACCCCGTCTCCGAACTATAGGCAGATACGTTTACAATACCCCATCTCCGAACTATAGGCAGATACGTTTACAATACCCCATCTCCGAACTATAGGCAGATACGTTTACAATACCCCATCTCCGAACTATAGGCAGATACGTTTACAATACCCCATCTCCGAACTATAGGCAGATACGTTTACAATACCCCATCTCCGAACTATAGGCAGATACGTTTACAATACCCCATCTCCAAACTATAGGCAGATACGTTTACAATACCCCATCTCCAAACTATAGGCAGATACGTTTACAATACCCCATCTCCAAACTATAGGCAGATACGTTTACAATACCCCATCTCCAAACTATAGGCAGATACGTTTACAATACCCCATCTCCAAACTATAGGCAGATACGTTTACAATACCCCATCTCCAAACTATAGGCAGATACGTTTACAATACCCCATCTCCAAACTATAGGCAGATACGTTTACAATACCCCATCTCCAAACTATAGGCAGATACGTTTACAATACCTCATCTCCAAACTATAGGCAGATACGTTTACAATACCTCATCTCCAAACTATAGGCAGATACGTTTACAATACCTCATCTCCAAACTATAGGCAGATACGTTTATACACTTAAAAAAAATTCAAAATTCTTTTAAAAATATTGGTGTTTGATGATTTATACTAGGCTTTTCCATTTATGACAAGTAAATATAGTTTTTACTTAATAAAAATATCATCTAAAAAATGAAATTAATACAGAATTTTAAAAGACTTAAAGCCTAATATTCTAATTATTAAAACAAAAACAAATCATGTAAAAATGCATTATTCATCGAAATGTTTTTTCTTAGGACAATAGTTTACTTAATATCTCATTTATAAAAGCAATTAAAATCTTTTGTAATTAAATAATGTCTTAGTTTTATTGCATTTTTTATTTTATGATTCAGGACAGATTTTTGTTAACTGGTGTTTTTGATGATTTAAATTCTCCAAGGAGTCCTGCTTTTAACTAATATCAAGTGGATGGAATTTTAATTTCTCAAAATGCCATCAATTAAGTAAGGATGTGGGTAACAGATGTAAAAAAAAAAAAAAAAAAAATATTCAAAAATAATTTAATTCATTACAAGTCCCAAAGATGTCATTAAAATCCGACAATTATTTAATTTTTGCAAGAATTTCTAAATTAATGTATTTTTTACTGCAAAAAAGATGCTAAAATTTTCTATACTAAACTTTGGTGGCCCTGTTGACACAAGAAAAAGATTTTTAACAAAATTTAAAAATTTAAAATGTGCTAGAAATAATTAAAGAATTTAATAAAATAACCAAAAAATACTTTTGTCTTTCTTAATAATAACACATTTTGATTATAAAACTTTGTTTTTATTGCGTCTGGGGCCTTTTTTCAAAATGGTATGCTGTTTTTCCAGCGAATTATTATATATGTCTTCCATAGTTTCTTAATCTTTTATAAATTCATGTAAGGCTAAATTTTGTCTGTGTGTCCCCACCTTACATAAGCGGAACAAAACAGCCATTGTATTCAGACGCTCACCCACAATGCAACAAAATGTGAGAAGAAGGTAAAGTTTAATGCTAAAAAAAAAAAAAGTCATCAACCCCCACCTCACCACTTCTACATTTTGAGGGATGCCTCAGGTTGTGAGCCCCCCCCCCAAAGAAAGAAACTACATTTCATTTCTCACTTGTGTCTGTCTGTGAACAGAGTGCAACTGAAAATATTATTGAGATGTGGCTGGTCTCAGGGAAAAAAACTGCACACAAATACACTTGCTTCTCGGCCTATTGGCTAAGATCAGAGTGTAGTATCTGTTCGCAGATTACTCACTGAATGATCGCCTTTAGGCCGGGATCGATCACTGATACAGGCCGGTCGCAGGGATTCGTCCCTGCGCTGGTAGTATCACGGCTAAGACTAGCTATGACCAGCTAAAGACCAGCTTGGACAAGCTAAGACCAGCTAAAGCCAAAGCACTGCGGCCCGGGTGAAAACTCGGGTCCATTCCCCCTCCCTTCCCACATTAAACCCTGACCTTGTGTCACAACCTGACCCTGTGGGAGGTCAAGTAGATCCCGGCCTATTGGCTAAGATCAAAGTGTAGTATCTGTTCGCAGATTACTCGCTGAATGATCGCCTTTGGGCCGGGAGCGATCACTGATACAGGCCGGTCGCAAGGATTCGTCACTGCGCTGGTAGTATCGGGGCTACGTCTGACTAGCTATGACCAGCTCTGACCAGCTTGGACAAGCTAAGACCAGCCATGACCAGCTATGACTAGCTAAGACCAGCTCTGACCAACTTGGACAAGCTAAGACCAGCTAAAGCACTGCGGCCCGGGTGAAAACTCGGGTCCACTCCCCCTCCCGTCCCACGTTAAACCCCGACCTTGTGTCACAACCTGACCGTGTGGGAGGTCAAGTAAATCCACGGCCTATTGGCTAAGATCAGAGTATAGTATCTGTTCTTATCAGCTTAATCTGATTCTCTCTCTCTCTCTCTCTCTCCACTGCTATCTTTCTGTCACTGAAACCAAGTGGTGTCTTTTCCCCTCACACAATCTCTTGATTGGCCTCTGTCAAGGTTGTCAATAGAGACAGCAGCTTTTTGTGGCTATTCCCTGGGCAGGTAATGTAGTTATGGATGTAGTTTGCTCAATTGTTTTCTCACCACTCTCTTGTTTCACCCTGACTCAGTTTTCTATGAAATTAACAGTTTTTTGCTGCCACTGCACAGGTAGTTATGGGAGAGTGGTTTGCATAAGTGCTCACTCACCCACTTTCTTGATTGGTCATCGTCAAGGTTGACTATGGAGGTAACAGGTTTTTGTTGATACTGCCCTGGCAGGTAAGGTAGTTATGGGGGAGTGGTTGCATTAACAATTCATTCACATACCCCCCCCCCCACACACACACAACAATCACTGTAGCACCATCTATGAAGCATTTTCGAAGTTATATGCAAATAGGACAGAATGCAAGGAACAGTAGGTTCAGATCTTTCCTAACGAGAATGTAAAGTGAATATGAACAGTCCCAGCTGAAATTCACATAGTTTGGTTTACTTACGATTATTGGCTCCCACCCAATCAGGAAGAAAAAAAAAGTGGGGGGGGGTAAGTTCATATTGATTGAAATGAAATCTGAACCCATTAATTTATTTAACCCTTCGAGCCCTGTGTTCCTGGACTATTTTAACTCTTCTATCTGAACTCCCCAGTCAAAATTCACAAATGACCACACTTGACATTGCTTAACTTCAGTGATCGTACAGGAACCGGTGTTTGAATGTAATATGGCTGTAAGCCTATTATACCAACCGCATATCCAAACATACAGCACCTGGTATTCCCAAGTGTTCACCCATATAGGTACTGGCCAGGTTCAGCATTGCTTAACCCTTTGAGCCCTTCATTCCTGAAATATTTTAACCCTTCCCATGAGCTCCCGAGTCAAAATTCACAAATAATTGGTATGTAATGTTTCATGGTAGATATAAAAATAGTTACAAGTCTTTACCCACCATCCAACCAGTGGCTGCTCATTAAGACATTCTTTTCTGCCAATGTTCGACTGGTGGCTGGGCATTACATCATTTTTCTCTACCACCGGTAAAGTGGTGGACAGGGGTCAAAGGGTTAATTTGCTTAACTGGGAAAGACGTGGCTTATCCCTGGTCAGTCAATGAATTCTGTAGATATTCTATCGTGAAATAACCATTTTATTTGATCTTTACAGAATGCTTCTATCTTCATATTTTCGATAAAGCAAACATGAAAGTTACTACCACCATTTAACATTTATGTAAGAGAAAAAAAGCTACTTATATTCAGTACGGGTGTTAAAAGACAGACCATCTGTCAAATAAGTGGAACATGAAAACTAACTGCCAAGACAGGCTTCGACAGATGTTACATCTAATCTTTCAATCTATGGATTTGTTTTGCTTAACATTTACTTGTAGAAATGACTTTTAAGAGGGAGGAACCGGTCAGTAGTGATATTAAGCATAAGTACCAATAAGTATCGGTTCCAATAATGATGAAACTCCAAAAAAAATTCTGTTAACAATGAGAAGAGTCCGTCTGAAGAGAGCAGACTTGTAGTAGAAACGACAAAACTGGGGTCACACGTCCAATCTTCACTTCTCGCCAGCTAAAACGTGTGTTTGTCCCACGTTTCGGTAGACACTGGTAAATATACAGCTCACTCTATCGGTAGGTTGAAGCTAGCGTCCAGCTTCCAGGCAAAAATAAACAGAATTGTAACTTAATACAAACCTCTATACTAGTGCACGTCACCACGGTCCAGACAGCACTGCCAACCAATGTCCCAGACCGTTTTTATTGACCGAAAATACAGCCAACGCACCAATCAGTTCCGTTGGCCTCGCTCTCAATCAAAGTCGCCAGCTCGTCCAATCAGCATGCAGACCGCCACTAGACAAATCGTGCCAAGCAGCATAAAATAACAAATGTCGGAGAATGTACTTTTCTTTTACAAATCAGCAGCCCGACAAGCAAAACATCTTGGGCGCTTTGACTCCGGTAAGTGTGAATATTTATCGTCACAAGACTTGAACCAAAAGTGATGTGGTTCTACAGAAAATGCTGAGAACAGAATGGACGAGAAACAAGAAAGTTTTAAGGAAAATGGAAACAAAAGAAGCACTTAAAATCTTTTTTTTTTTTACAGTTATGTTCACCTTGTACAAGGCCCAAAAGCCAATCAAGGCAGAGGTTTTACAGAATAAGAGGTACCACCCGAAGCAAGATGATAATGCTACCAAAATGCAAGGCCACTGGAAGTGAAAGAGAAGGAAAAGACTCTAGAGGGAACTGGAAACCCAATCCTAAACAGAAAATAAGGGATGTACTTCTACTCCTGTTCATAAGACCGGGGAGGTGTGTGAACTGGACGATAGGCAAATCTATCTACTCCTATTTAAGGAAAAAAAATAAAAAGTAATAAAATTCCAGAGTTTTAGGAGGAGACGTATAGAGTTGAAGTAGACTTTAGAAGGAACCGGAAACCCAATCCTAAACAGGAAACAAGGGATAAACCTCTACTCCTATTCAAAAACCTATCTACTCCTACTGAAGGAAGAAAATAAATAAATAACATTTCAGACTTTAGGCAGAGACGTTAGAAGTATAGAGTTGAATTAGACTTTAGAAGGAACTGGAAAACAACCCTAAATAGGAAACGAGATCGAGAAAGTCAGCCCACAAAACAAGCACAAAACATCACACATGTAGACAAATTTAAATGAGGAAAGTAGGCCTAGAGAATTTGATACTCACAGTAGATTTTCAAGGAAAGAGGGAAACAGTGAGTAACCTAAATAATAAGCTTGTGTAAATGGAAGATAGAACAGGGAGTGGGAAGGATAATAAGGGGATAGACATTGCTTTGATCTACAAATGATAGGAAGTTGTGGAGAGCCATGATCAAATTAATGAGCTTGTGTAAATGGAAGATAGAACAGGGAGTGGGAAGGATAAGGGGACAGACACTGTTTAGATCTACAAGTTTTTAATGTTATATGATTTTAGATTTTAGAAAGTGCATCAAGGTGAGAAAAATTTGTTCCGGCTTTCCCACATGAAAGGGTTAAGGTTAAAGGTGACAGCAAGGGTGGTCAAATTCGTTTTTATATTTTCCAGCTCTCTCATTCATCAGGAAATATATTCTTATCTCTGATAAGGATCAAGGCTTTGGAAGCTGGATTTGAAAACAGGAGAAAATTTTGGAGCAAAGATCCGAAAAGAGTTTAGAACGTGAACTTGTAAAACATTGTAGTAGTGGTTCCCAAATTAAATTCTAATACTTCGGCCTTCAGACCGAATTGCAGAAAGCCGGAATAGAGTAACTTTTGAAAAAAACATGAACTTGTATGTTATACAGGGTGTCCATAAAGTTTGTGTGCACTTTAAAAAATTATAACTTTATTTGTATTTGCGATAGAAATAATTTGTAAAAAGGATTAGAAAGAAGTAAATCTATATTTTTTAAGGTTTTATAGAAATTTTATTTAAGTTTCCACATGTCCTCCATCATTAGCAATACAAAGGGTAATACGATTTTGCAGTTCACGGAAAACATTTGCCAACTGATTTACAGTAATGCCTGAAATCACATTAGTTATTTTAGCTATACTTAAAACTAGGCACATTAAACTTCATAACATTTTTTACAGATTAGAAATAATCTGTACATTAAACTTTATAACAATTTTTACAGATTAGAAATAATCTGTCAAAAATGTTATAAAGTTTAATGTACCTAGTTTTAAGTATAGCTAAAACCTTAAAAAATATAGATTTACTTCTTTCTAATCCTTTTTACAAATTATTTCTATCGCAAATACAAATAAAGTTATAAAGTTTTTAAAGTGCACACAAACTTTATGGACACCCTGTATAAAGATAGACAGCCATAAAAAAAAGGATGAAGATCTTAGTAAAAAATGGGTAGTAATAATAATAATAATGCTATTTTATGCTGACAATATGGCTTTTTGTCACGGTTCAAAGAATTTGCAATTGAATGGAAAGCCTAATTGTTTACATGCTCAGAAAACTGAGGAGAAGGAAAACATCTGAAGAGAAAGAAAAAAAAAAACGCTCTTTAAATTCCCAATGGTTAAAAATTTTCTGAATTTTCAGAAGTAGGTTAAAGTTTATTGTGGAATGCACAAATGTCTGAGACTGTCACATTATTCGAAGTCTTTAGCAAACATTTTCCGCATAATCCTTCATAAAGATGAAATTGGATCAAAAGGAATAAAGTGAATTATGCCTTTGCCATCTCCCTGCAAAAATCAACAATAGTTTGGAAGAGTTCATTTCTAGAAAAAACTCTAGGAGTAGAAGGAAAAATTGGTGTTCTTAATTCTTAAAGAGTTCCAAAGAACTGTATAAAATTGGATTAAAGAAGAGTTACTTTTAGAATTATTTTGATTTAAACTATTTACATTGTTTGGACTGTTGTCCTCATCTTTATTGTTATATTCACAGAGTTTTCGATGTATGCTCTGACCTTCTTCAATTTGGCATTTCAAACCAAACCCTTTATTTTGCGCACTGGGATAGATGTTCTAGTTCCACATGCCATGCCTTTTCTAGTTATCTCGGTTTCAATTATTTCCCTTTAGTAACTCAACTTTCCAAGTTTTTGTTCATCTCTGCTGTAGCCGGGTATTGAACTCACAACTCAGTGGGTCAAGTTACTGGATTAATTTAGGGCTTTTATCCATAGAGTAATATGTCCTTGTAGACATCAGTGAGTGAATTTTTACCAGATTTCGTATTACAATTTGTTATTATTACTGTTTTTCTCTAGCATTCTGTATTACTGGTTCCCATATTGTATTCATTTCTATGCTTGGTTGGCTCAAGAGATATTTGTGGCCTAGCATATGTGCTGATTCCTTTAGTTTTTGTATTTTCCAGTGATGTTCTCTGTCCATTATTTGAACCTCATCCCACAAAGGGCAGTGATCTCCCTTTTCCCTCCATACAGGGAAATAACTGAAACTAACTAATAACTAATATAAGCCTTACTAAATGGAATTAATTGAAACTTCAACATCCTGAAAAGGCATGGCACATGGAACTAGAACAATCTACCCTACTGGAGGAAATAAAGCGTTTGAAATTTCAATGTACATCACCTGAAGAGGGCCGGCGTGCACAATGGCTGAAACTTTGTGAATATGACACTAAAGATGAGGACAACAGCCTGAACAATGTAAAGAGTGTAAATAATTACATAACTCATCTCAGAAATATAAACAGATCCTGAAGTAGGCTGGAGTGTACAGCGGCCGAAACATTGGGAACATGGCAATAAAGATGAAGACAACACTCCAAATGATGTAAATAGTTACACTAACTCATCTCAGAAATATATATATATATATATATATATATATATATATATCTCTCGCACAAGAAATTATATAAAAAACTAAATAAAAGCACCTTGTCAGTCGTTTTTAATGAAATGTGCATGAAAGAAGGATTGCTGCCTAAATACACAAATATATATATATATATATATATATATATATATATAGGATGGGATGGGTAAACTGTCGACATTTTATATTTTCAATTTTGTGCATGCATGTTTCTTTTTGTTGACAGCACAGTATAGTATGATCAGTTGGGTACTGTGAGAAGAAGAGCACCCCAATACAATTCACTCTGCTAGAAATTTGGAAATGGCACGCTGTACTGCTAGGCATTCACATATGCTAGGCTCTAATGTGAACATTTCAGGGTGTTTGGGAGTCAATCTGATGACAGTACAGAGAATTTGGAAAGAGTTGGATGAGTTTAATGGGGATTACGAAGGTACGGCAGATCGGAAAACTCACTCTGATTGCTGTGATAAGAAAAGAACTCCTGAATTTGTTGGCAAGGGCCTCAGATTCAACACAGAGACCTACATCAAGTACCTTGAGGAGGTATTACTGCCCTGGATCAAGAGGGTGGCTGCTGGAAGACCCTGTGGTTGGCAACAGGACTCTGCACCATGCCACACAAGCAGGAGAACATAGTCAT
>OZ038515.1:40721871-40791871 GCA_964036315.1 Acanthosepion esculentum
TATATATATATATATATATATATATATATATATATAGAACACTGAAAATGCTCAGTTAAGTTAGTAGTCTAGTAAAATCCAAGATACACAAGGATAATAAAAAAAAAGATAGAAATGACTTAACCAACCAGAAAAAAAAACAAAAAAAAAAAACAAAAAAAATATTACAGGATAGAACTGGGATTTAAGAAAAAAAAAAAAAGAAAGAAAAAAAGCACCCAAAGTACTCAGTAAAGTTAGTAGTCTTGTAAAACCCAAGATACGCAAGGATGAAAAGAAAAAGAAAGAAGTAACTTAATTCACCAGAGAAACTTTACAGAACAGCGCTGGGTTTCTCTCGACCATAAACATTTAGCAACCCTGACAATGAAAAGTGCATTTAATATATTGTGTGTATATATACAGTAGATCTTTCTCACACACACACACACACACTCTCTCTCTCTCTCTCTTATAATATACATATGTGTGTGTGTGTGTGTGTGTGTGTAAATAAAATGTGTGTACCCCACACCCATGCCCATTAGATAAGGTCTTCCCCTCTCACTCATTCACACACACACAAAGTGTGGGAAATGAAAGAGTTCTGTGTGAGATGAGGGTGGGTAAGGCACATCCCTGGAGCCAGTGTGAGAATAATTTTCTCAGTCCAGCTCTATTGGGATGTGTTAACAGCCTACTCCAGAACATAATCATGGAAGAGACCCCCGACATCCTGTACCTGTTAGCTATCAAGAACCCACCACATCACTAACATGTGACTAATTGATTCTGTTTCTTCACCTCCCCCACAGAACGGAAGTCACAAAAAGGTCCCTACCCCAGTATGCCAGACATTCATTTGCTTTCCTCTTCTTATACAAACATAGCAAGAGGAGGGCAAAAAACAGACAGCCACTGAAGGTTCATATAGAAATCACCTTTAATAAAAAAACAAAACAAAAACAAATAGCATGGTCACTACACATTGCCCGGTATTGACATCACTATTTAAACAAATCTTATTTGGCTATATCACTATTTAAAAATAATATTAAAAAATTCTGAAGTGACTGATGTCTAGACAATGGGTCAGGATCAATTACACTCTTGGAATCTTGAGATTCTTGACAAAGAAGAGTCTGCAATATAATCAATACTGATCTGGCATTACTGACCTACTTTCTCATTGATATTATATGGCTTCCCTCTGTCTTTTTTGTCTGGTATTCCCACTATATATCTTGAGATTTTTGACAAAATTCAAAGAAGGATCTGTAATGTAATCGATCCTGACCTGGCATTACGACTTCAGTCACTTTCGCATCAATATGACATGGCTACAAATATTTTCATGACAAATTGAGCTTTCCTCCTTGGCACCTCAATTGCATGTATTTAAGCATGCTACTAGATTGGCAACTAGGCGTCGCCATTTTACTCTTGCAATCATATGTTCTATTCTAATAGTTTATTTTCTTGCACTTCTCGCCTGTGAAACGCCCTTTGGATTTCTTGCTTCCCTGTCAACTACAATCTTCAAACATTTAAATGAAATGGCAATGTAAGTTTAAATGTAACTTCCATCACCATCTTCTGTTTTCCTGAAACCTGTTCTTTTATTGTCCTTTCTGCCATCTCTCTTTCACTCCCTGTAATCCCTTGCATCCTAGTGGCATTATTGCCCCTTGATTGGGTGAAATGATTGGGGGAGAGGAGATTGCTAACAACAGAATAGTGCAAAACTGTCGACTGAATCAACCTCGATGCAATGCTCAAATATTAAAACACAATAATGGCAATATTAGCAGTTTCCTTATAAAGAAATATTTGGCATTTATTGACCAAGAAGCCAGTAGTGTTTTAGCTTAAATTTATAAAATCTTTCAATAAAAACAAATTTTTCAGGAAAATAGGTTTCTCAAGTTCGCTAACCATTATCACTTTTTCCAGTATTGATGGCGGTTTCCTTCCTAACCTTTTGCTTTTTTAGTTGTCGCTGTTGATGAATGTCCTAAAGTAATGCAGTTTCTGTCATCTGATATAGTTCTTTGGGATTCTGTACTACCAGTTCACAAGGTTTGAACAAAGACAGTCCTCTCTAAGACCTGCAGGCTTCATTTGCTCAAAGCTATTTTTAATCGTTCATCTCAATAAGCGATTGTGTATTGTGGACAGCTTAGACACTTCTGGACAAGTTTGGAGCCATACACGACATCCATATGAGAGTTTTCATTGGATGAGGCTATTTAGGAATAGTACTAGAGTTTTTAGTTTAATGCTTATTTTGTAATAATTGGCAGTATTTAGTGAAACTAACCCAGCCAGCCAGCAATATCAATGGGATCATTAAAAACACACACAAGCAAACAAATTAACTTGAGGTTCCCAAAACATACTCTTGCCTTTCAAAGAAACATTGTAGAGGGAGATATTTATTAAAACTTTGAAAATGAAGAAATACCCACCACCCTTTTTTTATTAAAATTCCAAGACTACCAAAAAGGTAAAAATTCATGTTTATTGTGAAACAGCCATACATTCTATTACTTTAGAAATCTCAACACGTCTTATATAAATTTTTAAGTTTGTTTACAAAAAAAAAAAAATAAATAAATAAAAAGGTTTCACATAAAAGTCTCGATTTGAAAAGTTTTTATCTACAAGTTTTCATTTTTAAACCCAATCTTGCTTATGAAAAACGACTGATACTGTAAAACTTTTACACAGATTATTCATGACATCTTGGTGCTAAATAGTCTTACTTCTTTCAGATGATCTGTGGATTCTCCATTGAAAAGGACTGGTAAATGTGCTTTCCAGTTTTTGTGACGTTGTACGTCTTCACTTGTCACTTTTGCCACACTCAAGCAGGAGCTCATTATCACTTCCAAAAATGCTTGTTATATTCAAGACTTCATAGACGACGGTACTAGTAGTAACGCCTTCCAATAATATCCGCACTAGTAATACTTGTTCAAGTAGTAATTGCCAAATATTATAATGATCAGAAGAGAATCGTAATCCATAGAGTAGTAGTAGAGTAGAGAGAATAAACGTATAGCAATAGTGGATAGAAAAGAACAGTGATCGTATAGTCATCATGCTACTTCCTATTTATTCACTTACTTTATGATCATGTGATCTTACTTAATAATGGAATCACCCAGGTTACTCGCTTGTGATCTAGTTTCAAACCACAGTGTTGGCAATGATATTTACTCTTATGCAACACCATTTTAGTTGTTACTCTTGTTAGATGTCTCCAAATAACATAGGTTTTGTTATTTGGTAAAGCATTTCATTAGTGATTCTGTATTACTAGAGTCAATAAAACCAGAAGTACTGTCCTCGAGAATTCATTCACTTGAAGATATTTATAGTCATTTATCAGAGAGAATAGTTGTACACGGCTAATAGTTTAGATATTTCTGGATGGGTGGAACGCCATGCAGGACATCTATATGTGAGTCTAGATCTGACAATATTATTTAAGGACATAGGTGAAGATTTTGGTTTGTATTCAATTTCCTTATCTCGTATCCTAAATTTGATATACAAGTTATTATCTACAAGTTTTTTGGGGTTTTTTTTATTCCTGCCTTGACTTGGAAAGTCATTGCTACAGCAAGACTTTTGTATAAATCACTGTTGACACTTGATGCCAAAGTCTAAATTACTTTTCAGATGATCTGTGCTGGGCACTCTCATTGCTAATGACAAGATTAGCCATTTCCAAAAGGGAGATATTTTTGTAGAGCAAACAGTGTCGGTTGAAATTTATAAAATCTTTTAGTTTTTTTTGTTCAGGAGAATAGACTTCAAATCCAGTTATCATAGTATTGATGGGAGTTTCCTTCCTAACCTTTTGCTTAAGGTAGTGTGGAAAGTCAAAATCTTGATTATATCATGATTTTCCCTTCCAGTTACAGATGTTTTTCCATTTCTGTACTTATTGGAAGTCTTCAAGTGATGGAGTTTTTGTTATTTGGTAAAGTTCTCAAATGCCAATCTGATGAATGAGAGTCTTCTTTAAGACCTAGAGAGGATTCCTTCACTTGAAGCCATTTTTCAATAATCTTTATTTTTCATAATAATCCAAATACTCTATCTGACCGATTGTTCTGCAAATTGGGTCGCCAATTTCATGAGCTCAATAACATGATCCTGTGTAAAAACAGCCTCGTTTTTTTTTGTCTGGACAACTGGTACTTTCAAATGAATAAAGACAACTTGGAACCAACAAGTTATCTGTGAGAAAGTCTTGGAATATCAATGCCTTATTGAATCATGGCAAGGAGGAAAAACAAAAACTTTTTGACTGATTTATACATATTTCTTACCTTAGTAAGTTTTTGTATACGATAACAAAATGCAATGTTCTTACATTTTGGAGAGATGAAATTTTTTCATGTGGGGGTATCAAAACTTTTGCAAAATGCTGTAGCATGAAAAGAGAACTGTAAACTATATATTTATTCATCGGGAAAATATTTTAATATGCTTTAGAACAATTTAAAAAAATATCATGAATATTTCCATTGTTTTACTTTTGGTATGTCCTTGACCCACAAATTTATAATGAAAAGTTTTTTTAAAAATACAGCTCTGGCACATTTGAAAAGTTTGTAAGCTCCTGATCTAGGAAATAAAATAAAACATTTTCAGGTGCCATTCAATCGAAGAAGTTAAGAAAATTTTATATATTATATATATATATGAAGAGGAAAAACTATTCTTAGCCAATACATTTTGTCCTCTCAGGGACTTTATCAAGGCAAATGTCCCTCAGAGGACGAAACATGTCGGCTAAGAATAGTTTTTTTTCCTCTTGTCCTTTTTAGTGATTTTGTTCCTTTACAAAGACACTATCTGAAAATAGTTTACATATATACACTACAGTTCAAAAGTTTGAAGCCCCCCCCTTATTTAGCATGGGATGAACTTGAGACAAGAATGAAAAGAAAAAAAAAAAGAGCTCTTAGAGTTATTGTAAAAAAAGAAGAATGGAATCAATTATCAAACTTATACTTTGAGAAGTTTTTGCAACTAATGCCAAAAATGTATGCTGCAGTAATCAAGGCTAAAGGAGGATATTTTGACAAGAGCAAAATTTAGTCATAAAATGATTTCTTTCTTTTGGTCATAATAAAATTTCTAATAAAAAACACATGTCACACTTTTTTTTAACCATGTACTTTTCTCTTATTTAAAGTACAAGACAACTACTTTTGGGGCCAATTTAAAAATCACCAGGGGCGGCCTCAAAGTTTTGAACTGTAGTGTGTGTGTGTGTGCGTATATATATATATATATATATATATATATATATATATATATATATATATATATAAAACATTTGTTTTGTTTATTGATTTTTTTTCTATAGTTTATCAATCCTTTGCAAGTTATTTAAAGCCAGAAAATATTTTTAGATGGTAAGAATTTTTTTTTTTTGAGATAATGGTTTAGTAATACAAGTCTTACTAATTAACCCATAGCTGGGAGAAAGAAATGGTTCCATAGCTAATCAGAATTTGATAAACAAGAAACTATGTGGATATAAAGTGGGAGAAAAATTCAATATTACATTCAATATATAAACTGGTCCCTCACTTTTGGGTTACGGTAGGTCCTATACATTTCAATGTAACTAAATCTAAAAGACATGCCTGTGTAGCTCATCAGTATTTCATCAATTGATTGATTTGTTTTTTTATCGCTTAGCAACCCTTTGCGAGTTATTTAAAATCAGAAAATATTTTTAGATTGTAAGAATATTTTTTTGTAAGATAATGATTTAGTGATACAATTCTTACTAATTAAACCATAACTGAGAGAGAACAGGGTATATGCATGTAAGTGAATATAACGGACCTAACTGGAATTGGAACTCAGCTCTCCGATTAACAATTCCAAGCCATTATCCATTACACCACCTGCACATCCACACTTACTGTGACTGTTTACATTATTTGAACTATTGTCCTCATCTTTGTCGCCATATTTGTAATAAATATGGCAACAAAGATGAGGACAATAGTCCAAATAATGTAAATAGTGTACATAATACCTCATCTCAGAAATATAGACAGATACTGAAGAGTGATAAATATGGCAACAAAGATGAGGACAATAGTTTGAATAATGTAAATAGTGTACATAATACCTCATCTCAGAAATATAAACAGATACTGAAGGGTATTAAATAAGGCAACAAAGATGTGGACAATAGTCTGAATAATGTAAATAGTGTACTTAATACCTCATCTCAGAAATATAGACAGTTACCGTGACTTATTCCCAAGCAGTCTCCGATCTGGGTACTGACCAAAATTTACTTCAGTAATCGTATGAGAACCAGTGTTTCAATGGATGTGTTTGTAAGCTCTTTGATATTTGTAAACCAAGAATTAGTGGAACTTAGTAATTTAAGTCATCAGGGACTGATTTTACACTGTAGTGATATTATAAATACCCCCCACCCATGATAAAACCTTTTTGTTTTTGATTCTGTACAAGTGTCACAGCCTAAGGAAGGTATAAAGAATGTTAACCCTTTGAGCCCTGACCACCGCTTTAATGACGGTAGGGTAAAATGACGTAATGCCAAGCCACTGGTTGAACAGTAGTTGAGAAAAATGACTTAAATACCCAGCAAACGATTGAACAGTGAGTAAACATTTATATCATGTTTTGCTATTGGTTGTCTTATTTTGAAGAGCCAATCAGAAAAACCGTAATACTCTGATGTCATCGAAAGTTATACCAACATGTCCGCGCCTTTTCATTATGTTTTGGATAAAAAAAAAAAGATCGTTTTTAGCATGAAGCACGCAGTCTCAATCTGGTTTGTCAGAGAAGCAATCAGGAAGTTATATTTTTTGTAACTATTTTTAAATCTATCGTGAAACATTACATGGCAATTATTTTCAAATTTCGACTCAGGAGCTCAGGGAGAAGGGTTAAAAATGTTCAGGAACGTAGGGCTAAAAGGGTTACACTACAAAAATTATTTCACAAAATTTTTTTTATCTATTTAAAAAATTTTTTTTTTTAAGCAACAGTCCGTTTAAGGATAGTAAAAAAAAAGAAAAAAGAAAAAAAAACAAATTGGCAATTTTTAACTGACACAACCATTTTAAACATATTGTATAAAACTGTAAAATATTAATTTTATATTAATGATATCTAAATTATTTAACAAATGTAAATTGTAAAACCCGAGGGAATTATTGTTCATGAAAGTTTATGTCGAAATATTTATCCCACTTATAATAATCCCTTCTCCCATTTCACATGTGTGAAATTCATTTTTTTCTTCCCTTTTCCTTTTCTCCTTATTTGAAATCTTTAACACTCTGCCCTTTATAGCAGCTTTGTAATAAAGACAAACCGAAAGGCTTCCAGTATTTTCTTGTCCCATTAGTCAGTTATGTGCCATATATCACACTTAGGCGATCATGTATCTATCGATACATGACTAACAAGGAAGATTTTTCCCCCCGCAGTAGGTTGCCATTTCTTTCTGCAGTGGACCAGTTGCCATCCAAGGGTATAGAACCCAGTCTTTCCTGCTATTTGCCCATAGCAGGGAGGAGAAGAAGATTCATACCTTTCACAAGGGTATTAGAACGTAAGTGAATGTAATGGATTCGAATGGAATTCGAACTCGGGTTTCCGATTCCTCACTCTGAAAATCAACTGCAATGCATTTTTATAAGAAAATCATTTACAATACATTTTTATAAGTAAATCATTTGCAAGGCATTTCATAGTAAAATCATTTACAATGCATTTTTATAGTAAAATCAGTTGCAATGCATTTTTATAGTAAAATCATTTCTAATGCATTTTTATAATAAAATCATTTCTAATGCATTTTTATAATAAAATCATTTCTAATGCATTTTTATAATAAAATCATTTCTAATGCATTTTTATAATAAAATCATTTCTAATGCATTTTTATAATAAAATCATTTGCAGTGCATTTTTATAGTAAAATCATTTACAATGCATTTTTATAGTAAAATCAGTTGCAATGCATTTTTATAGTAAAACCATTTGCAATGCATTTTTATAGTAAAACCATTTGCAATGCATTTTTATAGTAAAACCATTTGCAATGCATTTTTATAGTAAAATCATTTGCAATGCATTTTTATAGTAAAATCATTTCTAATGCATTTTTATAATAAAATCATTTCTAATGCATTTTTATAATAAAATCATTTCTAATGCATTTTTATAATAAAATCATTTCTAATGCATTTTTATAATAAAATCATTTCTAATGCATTTTTATAATAAAATCATTTCTAATGCATTTTTATAATAAAATCATTTCTAATGCATTTTTATAATAAAATCATTTCTAATGCATTTTTATAATAAAATCATTTCTAATGCATTTTTATAATAAAATCATTTCTAATGCATTTTTATAATAAAATCATTTCTAATGCATTTTTATAATAAAATCATTTGCAATGCATTTTTATAATAAAATCATTTCTAATGCATTTTTATAATAAAATCATTTCTAATGCATTTTTATAATAAAATCATTTCTAATGCATTTTTATAATAAAATCATTTGCAATGCATTTTTATAGTAAAAATCATTTGCAATGCATTTTTATAGTAAAAATCATTTGCAATGCATTTTTATAGTAAAATCATTTCTAATGTATTTTTATAATAAAATCATTTGCAATGCATTTTTATAGTAAAATCATTTGCAATGCATTTTTATAGTAAAATCATTTGCAATGCATTTTTATAGTAAAATCATTTGCAATGCATTTTTATAGTAAAATCATTTGCAATGCATTTTTATAGTAAAATCATTTGCAATGCATTTTTATAGTAAAATCATTTGCAATGCATTTTTATAGTAAAAACATTTACAATGCATTTTTATAGTTAAATCATTTGCAATACATTTTTATAATAAAATCATTTGCAATGCATTTTTATAGTAAAATCATTTGCAATGCATTTTTATAGTAAAATCATTTGCAATGCATTTTTATCAGTCAGTTATGTGCCATGCATGATACACACTTAGGCGATCAAGTATCTTTTGATACATGACTGACGAGGCAGATTTTTTACCTGCAGTAGTTTGTCATTTCTTTCTGTGTTAGACCAGTTGCCATCCAAGGCTATAGAACCTGGTGTGTCCTGCTATTTACCCATAGCTGAGGGGAGAAGAAGAGGATTCATACCTTTCCCTAGGGTATTAGCACGTAAGTGAATGTAATGGATTTGACTGGAAGCACAACATAAAACTAAACTTTCTAAATCTCTACGTCAATCGATTGGAAAGTCAGATTGCCATGAAGTAGTGGTCAGTAAATTAAACAATTTGCATAAAGGAAAAAGATAACCCTATTTATATCAAGAGGAGGTGAAGATAGAAATGGGTCCATACCTCTCCCAAGAGCATTCTATAAAATAACCAATTCTCATGACCATCAATAAGATTTGCATGCATGCGTGTGCGTATGTATGTGTTTACGTCATTGATAACAGCATGCCCAGAAACAACATCAACAACTAAAATCAAGAGAACATTTTGACTCAAAGAGAAAATAATGACATAATCATCATGTTGACATTCCACACGACTACAAATAAAAGGTTAGGAAGGAAACACCCATCAATACTGGAAGGAGCAGTAACGGCTACTGGATTTGTGAAACGTGTTTCCCTAAAAGAGATGTTTTGAGAGAAAGATTTTATAAAGTTCAATTGAAATCAGTACTGGCTGTTCACTCAATGAATACCAAATGTTTCTGTTGTAATGGAATGTCCCACACTCCCTATCGCCTACGTGAACTGACTATATCAGTAGCTATATATAGTGAGCACAGGATATACCTGGGGTTTTGCTTCGACAGCTAGTTGGAGATTTGTCTCCAGCTAAACTGGTTGAACTCTCTGCCTTCAGGCGGAGAGGAACCCAGATGAGGCTCTGCCGAAGGGCAGAGTCTCGTCTGGGGTGGTAGACAGCTACCCAACCCTGCTTTTTTACAGTATATACAGGGAATTTTTGCCTGAGCCTATGGGTTTGGATACCCTGTTAAATTTGGCCTTGTGCCACATCTGACTGTGTGGGGCGGTTGGCAAATATCCTTGCTTTGGCAATTAGCTGGAGATTCGTCTCTGGCTGTGCTGGTCAAACTCTCTGCCTTCGGGCAGGGAGGAATCCAGACAACGCTATGCCGAAGAGCAGAGTCACATCTTTCGTGGTAGGCAGCTACCCGGGTCTATGGGGAATTTTTGCCCGAGCCTACAGACTCGGTTTTGCTCCACATTAAAAACCGGCCTTGTGCCACATCCTGCCTTGCAGGGAGGTAAGGTAAATAACCTTGCTTCAGGAATTACTAGCCTGCAACCAGATTCCCTGTCTTTCAGTAGTGTATTCTCTTTTACAATAAACCTCTCTTTCTTCCATCTAAGAAGTGGTTCCATGCTCCTCGAAACCTCTTGATCACAGGCCTTGCTGTTGGACGTGGTTTATTGTCTTACTCTGGACACGGATGTAGCTTATCGTCATACCCAGGACGGATCAATTTAAGTAATGCCAAAATAGTTTGTGTCCATTTTGTCTGGTTTTCTAAGTAAATATAAACCCCAACTCAGATGCAAAACTTCAACACTGCACACATTTAATGCTGACAAGATTTTTATTGTCGATAATTTGTTTTTTGTTTTTCAAAATTCATTGCTGGTAATAATTTTTATAAAAATGTATTGCTAGTATTAAAACCTATTTTTACGCTTTCATAGTATTTTGACCCCAGTTTGGGAGGGGGAGTAACCATTTTCCCAGAGCTGAGACCCTAACAGGTGCTACCACCCCAGGTCAAGGTGGACCTGGGAACACCAGCAATTAAAAGGTGGTCCCACGTCCCTCAAAACCTCCTGATCAGATGCCTTGCTGTTGGACGTAGTTTATCAGGACGGCTTTGTTTTGGGATTTTTTTTAAAAAATTATCTTTTCAACCTGTTTAGAACATTCAAAATATTGGTTAAAATTTTTTATTTTCTCATGTCAACAGGGGGGAGGGGCACCACAGATTAGTAGGAGAAATTTTAATGGCTTCTTTTGTACTGAAAAACATTGATTTTGATATTCTTGCAAAAAAAAAAAAAAAAAAAATCAAATAATTGTTGGATTTTAATGAAACTTTCAGGACTTATTCACAAATGTATAAAATTATTTTAACAGTGTTTTGTTTTGTTTATTTTTACATCTGTCACCCCCCCCCACATCTAATTTTATGAAATTTCATGAAATTAAATTTTTTACAGCTTAATGTTTATATTAGTTTAAGGCAGAAATCCTTGGAGAATTTAAATCAATTTCTTTTTGTAAAACAGTTACCAAAACTCTGCCCTGAATCATAAAATAAAAAAATGCAATAAAACTAAAACATTATTTAATTAGGAAAGCTTTTAATTGCTTTTATAAATAAAATATATCATGGACTAGCGTTGCCCGTGCTTGATTCAAAAATCGTACGACTCATACAGCAATCGCTATCACTTGACTTAAAATATTTTTGCCCTTCCTTGCCTTTAAAGGAGTGCCCTTTGCCGTGCTGATGTTGCTACATGCCTTACTTCTTGCCTATCTCACACTGTGAATTTTTTCTAAGCTCCATACTAAACATTAAATCTGTTACAAAAAAAGAACTAAACAAAATGAACACAAAACGATCAGCTTTAAAAAAGGACTCGTAACTGGAAAAAACGAATGAAAAAAGAATGTTAACTTTTTCACACCCAACCCAGTTCTGCAGAATCAGAATCAACATTGAGTTTAAGCAAGCAAATGAGCCAATTGGAGTAAAGTGCCATGCAGATTTAAATTTTTCCCACTTGTGACGAATGCAGCTATTGATTTTTTTTGCATGCTAGTATGCTAGTTATCATTCGTGTCAGTCAGCTGTTGGCTCTCACACTGACCAATAGAATCTTCCTGCCTATTCGTGGCAGCCAGCTATAGGCTCTCACTCTGGTCAGTAGAAAATGGCCGCAAACTACATGAAAACTGCCGTAGAAGCATGAAAAAATCGATTATTTCCACTATAGATGGGAGTTGGGAAATGCAAAGTCGGTCTTGGCCTTCCCGCTAATTTGGAGCATGTGCATGTAAATTTTGGTACAAATCTGTCGAAAATTGCGTCCGTGCATTTGTTACACACACACACACATACACATACACACACACACACACACACACACACACACCCTTTTGTAGATATAGATGCTATTGTCTTAAGAAAATTTTTGTTTATGAAAATAATTCTTATAAAAATTCATTCATTCTTACAAGAATCATTTTTATTTTTAATATAATTATAATTTATAAAATTTTAAAACTTTTAAAATTCTGTCTTACATTGCCGAGGTTAGGTGATATTAAGTTAAAACCATATTTACTAATCATAAATGGAAAAGTTTAGTACAATTCATCGATGCCCAATATTTTAAAAAGAATTTTGAATTCTTTTTTGTGTGCATGTATAAATGTGTAAATCTTTGTAAATATGGATGTCCATATATGACATTATCAGAAAATAAGAGCAATAACTATAGTAAATTTAAAGCCCAGATAATATTTTCTTAAATTTTTAAGATTACTGGGGAGTTAAAACTTCTGTACAAAAGGCACTAACAAAGAAAAAAATATTAGATCAACTTACATCTGTCAGTAAAGCTATCAACACCATAAATAAACAGCTACTGCTGTGTTAAAAATTACATTTCTGCAATATTTTAAATATAAGTAATATTGGCTTCAAATGACATCAATTAAACTTTAAATTGGCTAATATTCCTCAAATAAAGTTTCAGAAAAGTATATTTTATTTTTGTAAGATTTTTTAAATAAAACAAATTACATTGTGATGAAAGATGGTTAAAAATGGCACAAAAAATCAGTGATTTCAGCAATTACAAAACAAAATTCCTTCCATTCAATTAGTTTTGCAAAAGAACAAAGTATTTTGCTTAGTAGAAATATTAAATTTAATCTATTAGCTTGAAATTAAAACTAAAATAAAAGCTTCAAAAAAGATTTTCCATTTTTAAAATTCATTTTAAATCTTATGGAACAGTGTTTTTACTTACTATAAAACCTACATTTACCCTGAAAGTATAAAATTATGTACAAAATATCCAACATTGAAATTGTAAATATTTAGATTTCAAAATTAAATAACTCATAGAGGTGTTGATATGCCACTAAACAAAAAGAATCGACTACAACTAGAGCTTAAGCATTTGGGGATTGTAAGAATATTTTTTTCCGTTACGAGTGAATATTAAATGAACAATTTTTTTTTTTTTTTAGAGCTACCAACGATTTTCCCCAGAAAACCTACTATTTAACCCATAGATTGTGGGAGACGAGACGGATTTGTAACTTTGCCCAATGGTATTTATGAATAAGTGAATGTAATGAACTTAACTCTCCGATATTCTCATTCCGAGCAGATAACCTACCATGGCTAACAAGATGAAGTCACTAAGTTTTGTTATGACTGTTACAAAAATATGGTATTTATTTTTTAAGCAATTGGGAAAATGATATTTTCTATTGATTTAAGAAATGAAAGAATAAAATATTGGCATAAATTCTTAAGAATTCTTTAAGCAATTACACGATTCTATAGCCTGCCTTGTGACAGTCATTAAAAGACTTTTTTTCTCCTCTTTCAGTTATAACTTTCAAAACTACAAACTGTCACAAACTTTTTATTTTTTTTTTTAATAGCCTGTCCTATATTTCTAATTTTAAGCTTTTAATATGTAATTTACTTTGATAAGTCTGTCTTTTGATCAACCTATTTTTTTTTAATAGCCTGTCCTATATTTCTAATTTTAAGCTTTTAATATGTAATTTACTTTGATAAGTCTGTCTTTTGATCAACCTATGTTTTTTTAATAGCATGTCCTATATTTCTAATTTTAAGCTTTTAATATGTAATTTACTTTGATAAGTCTGTCTTTTGATCAACCTATGTTTTTTTAATAGCATGTCCTATATTTCTAATTTTAAGCTTTTAATATGTAATTTACTTTGATAAGTCTGTCTTTTGATCAACCTATTTTTTTTTAATAGCCTGTCCTATATTTCTAATTTTAAGCTTTTAATATGTAATTTACTTTGATAAGTCTGTCTTTTGATCAACCTATGTTTTTTTAATAGTCTGTCCTATATTTCTAATTTTAAGCTTTTAATATGTAATTTACTTTGATAAGTCTGTCTTTTGATCAACCTATGTTTTTTTAATAGCCTGTCCTATATTTCTAATTTTAAGCTTTTAATATGTAATTTACTTTGATAAGTCTGTCTTTTGATCAACCTATTTTTTTTTAATAGCCTGTCCTATATTTCTAATTTTAAGCTTTTAATATGTAATTTACTTTGATAAGTCTGTCTTTTGATCAACCTATTTTTTTTTAATAGCCTGTCCTATATTTCTAATTTTAAGCTTTTAATATGTAATTTACTTTGATAAGTCTGTCTTTTGATCAACCTATGTTTTTTTAATAGCATGTCCTATATTTCTAATTTTAAGCTTTTAATATGTAATTTACTTTGATAAGTCTGTCTTTTGATCAACCTATGTTTTTTTAATAGCCTGTCCTATATTTCTAATTTTAAGCTTTTAATATGTAATTTACTTTGATAAGTCTGTCTTTTGATCAACCTATGTTTTTTTAATAGCATGTCCTATATTTCTAATTTTAAGCTTTTAATATGTAATTTACTTTGATAAGTCTGTCTTTTGATCAACCTATGTTTTTTTAATAGCCTGTCCTATATTTCTAATTTTAAGCTTTTAATATGTAATTTACTTTGATAAGTCTGTCTTTTGATCAACCTATTTTTTTTTAATAGCCTGTCCTATATTTCTAATTTTAAGCTTTTAATATGTAATTTACTTTGATAAGTCTGTCTTTTGATCAACCTATTTTTTTTAATAGCCTGTCCTATATTTCTAATTTTAAGCTTTTAATATGTAATTTACTTTGATAAGTCTGTCTTTTGATCAACCTATTTTTTTTTAATAGCCTGTCTTATATTTCTAATTTTAAGCTTTTAATATGTAATTTACTTTGATAAGTCTGTCTTTTGATCAACCTATGTTTTTTTAATAGCATGTCCTATATTTCTAATTTTAAGCTTTTAATATGTAATTTACTTTGATAAGTCTGTCTTTTGATCAATCTATTTTTTTTTAATAGCCTGTCCTATATTTCTAATTTTAAGCTTTTAATATGTAATTTACTTTGATAAGTCTGTCTTTTGATCAACCTATTTTTTTTTAATAGCCTGTCCTATATTTCTAATTTTAAGCTTTTAATATGTAATTTACTTTGATAAGTCTGTCTTTTGATCAACCTATTTTTTTTTAATAGCCTGTCCTATATTTCTAATTTTAAGCTTTTAATATGTAATTTACTTTGATAAGTCTGTCTTTTGATCAACCTATTTTTTTTTAATAGCCTGTCCTATATTTCTAATTTTAAGCTTTTAATATGTAATTTACTTTGATAAGTCTGTCTTTTGATCAACCTATGTTTTTTTAATAGTCTGTCCTATATTTCTAATTTTCAGCTTTTAATATGTAATTTACTTTGATAAGTCTGTCTTTTGATCAACCTATTTTTTTTTAATAGCCTGTCCTATATTTCTAATTTTAAGCTTTTAATATGTAATTTACTTTGATAAGTCTGTCTTTTGATCAACCTATTTTTTTTTAATAGCCTGTCCTATATTTCTAATTTTAAGCTTTTAATATGTAATTTACTTTGATAAGTCTGTCTTTTGATCAACCTATTTTTTTTTAATAGCCTGTCCTATATTTCTAATTTTAAGCTTTTAATATGTAATTTACTTTGATAAGTCTGTCTTTTGATCAATCTATGTTTTTTTAATAGCATGTCCTATATTTCTAATTTTAAGCTTTTAATATGCAATTTACTTTCATAAGTCTGTCTTTTGATCAACCTATTTTTTTTTAATAGCCTGTCCTATATTTCTAATTTTAAGCTTTTAATATGTAATTTACTTTGATAAGTCTGTCTTTTGATCAACCTATTTTTTTTTAATAGCCTGTCCTATATTTCTAATTTTAAGCTTTTAATATGTAATTTACTTTGATAAGTCTGTCTTTTGATCAACCTATGTTTTTTTAATAGCATGTCCTATATTTCTAATTTTAAGCTTTTAATATGTAATTTACTTTGATAAGTCTGTCTTTTGATAAACCTATGTTTTTTTAATAGCATGTCCTATATTTCTAATTTTAAGCTTTTAATATGTAATTTACTTTGATAAGTCTGTCTTTTGATCAACCTATTTTTTTTTAATAGCCTGTCCTATATTTCTAATTTTAAGCTTTTAATATGTAATTTACTTTGATAAGTCTGTCTTTTGATCAACCTATGTTTTTTTAATAGTCTGTCCTATATTTCTAATTTTAAGCTTTTAATATGTAATTTACTTTGATAAGTCTGTCTTTTGATCAACCTATGTTTTTTTAATAGCCTGTCCTATATTTCTAATTTTAAGCTTTTAATATGTAATTTACTTTGATAAGTCTGTCTTTTGATCAACCTATTTTTTTTTAATAGCCTGTCCTATATTTCTAATTTTAAGCTTTTAATATGTAATTTACTTTGATAAGTCTGTCTTTTGATCAACCTATTTTTTTTTAATAGCCTGTCCTATATTTCTAATTTTAAGCTTTTAATATGTAATTTACTTTGATAAGTCTGTCTTTTGATCAACCTATGTTTTTTTAATAGCATGTCCTATATTTCTAATTTTAAGCTTTTAATATGTAATTTACTTTGATAAGTCTGTCTTTTGATCAACCTATGTTTTTTTAATAGCCTGTCCTATATTTCTAATTTTAAGCTTTTAATATGTAATTTACTTTGATAAGTCTGTCTTTTGATCAACCTATTTTTTTTTAATAGCCTGTCCTATATTTCTAATTTTAAGCTTTTAATATGTAATTTACTTTGATAAGTCTGTCTTTTGATCAACCTATTTTTTTTAATAGCCTGTCCTATATTTCTAATTTTAAGCTTTTAATATGTAATTTACTTTGATAAGTCTGTCTTTTGATCAACCTATTTTTTTTTAATAGCCTGTCTTATATTTCTAATTTTAAGCTTTTAATATGTAATTTACTTTGATAAGTCTGTCTTTTGATCAACCTATGTTTTTTTAATAGCATGTCCTATATTTCTAATTTTAAGCTTTTAATATGTAATTTACTTTGATAAGTCTGTCTTTTGATCAATCTATTTTTTTTTAATAGCCTGTCCTATATTTCTAATTTTAAGCTTTTAATATGTAATTTACTTTGATAAGTCTGTCTTTTGATCAACCTATTTTTTTTTAATAGCCTGTCCTATATTTCTAATTTTAAGCTTTTAATATGTAATTTACTTTGATAAGTCTGTCTTTTGATCAACCTATTTTTTTTTAATAGCCTGTCCTATATTTCTAATTTTAAGCTTTTAATATGTAATTTACTTTGATAAGTCTGTCTTTTGATCAACCTATTTTTTTTTAATAGCCTGTCCTATATTTCTAATTTTAAGCTTTTAATATGTAATTTACTTTGATAAGTCTGTCTTTTGATCAACCTATGTTTTTTTAATAGTCTGTCCTATATTTCTAATTTTCAGCTTTTAATATGTAATTTACTTTGATAAGTCTGTCTTTTGATCAACCTATTTTTTTTTAATAGCCTGTCCTATATTTCTAATTTTAAGCTTTTAATATGTAATTTACTTTGATAAGTCTGTCTTTTGATCAACCTATTTTTTTTTAATAGCCTGTCCTATATTTCTAATTTTAAGCTTTTAATATGTAATTTACTTTGATAAGTCTGTCTTTTGATCAACCTATTTTTTTTTAATAGCCTGTCCTATATTTCTAATTTTAAGCTTTTAATATGTAATTTACTTTGATAAGTCTGTCTTTTGATCAATCTATGTTTTTTTAATAGCATGTCCTATATTTCTAATTTTAAGCTTTTAATATGCAATTTACTTTCATAAGTCTGTCTTTTGATCAACCTATTTTTTTTCAACTGACAGTCGTTTTCCATTTCACATACACACACACACACACATTATATATATATATATATATATATATATATATATATGACCCCCTTCCCAAATTGGGGCAAGAGAAGCTACCCACACGGCCCAAGAGGTGGAGTTGGGGGGGAGGCGGGGCTTGGGGTTAGATAGACACAAGGAACAGTAAAAGCGGCCGTTTTTACCAAGTACACGTACATAAAAACAATTTATGTGTCTGTATTATGAATAACTAAATAAAAGAGAAAAATATATGGACACGTTTACGGGGAAAGCATAATTTATGGTAGAACAGGCGGAGACTTTTAACGTTTTAAAACTGCTGAATGGAAAAATAAATAAGTAAAACTTCTGGGAGAGGTTTCACCCCCCCCCCGTCCCCTAAAAAAAATAAATAATAATAATAAAGTGGGGAAAGATTGAAGCAATATACTGAATATTTGTAAAGGTTTGCTATAGGAGTTTAAAATTTAAGGGGTTATATAGCATGTGTGTCATTCTTAACATTTCATTTTACTTTTCAGAGTTCAAAAAAAAAAAAAAAAAAAAAAAAAATAGCTACTTTAAATCAGTTAATATTCCTCAAATAAAGTTTCAGAAACAAATATTTCATTTTTGGAAGAATTTTTAATACAGAGAATTTACATTGCAATGAAAGGCAACTGAAAAAGGTCGCTAATTATCAGCTATTTTAAAATTTAAAAAAAAAAAGAAAGTCTATTCAATAATTTCTGTTGGAAATATACACCAATGTATTTTGCTTAAGCTTACTGGAAAGTAAATCTTTAATCCTTCAGTTTTCAAGTTTTCAATTAAAGCTAAAATGCCTTTTCTTTCATTTATAAAAATTCATTAAACCATATACAGTGTAACCCGGATATAAGAGAAACCCGGATATAAGAGACTTCTTCTATGATCCCGACAACTCTTATATCCGGGTTACACTTAAGAAAATATTCGCTAAGTAATCCAATATTTTATTGAATTTTGCGTATTTTGGCTTTCTTTTGTCTTATGAAAACACTTGTTGACGAAATGTTAAAAAAATTACTAATAAACTTTAGTTACTGCTCTTATTTATTTGTCGTGTATGGACGCCTGTATTTAGAAAAATCGACACGTTTATACACACACAAAAATTAGTAAAAATTATTTTTAAAATATTGGGTGTCGCTGAATTGTAAGATTTTTTTCCCATTTTATGATTAGTAAATATCGTTTTTAATAACAATATCACCTAACTGCTACAAATTAATACGGAATTTTAAAAGATTTTTAAAAAATTCATAAATCATAATTAAATTTAAAAAAAATTAAAACAATTCATGTAAAAATTCATTGTTCATCGAAAAACAAATTTCTTAGGACAATAATAGCATTCTCTCCTTTAAGAGCTAAAAAAGCTTTTAAAAAATAATGTATTAGTTTTATTGTATTTTTTATTTTACGATTCAGAGCAGGTTTTCTGTAACTGGAGGTCCAAAAAAAATTAATGATTTATTTTATTTAAAAATTTCAATTAGTTAACATTTAACAAGTTTGTGGTGAACTTAAATTTAAAATTCTTTACGTACCTGTCGTTGAAACTGTACAAAAACGAATTTCTCAGAATTTCATCATAAGTGTGTGTGGATTTAAAATTTTAAAAAAATATTTTTACCAATATTTTCTTCTTTTTTTAAAAAAAAAAAAAAAGAAACGTTTCTTAAATAATTTCATTTGTCACAAATGAAATTATTTAAGAAATGATTTTTGAATAAGTCCTGAACTGAAAGTTTAATTAAAATCCCACAATTATTTGATTTTTGCAAGAATTTCCAAATCAATCAGTTTTTCACCGCTAAAAGATGCTAAAAAAAATTCCGAGACTAATTTTTGGTCATAAAATGTTTAACCACAATTCCGAAGGTTCTAAAAAAAATATAATTTATTTAATTTAGTAATCAAAAATTCCTTTGATCTCTCCTCTTAATAACATTTTTAAGTTTGGTGCAAGTTTTTTATCATGTATGCATATATTTTTAGCAAATCTTTGATGGTACCAACAATTAATTCCCTATGAATTAATTTTAGGTACCTCCAGTAATTGGCGATACCTAATTAGGTACCTCCAATAATTCGCTAAAAAATCAGTATAGCTAGCTAGCATAATGATAAAAGGTCCGAAACTTAATAAAAACAAAGTTTCATCATTAAAATGTTTATGTTATTATTAAGAGGAAAGAACAAAGTATTTTTTAAATATTTCTTTAAAATTTTTTCCTTCTTTCTAACATGTTCTAAATTTGAGTCAAAAATCTAGTTTTTTTTTTCGTTAATTTTTAGTGTAGCAGTTGCGGGGGAAAACCATTAATTTGGAAATTCTTGCAAAAATCAATTGTCTAATTTAAATGAAACTTTCAAGACTTATTCAAAAATGAAAATATATGGCATTCACGTTGTATTCGCTGAATTTTTAGTTAGATGTTCTTTACTTAATGCCAAACATTGCTAGCGGTAAAAATATCAATGACTAACAGTAACACCCATCTCCGTATTAAAAAATGCTTTTATGCGATATTTTAAAAACTAAAGTAATGTTTATTTTAATTCAGACTAATTGAATTTTGAATCAGTTAATCATAAGTTTTATAAAAATGTATTTTATTTTTGAAAGATTTTTTTAAATAAAGAGAATTAATTATATCGTGTTGACAGATTAGTCAATATGGTCGATTTTAGCGATTTCAAAAAATAAATAAATAAATAAATAAAATAAATCATTCCAATCAATTTAAATTCGGTTTGAAATACAGAAAAGTATTTTTTGCTCATTGGAAATATTAAATTTAATTTTATTACCTTGGAATTAAAACTAAAATAAAAGCTTCTAGAAAGATGCATTAATCACCTAAGGTGTCGCTTTTGTTTGGGTATTATTCAAGAAATGGTCACTTAATCAATAATTCATTGTTCAAAGTATCAAATTTTCTCATGATTATGTATGGAAGCTGGATTGAACCAAAAACAAGAAGACAAGTAACAAAAAAAACTACAGGATTTTTTCATTATGGGAAGAGCTGTTCTTGACGAATTTTAAGTTGCTGCTCTCAATCATTTGGCGGCAATAAGTCAACATTTAGGCGGGAAAAAATGTAAATGCTTTCACAAATAAACAAAACCTTTATAAATTCACTTTTAAAAAAGGTGAGTTTAGGGAGCAACAAGTACAGTAGGGCGTCGTTTATCCGAATAAAATTTGAAAGCGCCTTGAATATTTAATTTTTATGACTTGGTCCCAAGTACAAATCTATTACAAGTGATGGCATTTTTATTCCTTTATTGCTTAACCGCCTTCCCTCCGGCTACCATATCTGTGAAGAGAAAGCCGTCATGATGACAGGCAGCTACTCAGTGCTGAAATAATTTTATTTTTTAACCGATAAATATATAAATAAAACTTAAATGACGGACTTAAAAGCATGGTAACATCTGTACTTAGTTTCGACGATGTAAAATGGGACACTTTCCTCGTGAAATATGAACGCTCACTAAAAACGTCCTTCCCTTAATTTTTAGAACTGGGATTTTTATGCATCTTCAATGAACACAACACTTGTTTTTATAATAATAAAAAAAAATGCATTCTTATTTTATAATTATGTCGGGATTCCTTGAATTTTTAGTTCTATATTTTCGTTAACCGTTAAACGGCGAGTACTGAACTTTTTCCAACAATACGGGGAAAAAACTCCATTACACGGAATACTAAGCCTTTAAAAAGGCGTATCAATGTTAAAAAAAACAACAAAAAACCCTTTTAGGAAGTTAACAGTTGTTTTTTTTTTCTATAGTTTTCAACTTTATTTATTTAATTTTTTTTTTTACTCTTCTTGTGGAACTCTTGAAATAGTTATCATGGCTCAGAGAACCCCAGCATAAAGATTCCATAAAAATGCCAAAAAGCTTTAACTAAAAAACAAAAAAAATACATTTCCGATTATTATAAGATGTTGAAGCCTTTTTTTTTTTTTTTTTTTTTTAACTTTTTATTATAATAGCCAAGGATTTTCCTACAATGTGCCGTATGTATATTAAAAAATAATTATTAAGAAAAATTACTCAAAAATGCATTAGTACTTAGTAGCCTATTACTGTTTCTCGCGGAACCCCTATCGACTCTTGTGGAACCCTAGGGTCCCGAGAACACTGGTTAGGAAACAGTGGCCTAGAAAGTGAAATATTTAGTTTTTTTTTGCATATAATCAAAGTGAAAATAAGCAAAAAAACAAACAAACAAAAACTCTTAAATATATTTCTTTTTTACTAGTTTGACGTGCAGCCTTTTCCTGCCGTCTGAAAGTGAAAGAGCATATCATTCAAAATAAAAAAATAAAATAAAATAAAACACACACAACTATCACGAATTTCCAAGCAATATCCATTTGGTCATTTTATCGACTAAATGAAAACATAAACCTGTTTGTTTTGTTCCGTTTTCAATATGGATTCCCCTATTTTTTTCTGAAAACAAAAATGACCAGTTAAAAGATACAACCAGTTCGTCGCATTCAGATAAACCGGGGTTGTACCTTAACCTTTTAGATTTCAGCTGACAACCACAATGCAATAACGTCATGCGATTAAATGTCTCTATTCTAGATCCTCAAAAATGTCACAGGAGTAAAAAGGAAAAAAAAAAAATATTGCGAGTGCAAGTAAAGGCTAATAAAAAAATGCTTTTGTCTAAATTAAGGTTTAAAAGAAAATCACGACGTGTAATAATTAAATTACATTTTTAGTCTTTACTTACATTTTTAAAACAAAAAAAAAATAGTTGAATAGAAAATTTTAAGCAAATGTTGCAAAATAGTTTCCTTTTTGCGCAGTTAAATTAATAAAAGCAACAAAAAAAAAAAGCGGCATTTTGATAATAACTGTGTGGCCCATTGGAAAGAACTTTTGAAACGGATTAGATTTTATTTTCAAACCTAAAAGGTCTAGAGGTGTGTGTGTGTGTGGGGGGGGGGGGAGTTCATAAAAATTACATTAGTGTGAAAATGATATATACTACAGAACAAACTTAAAAGAATGGCCTCAAAGAAAGATAATTGAAAGATATAGCTCGATGGTTAGAGCATTGAACCAAAAGATGACGTGTACAAAGTAGTAACAATTGTTCAGATGTAATCATCTGTGAAAAAAAAAGCATTGGATCAGAATCCAGAAGTAAGTATCAAGCAAGAGGTTCAAGTAATAAGCTTTACATCCTTATTTACATTCTGACTATTCTCCTCATCTTTGTTTAATCACAAAGTTTCGTCCATTTTGCAGCCTTCATCAGGTGTGTATAGATCTCGGTAACCGACAGAGAATTCCGAACCCTTTATAAGTTGTAGACTTCTGTTATAGTCCAGAATGATGATATTTCATCATTCTAAAAAATAATTATGTCATCAGTGATGATAGATAAGAATGATATTTTATCATCCTAACCTTCGTGATTATAAAAACGACCTTTCCACTACGTGGAGGAACCAGTAGACAAGTAGTAGTAGTAGTAGTAGTCATTAGAAACACACGTCTGCCAGCACTCCGAAAGATCGAAAACAAACAATTTCAAACGCATCCACACAAACGAAATTCTCGGAACCAAACCAAGCCAGCACTGGACTTTAAACAAAAGAGACACTGAGAACATTTTTAACACACCCTACCAATATTCTGTAATTAAATACAAATTCTTGCTATTTGTGTCAACACGCGTCTCAAGATTTTATTGTACGTTTTCATTTCGTTTTCAATATAAAAAAAAAAAGAGAAAAGGATTCCTTCTGCACTACAAATACATACAGCAACAGGGTAATTACTTTAACAACACTCGAATAATATCAAGTCCGGATTACTACTACAGCAAACTTAGCTTACCTACCTCGTTACACTTCTCGTTCCACTACCCACGTTTAGGGATATTTAGTTCTTATTCCGGTCAGTTATTGCTTGCCTTGTTTACACTGAGGCCAAGTAAACACTGCCCGGCCCAGGGATTGAACTCACAATTACTATGTCACCAAATGTATAAACCAACGCTTTAATACATTAGTCTAGTTACGTAGGATACATATCCTTACAAATACAAAATTTGACAGGCATTAAGGTCATAAATTACATTTTCTGGTCTGTGTCAATCGATAACTCATGAACGGCTAACTAGCGTAAATTGTCTGTCGTTACTGATGGGTTTAATACGAGTTTTTCAACTACAGAGTGCCCAGTAAAAAAGAAAGAAAAAAAGCGGTAAATTCAGAAAAATTTATTTAGCCGCCATGATTCATACACAAACTAAACAATCATCGTAGATGCTTGAAATGTTTACCTGAATATTCAACACAAAGTTGTAAACATCGTAACCAGGAGGAGGCAATAGCTTTTGTGGAGAAGTCTCAAGAGGAATTTCATTCCAAGCTTCAGTTAAGTTCCACTTCAGCGAAACAATATCGACGATGTCACGACGACGGTTTTACAAGTGAGTTAGGAGTATACACCAGATACAGTCATCCATAACATTCTGAGTTTTTAGATGGCCACTGAGATGGACCAATTAGAGCTAGTGTAATTTCTCGAAGAATAAATTTACCGCTTTTTTACTGGGCACCCTGTAGATAACAGATCGCGGCGACGGCTGTCAGGTTAGTACCCACCTTCTTTAATCTTGACTGTGTGGACCACCCTTCTTCTCCATTCCTCTCTGTCCGCGATAAATATCCCCAGTTCAGCAGCTGTTTTCTGTGAAATGTAATGTATGCATTTTAGATTAGATCCCGATCTGCCTTCGATCAGTATGGCTGATGCTAACCTTCAGGAAAGTGACTGGTTTCCCCTTCTTACGCTAACATAATCAGATTTTACAGGGGACCCAGTAAAAGAGCGGTAAATTCAGAATGAAATCTATTTAGCTGCCATGATTCATACACAAACTGAACAATCATCGTAGATGTTTGAAATGTTTACCTGAATGTTCAACACAAAGTTGTAAACATCGTAACCAGGAGGAGGCAGTAGCTTTTGTGGATAGTGTTAGTTAAGAGGAATTTCATTCCAAGCTTCGGTTAAATTCCACTTCAATGAATCAATACGACGACAATTTTGCAAGTGAGGAGTATACTCCAGATACAGTAAATCCATTACATAGGATTTGGACTTTTAAATGGCCACTGAAAGGGACCAATTAGAGCTGGTGTATTTTCTCTTAAAGAATTCAATATTATTTTTTGTTATTTTAAATATGTTACCTTTTTTAATAGATACGCGTATTTGAGTAGATAATCCGTTTTTTAAAGTAAATGTAAGTCTTCTGGATTCAAACGTTTTTTTTTAAAAAGTGTCATCCGGTAGGATTTGAACATTATTTAAAAATTGGGTAACTGAACATTGCTCGACTGTGAACATCTTCCGTAGCTGAGCAAGTCTTGTAATAATAACATGGTTTTTTCCCCTTACAGCTTTTATTTTTTAAACTGATGTGAAAAATTATAGAGAAATATGAAAAAATTACGACTTGTTTCTGGTTAGGAAATTCCTAAGGTATCACTCTTTCAAGAGGAAAAGCAGGAAAATTAGCTTGACTTAACCATAGATGAATGGAGCAACAAGAGACGTGGATTAAATTCTTAAATTTATTATCAGCTGGGAATGTGATTAAAACCCAGATTCAGTTATTCCGGAAGACGTTCATGGGCAAACAGGAGGAGGAGGAGGAGGACTGAAGATTTCCAGGTGCGTCCTTCAAACAAGTTCAACGGGTTTCATTGCTACACGCCCAACGCAGACGAAACAAGAAGAGGCGTTTCATTCCGAAGGTATCAGTCTTTCAAGAGGAAAAGCAGGAAAATTAGCTTGACTTAACCATAGATGAATGTAGCAACAAGAGACGTGGATTAAATTCTTAAATTTATTATCAGCTGGGAATGTGATTAAAACCCAGATTCAGTTATTCCGGAAGACGTTCATGGGCAAACAGGAGGAGGAGGACTGGATATTTCCGGGTGCGTCCTTCAAACAAGTTCAACGAGTTTCATTGCCACACGACCAACGCAGACGAAACAAGAAGAGGCGTTTCATTCCGAAGGTATCAGTCTTTCAAGAGGAAAAGCAGGAAAATTAGCTTGACTTAACCATAGATGAATGTAGCAACAAGAGACGTGGATTAAATTCTTAAATTTATTATCAGCTGGGAATGTGATTAAAACCCAGATTCAGTTATTCCGGAAGACGTTCATGGGCAAACAGGAGGAGGAGGACTGGATATTTCCGGGTGCGTCCTTCAAACAAGTTCAACGGGTTTCATTGCCACACGACCAACGCAGACGAAACAAGAAGAGGCGTTTCATTCCGAAGGTATCAGTCTTTCAAGAGGAAAAGCAGGAAAATTAGCTTGACTTAACCATAGATGAATGGAGCAACAAGAGACGTGGATTAAATTCTTAAATTTATTATCAGCTGGGAATGTGATTAAAACCCAGATTCAGTTATTCCGGAAGACGTTCATGGGCAAACAGGAGGAGGAGGACTGGATATTTCCGGGTGCGTCCTTCAAACAAGTTCAACGAGTTTCATTGCCACACGACCAACGCAGACGAAACAAGAAGAGGCGTTTCATTCCGAAGGTATCAGTCTTTCAAGAGGAAAAGCAGGAAAATTAGCTTGACTTAACCATAGATGAATGTAGCAACAAGAGACGTGGATTAAATTCTTAAATTTATTATCAGCTGGGAATGTGATTAAAACCCAGATTCAGTTATTCCGGAAGTCGTTCATGGGCAAACAGGAGGAGGAGGACTGGATATTTCCGGGTGCGTCCTTCAAACAAGTTCAACGAGTTTCATTGCCACACGACCAACGCAGACGAAACAAGAAGAGGCGTTTCATTCCGAAGGTATCAGTCTTTCAAGAGGAAAAGCAGGAAAATTAGCTTGACTTAACCATAGATGAATGTAGCAACAAGAGACGTGGATTAAATTCTTAAATTTATTATCAGCTGGGAATGTGATTAAAACCCAGATTCAGTTATTCCGGAAGACGTTCATGGGCAAACAGGAGGAGGAGGACTGGATATTTCCGGGTGCGTCCTTCAAACAAGTTCAACGGGTTTCATTGCCACACGACCAACGCAGACGAAACAAGAAGAGGCGTTTCATTCCGAAGGTATCAGTCTTTCAAGAGGAAAAGCAGGAAAATTAGCTTGACTTAACCATAGATGAATGGAGGAACAAGAGACGTGGATTAAATTCTTATAAACCGTTTGAATTTAGTTATTTTATCCCAAGCAAGACAATAAAGCCACTAAGATGTATTGTAACTATTTCCACTATTTACATTCTTCGGATTGTTGTCCTCATCTTTATTGCCATATTTACAATGTTTCGACCATTGTACACTCCCGACTTCTTCAGGTGACATTTTTTGGAATTTGAAACAAATTTAAAAGAGAAACATAATTGGTTGATGAGACATTAATTTATAGGTTTATAAGTCTCAAAAATTCACTCACTGATGTCCCCACATAGCCTAATGGATAAGAGCATTGATTGATTGATCCAAAAGTGACTTCACCCAAAGAAAGACGGAACACAAGCTTAGAGAGTTATCAAGGGGAGTTAACTGAAGCGGAGATATCCATGTAGAATTAGGGCAATCTACTGACTAAATAAAGGGTTTGGTTTGAAATTCCAACATATATCAGCTGAAGAAGGTCAGAGCATACAATAGCCGAAACATGAATATGGCAATAAAGACGAGGCCAAAAAAACAATAACTTGTACCAATGAAATGTGCATATAGATAAGAAAGAAGAAAAAAATAAATTGAAAAGTATAAGCACTCAGTTGCTGACACCCCCTGATGAGTGGATAGAGTAATTTCCAGAGAGTCTGTCTGTGAAACATTTTACTTCTTCTAATTATATATATATATATATATATATATATTACAAAGAGTTAATCATACCTTGAATCAATAGCAATATTAATGCAATTATTGGCGAAATCTCTTCGCTAGTAGACATAATTATAAGCATTATACTACTAATAATCCACTGAATGATGAGATCTTTATGTATAAAATGGATATGGTGTATTTTTTAATTCAGCTAGTACTTTCAAATGCTTCACGCATTCATCTTCAGGCTGTATTTTTTCCTTTAGAATCAAAACTGGAAGACGAAATAAATGTGTTTTTCCGACCGAAAGATGTTTTTAAGAATGAGCTATTTATTAACGGCTATGTAGTGTTGGAGCATGCAAATATATATATATATATATATATATATATATATTACAAAGATTTAATCATACCTTGAATCAATAGCAATATTAATGCAATTATTGGCAAAATCTCTTCGCTAGTAGACATAATTATAAGCATTATACTACTAATAATCCACTGAATGATGAGATCTTTATGTATAAAATGGATATGGTGTATTTTTTAATTCAGCTAGTACTTTCAAATGCTTCACACATTCATCTTCAGGCTGTATTTTTTCCTTTAGAATCAAAACTGGAAGACGAAATAAATGTGTTTTTCCGACCGAAAGATGTTTTTAAGAATGAGCTATTTATTAACGGCTGTGTAGTGTTGGAGCATGCAAATATATATATATATATATATATATATATATATATTACAAAGATTTAATCATACCTTGAATCAATAGCAATATTAATGCAATTATTGGCAAAATCTCTTCGCTAGTAGACATAATTATAAGCATTATACTACTAATAATCCACTGAATGATGAGATCTTTATGTATAAAATGGATATGGTGTATTTTTTAATTCAGCTAGTACTTTCAAATGCTTCACACATTCATCTTCAGGCTGTATTTTTTCCTTTAGAATCAAAACTGGAAGACGAAATAAATGTGTTTTTCCGACCGAAAGATGTTTTTAAGAATGAGCTATTTATTAACGGCTGTGTAGTGTTGGAGTGTGCAAATATATATATATATATATATATATATATATATATATAGTGACACAGAAATATGAAGGTGCACTGGGACAGTGAACGATGTCTTCTAAAAGCTGAGCAAAGAAAAGTGTACTGAACTGTTATGTAATATCAGTTCTCCTATATGGCAGTGAACGCTGGACAATCTCCTCAAAGATGAAGTGAGCAACGATGCACTTCTAGAGACAATGGCAGCAAAAAGGACACTTATGTTTAAGGAAGAGAGTTTGAATTTCTAAGGGACATAATGAAGAAAGACGGCTTGAAAAATTTGATACCCTCAGGACAGAGTGAAATCAGAAAGGCCAGTGGGTAGCAATGCACATCCTACCTGGCAAGCTTGAGTGAATAGATGGTGGAGTGAGATTTGGGAGAGATGGCTAGAAGACAAAAGTTATTTAGAGCTACAAAGGAAAAGACATTGTGGAGAACCATGATCGCTTTATGTCCTGAAGGGATACAGCACATAGAAGAATTTTATCTGGGGGTTGTTATACTAAGAATATAACACAAATGAGAAGTTAAAAATTTCAGTTATTTTCTCTAAGTTCCATCAAAAATGTTTTTGTGTTTACAGATCGTAACATCTATCAGAGAGATGAAATTAAATCGTCACATAGCTATAAATGTCACCAACTGAGCACAAATAGTTATTAATTAAAAAACATTAGTAATTAATTTGTAATATTATCCATAACTACATGTACAGGAATGTCATTTTTGATAAGTTAAAAAATAACCAAAAATATGTAAAAAAAATGCATACATAATATAGGTATTTGTGCCATGTTATAATGCTTATTACCTAAACAATAATATTGAATAAATATTAAAGTATATTTAATCTTATCTCCCTAACAGCTGTTGCAATCTGTAAAAATCATTACCAATTTTTTATACAAAATATTTAAACAATCATCAAATACTGCCATTTAAAAAAAAATATACTGCCATTTAAGAAAAAAAAAGGAAAAAAAAAAAGAAAAATGAAAAGGAAAAAAAAAAAGGAAAAAGAAAAAGAAAAAAGAAAAAAGAAAAGGAAAAAGAAAAAGAAAAGGAAAAAAAGACAAGAAAAGAAGGAAAAAAAGAAAAAAGAAAAGAAGGAAAAAAAAAGGAAAAAAGGAAAAAAAAAGGAAAAAAAGGAAAAAAAAGGAAAAAAAGGAAAAAAAAGGAAAAAAAAGAGGAAAAAAGAAAAAAGAAAAAGAAAAGGAAAAAAAGACAAGAAAAGGAAAAAAAATGAAAAAAGAAAAGAAGGAAAAAAAAAAGGAAAAAAAAAGAGGAAAAAAAAAAAATAAGGAAAAAAAAAGAAGGAAGTAAACAGTTCATCATTTTACCTGAGCTTTTTCCAGTAATAATGAGTGCATTGTCATTTACGGTAGGATCCAAATGAAGTTAAAAAAGAATGAAAAGAAAACAAACACGTAGCTACTATATTATGATATCTACCGTACATTTTCTACGATGGTAAGATATTTACCAACTGTTGGAAGTATGAAATGTTAGGATTAGTTAGGATTAGGGGTAGTGAAAAGTGAACTGGTTATGTATTAATAGATCTCAACATCTATTAGAGAGGGGAAATTTAAACCTTTATTATTGCATTATTCCAAAATTTTAAATAGTTAAATATTCTTCTCTTGCTGATAGATTTTTTTTTTTACTCCTGTGGCAGTGGAGACTTCAGGGGTTATTGGCCCTCATTCGACGTCTTGGGAGGATTGGCACGATTGCATCTCGATTAAGGAACGAGCCTCGCGAAACGGAGTGGCTCTTGCAGCGTGTCTCACTGGCGACGGTTCGAGGTAATGCTTTCTCCATCATAGCGGCTGGCAGATGATAGAAAAAATTGTTTATAGTTACGTTGTTCTGGGAATTGTCATCATTGGTCGACTGAACTTGCTTTGTTTCAATGACTTTTGTTTTGTTATTATTAGTTACTTTGTTCAATAAATACGTTTGCTTTAAAAAAAAAAATTTTAACAAACAGCAGATAGCTATTAATGTCAACAACTGAGCACAAATAGTTATTAATTAAAAAAAATATTAATTAATGTCTAATATTATCTGTAATTACATGTACAAGAATGTCGTTTTTTATAAAAGTTAAAAAAAAATAACCATAAATACATAAAAAATGCATATATTGTCGAAAATTCCTCTTTCCACAATATATCTATTTGTGCTATTTTATAATGCTTATTGCCTAAACAATAATAATACTGAATAAATTTTTTTAAACATTTAAAGTATATTTCATCACATCTCCCTAATAACTGTCGTAATCTGTTAAAATATGCTTAATGCTTGCACTAATCTGTCATACTGATAGGATTCATATTATTAAAATAAAAATATGAAAGAAAAATTTTCAGCACTTCACAGACAATTATATATAAAGTAAATTGAGTCCTTGCCTACAAACACAATTTCACTCGACTTTGTGAATAATCAGTCAATTTTAAGAAGGATTTAATTTTAAAGAAAATCATATTATTGAAATCAATTGTCTGATATAAACAGTAGCTGAATTGAACAACGGCTAAAGCTCAGTTATTAGAGCATGGGTCAAGAGGTCTATATTTCAGAGATGCGGTGACGAGGAAAATCAACTGAACTGTCAAAGAGTAAGAGCTCAGAACTTAAAAAATAGATGTCTGGAATTTGAAAAGCTTAGTCCCGAGAGGCAAAATACTTTCTTGATATTTGACAACCATACCAGAAGTATATATAAAAAAAAAAAAAAAAAAAAAAAAATTGTGTTAAGAGGATGTCTTTTCTTCATCCTTCTGTTGCTTCTCCACCACTGATTTTTTTTTTTTAAACTCCCAACTTTCATGAAAGTCTAGTGAAGTTAAAGGAAGAATAAAATTTGAGTAAAAATCAAATCTGCAAATGAACTTAAGTTTAGCAGAGATGAGCCTAAAAGCCAACAGGGGACTGATGGACTAATTACTAAGTTTGAAGGTAGGCAGTAACCAGCTTTGAAAATCAGCATTCAAAAGTGAAGCTTTTCTACTGCCCTGTGGTTCTTCCATAGCCCAGATATAACTACAACTATGACAAAGGGAATAAATTGGAAATCTCACAATTTTGATTATTGCCACAACAAAAAAAAAAAAGAAAAAAAAAAGAAAAGAAACCATAAGATTTGAAACAAAACTAAATTCCTACACAAGCATTATAAATGATAACAGTAAAGGAGGAGGAGAATGAGAAGTAGGAGGAGGAGAAGAAGAAGAATGAGAAGTAGGAGGAGGAGGAGAAGAAGAATGAGAAGTAGGAGGAGGAGGAGAAGAAGAATGAGTAGTAGGAGGAGGAGGAGGAGAAGAATGAGATGGGGAAGAAGTAGACGGAGGAGGAGGAGAAGTAGAAGAAGAAGAATGAGAAGTAAAGCGTAATACACTGAATCTATAAAATGCTTAAAAAAAAAAAGAAAAAGAAAAAAAAAGGCAAAGTCAAATGCAACTGACCAGATACAGAAATGCTGGCAAGATAATACAATTCATGGTCAATACTCTGCCTGTACTAACCAAGCTGATGTAGGTAAACCCCTGTACACATCAGTGGCTACGTAGTGCAGGGTTAAAAGCTGGAACTGAAGGTTTTATTCTTGCTGCACAGGACCAATGCTTGCTAACTAGAAATGACCAAGCACACATACTAAAAAAGTGTGTTGGTCCAAAATGCAGATTCTGTGATAAATATCCAGAAACGATTGACCATCTTGTATCAGGTTGCACGGTATTGGCACCCACTGAATATAAACCCCAGCATGACAGAGTGGGCCAATATCTGCACTGGAAAATCTGTAACTTCTACAGGAAGGAAACTAAAAACGATTAGTATGAACACCACCCAGACCCGGTTACAGTAATAGGACATAACAATCTCATGTGACTTTACAATACACACAGACGGAACAATTAAAATTAATCGCCCTGACATCATGATTAGAGACGGCAAAGACAAAATGTGCCTCCTTATTGACATGTCAGTCCCTATTGTAATGTATCTTTGAAGATCTTCAAAAAAGTTTCAAAATACAAGGACCTTGATGTCAGTCCCTACTGTAATGTATCTTTGAAGATCTTCAAAAAAGTTTCAAAATACAAGGACCTTGATGTCAGTCCCTACTGTAATGTATCTTTGAAGATCTTCAAAAAAGTTTCAAAATACAAGGACCTTGATGTCAGTCCCTACTGTAATGTATCTTTGAAGATCTTCAAAAAAGTTTCAAAATACAAGGACCTTGATGTCAGTCCCTACTGTAATGTATCTTTGAAGATCTTCAAAAAAGTTTCAAAATACAAGGACCTTGATGTCAGTCCCTACTGTAATGTATCTTTGAAGATCTTCAAAAAAGTTTCAAAATACAAGGACCTTGATGTCAGTCCCTACTGTAATGTATCTTTGAAGATCTTCAAAAAAGTTTCAAAATACAAGGACCTTGATGTCAGTCCCTACTGTAATGTATCTTTGAAGATCTTCAAAAAAGTTTCAAAATACAAGGACCTTGAAATGGAAATCTCAAAAATGTGGCACATGGGGGCATTAACAATTCCAGGTGTATTTGGAACCCTTGGATTGATTGGAAAAGATTCCAATAAACTCATTGAAGAAATCCCTGGTAGCTCATGCCTTAAAGAAATGCAAAAAAATTGTGCTCAGAAATACAGCCCACACCTTATGAAGGGCTCTTATCTATGTAAAATATGTGCATTTTTTCTTCTTCTTCAAAACTGCTCAATGGAAAATGTCATGATGCCATTTCTGACCTTAGGTCTCTGATCAGGACCTGGAAAGAAATGAGTATACACCAGAAATCAAAAGAAATAAAACAATAATACTAATCCTTTTGTTTGGGTCACAAGAGTACCAAAAAGTGAAAGATAGTAACATTTTATTATTTATGACCTAAGAATAACAAAAAGGTAGAAAGGTATGAAGAATAACCATAAAGACCTGTGATTTCCTATAAGAATTTCCTGATGAATCTTCTTGATTGTCAAGTTAATGATTGAATAAGTTCATGCTGAATTCAGCAACAACAAACTATCTGTAGACCCCCCCCCATCACATTGTTAAATAATAATTAATAAAATATTGTAATAACAATCGTAAACATGAATGTTGGTTGTTATTTTAAGAAGTAAGGGGGTACAAATGAAGATTTGAAATTGACAACTTTTCTCATTTGACTGACTTTCATTTTCTCACTGAAACCAAGTAACGTCATTGATATGTCGTCTTCTCACATGATCAAAATCAAAATGGAATAGTCCATTATTTATGAGGTATTGGTAGGTTGTGACAGCAATCAAAACAGAAAGGTCCATTATTTATGAGGTACTGTCAGGAGACATTAAACACTTCTATTTTCCCTTCTTTCTTTCATTTTCTCACTGATAACAAATAGTGTCTTCCCCCATTCCAAACAATCAAAATGGAATAGTCCATTATTTATGAGGGTGTGACAGTCATGAGAACTAAGGGAGCGGCAAGCTCAATAAAATTATTATTATTATGTTATTATTGTTGATGTTGATGAAGACAACAACACCACCACCCCTCAACCCCTAAGTGGGTTCTCATAACTTCTTCTTCGAGGTGTTAACACACAGATTTTGAATAGGTGAATTAAGGTGGGCTACAGCAAGTATATAGGATGTGCAGGTGGTGCAAAAATAGCTGTGTGGGGTGAGGCATCAGAGAGCTGAGTTCAATTTACATGCAAATACTCTTGAGAAGGGCATGGATCCATCTCCTTTTCCTCCAGCGAGGAGTTAAGTAGCAGAGTCGGCTTTCTTCTAGCCACAGTTGGCAACCAATCTAGGAGGAGGAGGAGGACAATTTTGAATTCAAAACCGTAAAAATCACCTACGGTCATCAACCCTCAGTAACAGAGACAGGAAGAAGTGAATCAAGCAACAGTAAACATCCTGTTAGATATTACAGATTGGCACGCCCCCTAACGGCTAATATGCAGTGTTGAAGAGTGGGAATGGAACGGGACTGGGCACCATGGTCAGGTTTTCAATTTTTTTTTTTTTTTAAAGTTTGCAGAATGAGACAGCAAAAGTGACTTGGGAGTCACATCTCGATACTTCGGGATAATCTTAGTCAAAGACCATCTGAGCAGACTGGGTTACCTGTCCTGAAGGTATTTCTGAGCGGACTGGGTTACCTGTCCTGAAGGTATTTCTGAGCACACTGGGTTACCTGTCCTGAAGGTATTTCTGAGCGGACTGGGTTACCTGTCCTGAAGGTATTTCTGAGCGGACTGGGTTACCTGTCCTGAAGGTATTTCTAACTGGACCCCTGCAAGTTTATGCACTGCTTTTATCAATAGCTAACCCCATGTCCTGCATATTTGGCTGTGCTGCATGTCCCCGGTATAGACTTATTAGACTGGATGTCATGATGTGTGTGTTAGGCATGTGGCGAAGTGCTTAGAAGGTTTGCATTCTGACAATGAGACCTGGGTTTGAATCTCACCATGGTCGATTTGTCAGGAGGGAGACTTCCCTGGAGGGGTCATTCACAGCATGCAGCACCTTTGGAAAGTGTCTGAAAACCATACCACAGGTTGACCCAAGCCTTGTGCGTGAAATTGGGTAGACAGAACTCTTGGGGACCATCGATAGCTGTGCTATCACGAAGTCACAAGACATTGTGGCCAAGGGCATGAGCGTGCTGGCCTTGTTCAAATTGTTGATCATGCTTGATAACACGTCCTTTCCCAGAAACTGTAACTAAGGTCTGCTCAGTATAGTTGCAGTATAAACCACAGGTGGGCTGTGTGGGTGTCGAGCGAGCATCTGCAATAGGGATTGGCTAGCTGCCCTAGTAGACAGGTATCCTCAAATACTAGCGGCCAGCTATACATGTGAACATTGGGCCTTGCATATTTGTATCCCAGTGTCACTTCGTTGTTATGCTGCTCACAACTTACATTTTCAGGTTTCCCAGGTGACAATAATTGAAAATGCAAGGAGCCTCTTTGAATAATTGACTGATTTGCTTTCGACAGATTATCATCACCTTGCAGGTTATTTAAAGCCAGAAAATATTTTTAGATTCTAAGAAATTTTTTTTAAGATAATGGTTTAGTGATACAAACCTTAGTAATTAACCGATAGCTGGGGGGAGGGAGAGAGAGAGAGAGAGAGAGAGAGAGGGGTGGATTCATACCTATTCAGAATTTGATAAAGAAAAAAATTACAATGTGGATATGAAGTAGGGGATCAATTCTATATTACAATCAATATATAAACTGATCCCTCACTTCGTGGCCACCATAGTTTCTACACATTTATATTCCAGAGAATGTAAATAAATCTAAAAGACATGCCTGTGTAGCTAATCAGTATTTCATTGATTGATTGATTCGGTTTCTATGGTTTATCAACAATCAAGAAATTATGTGGAAATAAAGTAGATCAATTCTATATTACAATCAATATATAAACTGATCCCTCACTTCGTGGCCACCATACTTTCTATACATTTATATTCCAGAGAATGGAAATGAATCTAAAAGACATGCCTGTGTAGCTAATCAGTATTTCATTGACTGACAGATTCATTTTCTACAGCTTATCGACCCTTTGCAGGTTATTTAAAGCCAGAAAATATTTTTAGATTGCAAGAACTTTTTTGGGCCGGGGTGGGGGGAGAGATAATGATGTAGTGATACAAGTTTTACTAATAAACCCACAGCTTGGGGGGGGGGGAGAGAAGACTTGTATTCATACCTTTCCAAAGGATATTTGTGCGTAAGTGAATATTACGAACGCAACGAAAATTGGAACTTAGCTCTCTGATTAACAATTCAGAGCCATTATCCATCACACCACCCGCACATCCAAGCTTACAGCACCTAGTATTCTCAAGCCATAATCCATCCAGGTACTGACCAAGCTCAACGTAGCTTAACTTTGGTGATCATATGGGAACTAGTGTTTCAATGTGATATGGCCATAAACCCAGTTCAAATATGATTCTGAAAACTTTTTTTTTCAATTCCAAAATACCCCCCCGAGAAAGGGCAACTTTAGATCTGTTGCTTTTGTCACTTTGATGGAGTGCCCTATTTTCATAGCCTTATAAATGTCTACACAAAGAGACTGTCATAAAGCAACAGTTAATGCTCATCTCACAGACCATTGCTAGTGTAGTGAATTTGATCCTCACAGAGTTCCCCACAACCCTATGAGGATCTTGTTCTAAGCAATGTAAATACTTTTGTGTATCAAAGTAAAATAATTTCTTCCAAACAGTGCTTATTTATTATAGCAGGTTTAATGTTTTTCAAATTCTTTTTTTTTTGGCAGCATGATTATTTTGCTGAAGAAAACAAAAAGTTCACATTTATTTGAAAAGTTTTAAAAACACCCTGAATGATTATTCCAGACCCCGCACAAAAGAGTGTCTTTTGGACATCATTTGCTGGTTTTATTCCATTTTATTGCCACACTTGCATGAGAAAAGCCCTTGACAGTTTCTATTGGGAATGTAAAACCAATGAGTTTGTGTGGAAAAGGATTGAAGGTTTTGTTGGCCACCAGGAACCTCTTCTTGCCACTGACAAATGGAGAAAAATGGTGTGATTTGAACACATTGCAAGGCATGACAGCTTGTGCAAGACCATCATGCAAGGCACGGCTGAAGGTGGACATAGGAGAGGACACCAACGCAAAAACTGGTTGGACAATGTCAAACAATGGATAGGTATGACTGTACCTGAATTGCTGATGGCTGCTGTTGACAGATCATTGTGGAAAAGTGTTAGCGTGGCTTTTGCATTTGAATCCACCCTATGATTGCAAAAGGGGATGATGATGATGATGATGATGATGATATCTATCTATCTATTTATCTATCTCTCATTACAAGGCACGACAGCTTGTGCAAGACCATCATGCAAGGCACAGCTGAAGGTGAACGTAAGAGAGGACGCTAATGCAAAAACTGGTTGGACAATGTCAAACAATGGACAGGTATGACTACACCAGAATTGCTCAATTCACTATTACAATCAATATATAACGTGAACACTCACTTTGTGGCCACAGTAGTTTCTATACATTTATATTCCAGAGAATGTAAACAAATCTAAAAGATATGCCTGTGTAGCTAATCAGTATTTCATTGATTGATTCATTTTCTATGGCTTGTCAACCCTTTGCAGGTTATTTAAAGCCAGAAAATATTTTTAGATTGTAAGAACTTTTTTTTTTCAGATAATGATTTAGTGATACAAGTTTACTAATTAATCCATAGGTGGTGCCAAGAAGAGGTGGGTTTATACCTAATCAAAATTTGGTTCTCTGGAATATAAATGTATAGAAACTACCATATCCAGTGAAGGATCAGTTTATATATTGATTGTAATATAGAATTGATCCCCCACTTTATATCCACATTTCTTTTGTTTATCAAATTCTGATTAGGTATGAATCCACCTCTCCCTCCTGCTATGGGTTAATTAGTAAGATTTGTATTACTAAATCATTATCTAAGAATGAAAGAAAGAAAAAATACAATCTGTAAATATCTTCTGGCTTTAAATAACCTGCCATGGGTTGATAAGTTATAGAAAATCAATCAATCCTCTCTCCAGAATCACCAATGCCGTGCAACAAGGCTTTATATGCTACTGAATGCAGATCTATATTAGATTCTGACCAAACATCAAAGATAACTCATTGAACCAAAGTCATACAAAAATCTATGTAATGGATTATGCTAATATTGTCATTTTTTTTTTTGAGATTGCATGCCAGTTCAAGAACATTTTTCTCTCCGCAATTACCAACGCCATGCAACAGGAGTGCTTAGCCATCAAACATTGCATGTGTTTATAGATTTTACTGATGTGTCTCTTCTACAATAACGAACATTTTCTATGCCAGTGAAGTTATGATTTAAGATTTTGACGTGTAAGAACTTCAAATTGGCTGAGAAATTCCTACATCTTGTACTCTCTTTGTTCTTCAGTATGAAGCAAATATTTTCACAGAGGTCAAAAGTCAGAAGCAAAATTGTTTTGATTTAAGATATCAAGCCCTGAACACTCTAGGCAAGTTGAACACAGTATATTACACATGTTATTTTTTTCCAAATAAAGACCAATGGCTAAAAGCAGCATGTGGTATATAGTGACAATCTCCAATCTGTTTGCCTACTTACATATTATATTACTCTGTTAGTAATGTTTCGGTCAATTTCTAGCCACACTTTTTATTGTCCTCATTTGCAATGCATTTTGATATTAAAATAAACTGCAATGCATTTTTACAGTAAAATCATTAGCAATATATCTCCATCTTCTAAATAAATAAACAGCAAATTTAGTCTGCCTGAAACCCCCCTCTAACTTGGGCCACACCTTGCTCTACATAGATACGTTATACCATTTTGGAATCAGGACAATCCTGGGATTTAAAACCTGCCCTTCATCTGCAGCTTGAACATCCATATTGAGATGTGTGTCTGGATGAGGAGGAGGGAAAAGTTAAAAATTCAAATTTTAAAATAACTTTAAAAAATTTAATGATTTTAAAAGTTTTTAATTTATACTAAGTTGAAAGTAACACAAAATCTTTGTGAATTTAAATTTTTTTGCTTTAAATCCAGTTTAAAATATCAACAAAACTCTGAATTGAGGAAATTAATTTTATTTCTTCAAAATGCCAAGGAGTCAGAGTTAAAGTGAGAGGTTTCATGACGTGAGGTTTTGAACTTCCACTAAGTGTGTGATTTTAAGAACTCAATTTTTGGCCTCAATTGGAATGTCAACCCAAATTGTTTTTTGGCCAGAATTGGGCTTATATCTCGAATCAGAGTTAAAATGAGGTTTTGAAGTTAGATGAAGTGAATTGAGGAATTCAAAGTTATTTCTTCAAAATCATCATGGCTGTTTTCTAAGCTGGACCAAAGGTCCATTTAGGTTTGGACTGGAGGTCCAATTAGCCTCCCACAGGAGCTAACTTAAAAGTCTGCATGGATTGTGGCTTTTAAGCTAGTTATACATATAATAGCCGTATTCCATCAGTAATGCTTGCATTCATTCCTGACCACTGACAATACCTTCTTCCTGATTTTCAATGCATTTTTATAGTAAAATCATTAGCAATGCATTTACATTATACATATAATAGCCCTATTCTATCAGTAATGCTTGCATTCATTCCTGACCACTGACAATACCTTCTTCCTGATTTTCAATGCATTTTTATAGTAAAATCATTGGCAATGCATTTCCATTAAACATATAATAGCCCTATTCTATCAGTAATGCTTGCATTCATTCCTGACCACTGACAATCCCTTTCTTCCTGATTTCCAATGCATTTTTATAGTAAAATCATTGGCAATGCATTTACATTATACATATAATAGCCCTATTCTATCAGTAATGCTTGCATTAATTTCTGACCACTGACAATACCTTTCTTCCTGATTTTCAATAAATGTAGAAATTGTCAAAATTTTCTTAAAAAGAAACTAAACAAAACTTGGAGATTCTAAACATTAAATTCCACCTTTAATTGTTCACCATAATTTCCTTTTGTTTATCGTTCACGGAATGACCTTCACAAGAGTGGGTCATTATAATTCTTTTTGAAAGTGACAAATCTCTTTGTACAAATGTTCAAGTTAATCAGCTAAATTATAATTACTCATCATACAATTATGGTTAATGAGATCGTCCGACTCATATTCACCCATTTCTAAGCATAGAGGTATATAGGACATGATTGTTTACATCTTCTGTTACAATTCCTTCTTTTTTTTCCCTCTCTCTCCCTGAAGTTTAAAATAACGTCAATTTTCAGAGCATACTATTCCTGAAATATCAGCCATGATCTGAATCAGTAAAAAACAAAATATTTCATATTTCATTCACTCGTGAGACGTGTGTGTGCACATGAGTGACGGAGAATGAGTGAGGGGCAAATGCTAGTGTTAGAGGTAAAAATAAAAAAAATGACATAGTATTTTAGTGTCTACTACCATTTAAATTTAGCAGACAAATTTTTAGCATTACTTTGTGAACCACAGAGTTTACTCTTTCACTTTTATTTTTTTTTTTTTGCAGAAAATAAGTATTTTATTTGCTTTTTTATCTTTTAGCATTATTCATAATGCTAGTTGGAATTTTGATTAGATCAAGCATTGTCAAGCATTCTTCATTTTTCACTAGGATTTCTTTCATCTTCATTTCAATTGCTTTATTTCCACTAGTAATATTAGTAGTAGTAATATTATCTGCAATTTTCATTAGATCAAGCATTGCCAAGCAATCTTCATTTTTCACTAGGATTTCTTTCATCTTCATTTCAATTGCTTTATTTCCACTAGTAGTATTAGTAGTAGTAATATTATCTGCAATTTTCATTAGATCAAGCATTGCCAAGCATTCTTCATTTTTCACTAGGATTTCTTTCATCTTCATTTCAATTGCTTTATTTCCACTAGTAGTATTAGTAGTAGTAATATTATCTGCAATTTTCATTAGATCAAGCATTGTCAAGCCTTCTTCATTTTTCACTAGGATTTCTTTCATCTTCATTTCAATTGCTTTATTTCCACTAGTAGTATTAGTAGTAGTAATATTATCTGCAATTTTCATTAGATCAAGCATTGTCAAGCATTCTTCATTTTTCACTAGGATTTCTTTCATCTTCATTTCAATTGCTTTATTTCCACTAGTAGTATTAGTAGTAGTAATATTATCTGCAATTTTCATTAGATCAAGCATTGTCAAACATTCTTCATTTTTCACTAGGATTTCTTTCATCTTCATTTCAATTGCTTTATTTCCACTAGTAGTATTAGTAGTAGTAATATTATCTGCAATTTTCATTAGATCAAGCATTGTCAAGCATTCTTCATTTTTCACTAGGATTTCTTTCATCTTCATTTCAATTGCTTTATTTCCACTAGTAGTATTAGTAGTAGTAATATTATCTGCAATTTTCATTAGATCAAGCATTGTGAAGCATTCTTCATTTTTCACTAGGATTTCTTTCATCTTCATTTCAATTGCTTTATTTCCACTAGTAGTATTAGTAGTAGTAATATTATCTGCAATTTTCATTAGATCAGGCATTGTCAAGCATTCTTCATTTTTCACTAGGATTTCTATTTCCTCATTTCAATTACGTTCCTTGACTAATTTCAGCCATCATGGCCATCATCAGGAGGAGAAAAAAAAACCCTGCTTGTTAGTAGCAGTGAACTACAGGAGTGAATAACTGTCTTTGAAAAAAGTGAACTTTTTAGTTTTCATTTGTTTTTTTTATTGTTATTTTTGGTCAGTCCTTGTATTGGTGAAATGGCCTCTTTCAAGTTGTTTTTAATTTAGAGTCTGGGAGATTCCCGAGTTTCAGAATTCCCTCCTTAGTCATTTTGACAGCTTTATTCGTTGCTGGGAAGGGGCTGTGTTTCTTAAGTGTATGTCATCTTTTAGTTTTGGGGGAATGTATACGATGTGTGTGTGTGTGTGTGTGTATACATTATATATATATATATATATATATGGTGGACTCTCCACTCGTATTCAACGTATAAGGGTCAAGCAGCTCAGTTCCTAGGAACCAATAGCATAGACCTCAGCACGAGACTTGATTATAGTGGTGAAGGTCTAGTGCAGAACTAGCCACACTTTTTGAAGGGCCGAATACAGAGACCGGGTGCACCACGTGCCACAGGGTCCCCAAATGACCCTCTGCAGGTTTTGAATTCAGAGTTGTCCTTCTCTTAGACCTGTTGCCATCCAAGTCTATAGAACCCAGTCTGTCCTATTTACCCATAGCTGGTGGGAGAAGAAGAGGATTAATACCTTTCCGAAGGGTATTAGCATGTAAGTGAATGTAATGGATTCAACTGGAATTTGGATATGTGTGTGTTTGTGTGCTTTTATACAATTTTCATTAAAAACGACTGACAAATTTGCTGCCTAAATACAAAATTATTAGATTACATGACCCAGCAGCCAACAAGGAAAGTAACCACAGTACCTTGTCAGCCATTTTTAATGAAACTAGCATATATACAGAGTGCGATGGGTAATTTTATATTTCGTGCATAAGCGCTGTTTATTTTTTATTTTGTTGATCACATAGTATAGTTGGGTCAGTTGGCTACCATCGAGTAGAAAAAGAGCACCATGATGCAATTCACTTTGCCAGAAATTTGTAAACAACATGCTGTACTGCTTGGCATTTGTACCAAAAGCTCCACTGTGCAGAGGATTTGGAAAGAATTGGAGGAGTCTAATGGTGATTACGAAAGTACAGCAGCTCATAAAACTCACTGTGATCACTGCAATAAGAAAAGAACTCTCCAATTTGTTGGCGAGGGCCTCAGACTCAACACCGAGGCCTACATGAAGTGCTTTGAAGAGGTAGTGCTTCTCTGGGTCAAGAGGGTGGCTGCTGGAAGACCCTATGTCTGGCAACAGGACTCTGCACCATGCCACACATACAAGAGAATCCAGTCGTGGCTGTCAGACAATTTCTGCAACCCCATCACCCTTTACATCTGGCCACCTAACTCCCCAGACTGCAACCTGCTTGATTATTATATGTGGGGCACAGCTGAATGAGAGACCAACAAAACTCTTTGTAACACCAAAGATGAACCAAAGGCAAGTACTATGGCAGCATTCACCAACTGAAACAAGGAGACTGCCCAGAAGAGTTGCAAGAGATTTCAATGTCATCTAGATGTTGTGGTTGAAGCCAATGGCGATTTTATTGAATAAATTTACTCTATAATATTTCAAAATATTTTTGTGTAATTTTTGTTTGGTTTGTTTTACGGCCTATCAACCTCAATGGGTTATTTAATGCCGACAACATATTTAGTATAGATTCGTATGAATAGAATATATATTCTTTGGTTTAGATTGGTTTGGTTTATTTTGTTTTGCGGCCTATCAACCTCAATGGGTTATTTAATGCTGACAAAATTTTTATTGCTGGTAATATTTTTTTTTAAAAAAATGTTGGTAAGATTTTTAAAAAATGTATTGCTAGTAAGTTTTATTTTCTTCAAAAATTTATTGCTGGTAATAATTCTTTTACAAAGTATTTCTGATATTAAAACCTATTTTTACATTTTCATAGTGTTTTTACCCCAGTTTAGGAGTTAGCTATTTACCCATAGCTGGAACCCTAACAGGTGCTACCATGCCAGGTCAGGGTGGATGTGGGAACATCAGCAATTAAGAGGTGGTTCGATGTCCCCCAAAACCTCCTGATCACAGACCCTGCTGCTGGACGTAGTTTATCGTCTAACCCAGGACGCGGATGTAGTTTATCATCATACCCAGGACGATTTTGGTAAATATATTTGTGGATTTTGTAAATATATTTGTGGAAAATGAGATGTCATTTTCATGTAATTTAAACCACAATTTATTCATTGCATCTTTATATATATATATATATATATATATATATATATATATATATATATATATATACACACATATATATATATACATATATACACACACATATATACACACACATACATACATACATACACACACACATATATATATATATATATATATATATATATATATATATATATATATAATAAAAACAATTTAAACCACTACACAAAAGCTTTCATGTTTCAATACTATGATTGTACTTCCTCAGGCGATGGTTGGTGGTAACTGGTGATAAAAATGATTTTTTTAGAGAAATTTAAAAACAAATTGTTACCTCTTTTTCTAAAGTTAAAGGTAGTGGGTATATGGCCAGAATTAAAAATAGACTTGTGGGTATGTCTCAATTAGCCAATTAAAAGCCAGATCTACGCCAAATGGAAAAATAAGGTCAGAAGGTGGAGATGGGGGAGTTTATTTTTCATGTCACAATAAACCGAAGTTTAGACATGTCAATCCGTGACGATTGTGAAGAACATCACAGTGACAAATGTAACATGAATGTAGCCAAATATGAGGTTCTATTTGTTGAAATAGTGGCATATGCTCCGTCATAGATTTTGAGGGCCTGGTATTGTTGAGCACTATTTAGCTTTTAACAGCTCTTTTGTCAAGATCCTACTGTTTCCCACGGTATCAAGCCCTCTCTTGGCATACCTGTGAACCTTTGCTGTCCCTCACCCCCACCTCAAAATAATTGTGGATTTCCTCTTGGCAAAATAGATATTTTTCTCCACCCTCAGTGAGTTTGATTGATGAGTGCATACCATACACTGCATTTCAAACATGTTGGACTTGCCTGAGACGTATAAAGTGCTCGTTTTCACACATTTCTGTTGCCAACAACCTGATGGTTATGTGATAACACATAAAGGTCTTAGCCATGGCTGACCATTGTTCACTGAAAATTTAATCAATATACAATATTTCTCTCCAGAATCTATCATACATATCTGTAAGTCTACCATTCATCCATGCTTAGAATAATGCTACCATATATTCCAGTGCTCCTGCTATTTCCCTTGACCTCCTCAGAAACAAAAAAGAATCGGCAATATTATTGGTCCTGATCTAGCATCTCAGCTTCAGTCACTTTCCCACCATTATAAAGTTGCCTCCCTGGGTCTTATCTGTACATACTTTCATGGGGATTCTTCAGATGAGCTCTTCATTATGACACCTAGACTTTATGAATTTAAGCACGGTACTCGACTGGCAACAAGATCTTATCAATATGATCGACTCTCCCGTCGAATTCGACATATGAGGGTCAGGCAGATCAGTTCCCAGAAACTGAGAGCCCGACACCGACACATGAGATTTGATTATAGCGGTGAAGGCTTTGTGCAGGGCCATCCACACTTTTTGGAGGGACGAATACAGGGAATTGCAGAGTTGTCCTTCTCCTAGACTAGTTGCCATCCAAGGCTATAGAACCCAGTTTGTCCTGCTATTTACCCGTAGTTGGAGGGAGAAGAAGAGGATTCACACCTTTCCCAAGGGTATTAGCACGTATGTAATGGATCAATGTAATGGATTCGACTGGAATTCGAACTCGGCTCTCTCCAATTCCTCAATCCAAGCCGTTATCCATTACTCAACCGTGCCCCCCCCATCAAATATACAGGGTGGGTATCCTTAAAGTCCTCACACACAGGAAATCTCATTAATTATATTTTTTTTACCTCCACAGATTAAACATAGTTTTGTAGAAAGAAAGAAAGAACTTCTTTTTCTGAGATATGATAAAAGAGAAGGTGTACTCAATGAAAATCACAGATGCAACACACTTGATTGAACGCATAAAGAGTGAATGTTGCTAAAATTGATGGCAATGTGGAGTTATTGCATCGAGCCCACGTGCATCTTGCACAGTGCACCAACCTTTGCATCGCAAATGATGGAAATCATATTGAAGATGTTATTTGTTAGTATTCCAATTCAATAAAATTGTAACAGAGAATCGGGTCGGCCCGATAAAAGACTCTGAGTTGGCTGTATGTGGTGCTGCGAGTTACGCCCTTCCACAATGGGCTGTTGAGAGAAGACCTTCTACTTAGAAAAGGTGGTGCAGACTATTTGCATATGAACAACACTGGGAAGGTATTAGCCAATAGTCAGCGTGGGTCTGGAACTGGGAGAGCTATATAACACCAGGTTTGGTTTGGTTTGGTTTACAGCATATCAACTTCAATGGGTTATTTAATGCTGACAAAATTTTTTTTCTGGTAATATTTTTCCTTCAAAAATGTATAGCTGGTAATATCTTTTTTTTTTTTTGTATTGCTGGTAATAAATTTTTTTTTTTTTTTTTACAAAGTATTTCTGGTATTAAAACCTATTTTTACACTTAGTGTTTCGACTCCAGTTTGGGGGTTAACTATTTACCCATAGTTGGGACCCTAACAGGTGCTACCACTCCAGATCAGGGTGGACCTGAGAACACTAGCAACTAAGAGGTGGTTCCATGCTCCTCAAAACCTCCTGATCAGAGGCCTTGCTGTCGGATGTAGTTTATCATCATACCCATGATGGTATATAACACAAGGGTTTTTCTCAGCCGTGAGAGGCACTCTCAATGTGCGGACATGTGAAAGCCAGATAAGAAGAACACAAAATTGTTGTTGAAAATTGCATTTCTAGAAAATATGCATTGTTGTCTATGTGTCCAGACTTTAGGGACACCCTGTACATTTGAGTTGGCTAGATGTAGCCATAAGTTCTATACTAAATTTCTTTCTTCACACTTCTCGCCTGTGGAACTCTCTTCCGGCTCCATGCTTTCCAGGGAAATTAAATCTTCAAAGGTTTAAATACAAAGGCAATCGCTATCTACTGTCCTTCCAATTACTCTTCTTCTGTACTCGCCCCTTAGTAATTTTCTAATTCTTCCAAACACAGTAACCCCTTGTGTCTTAGTGGCTTTACTGCCTTGATTTATATAAGTGAACATAGAAGTCAACACTTAGAGGCGACAGGCTAGATGCAATCATTGGGCCACCGATGATTGCATCTAGCATGAAACAGACTGTTGCCTCTAAGTGTTAACTTCTATGTTCACTTTTATATTTACACACGCTCTATCTCTGATATTGAGCACTTTATCCCATAAATATAGCACACTTTAAAACTATATTTCTTCATATATATATATATATATATATATATATATATATATCTCAAAAGAAAAACAAAAACTGTTGATGGAACCAATGGACAACTTACCAAAACCTAAAACTCTTATCCAGATCTCAAATAAAAACAATAATACTGAAAAAATAAAAAAATGAGTAAAAAGACTAAGGCAAACTTATCTGCTCAGTAAAGGAAAATGCTCAAAGCCTAAATTGCCTAGACAAAGCAAAAAAACACTTAACATTAAAACTTATATAAGGATGGCTCTAGTTGTAACCAGAGTTTCACATGATCTTCAGATAAACGGAAATAAAAGAAAGGAGGGGCAAGTTTTATATGATGCGTGAATCACCCTAAAGTATCTTCGGGGGAGGGGAATAAATAAAAAAACTTCAAACGTTCATATCACATTAATTATTTGGATTGGAAGAAGAACAAACTGCTACGTACTGTGTCATCTTTGGATCCCAATGCTACTACATGAAACAGTATCAACAAAAAGGACCATTTCTTTTTGTTATTTGTTTTATTAGGGGAGTGTGTTGGCAGTTTGGATTCTAAGAGGCTGTAGGAGGAATAATGTCACAGGTATGCATGTTGGCTCAACATCCCTCTGCAGGTGGTCTTAATCAGTTATTAACCCAGGTGTGGGAGGCATATAAATGCTTCAGAATTCTTGAAACCCTCTGCTGAATTTGAGCCAAAACTCAGACAAAGGCAATCCATCACTATCAAAATGCCACATCCACAAGGCCCTCCAGCTTTCGCATTCTTTAACATTACCTCCCCTTTTTCTTTTTTAAAATACATAGTATGTATTTTAAATAATTGCCAATTGTGACTTCTAGGTTATTTGGCCATCTCTCACTATGATTGGTTTGGTTTGTTTTACGGCATATAAACCCCAATGGGTTATTTAATACCAACAAAATTTCCATTGCTGGTAATATTTTTTTTACAAAGTATTTCTGGTATTAAAACTTGTTTTTATACTTTCATAGTGTTTTTACCCCAGTTTCGGGGTTAACTATTTGCCCATAGCTGAGACCCTAACAGGTGCTACCACCCCGGGTCAGAGCAGACTTGGGAACACCAGCAATTAAGAGGTGGTTCCATGCTCCTCAAAACCTCCTGATCGGAGGCCTTGCTGTTGGACGTAGTTTATCGTCTTACCCAGGACGGTCTCTCACTATGTCTCCAGAACCAGTGTCATATACTGGAGTCAAAAGAAATTTTATACAGCATAGCAAAATATACATTTAGTCATGTGGTATAAATGCAAATAAACTTTTACAGATATGCGTAACAATGAAAATATGACAATTATCATTCCGCCAACACGTATATAAATGCATAAGGTATAAAAACCACCTCCAGTTTCTACCGAGTGATGGTATCCTCAGTATCCCACAAAGATGACTTCTTGAGTTGGGTCATTTCATGCAACTTATTCTAGTGGTGTGTCATTCTTTAAGACACCTATTGCAGGAACACAAAATGCAATTGTTCAAAGCTGCACACATGGCTGTTACACAAAGAAAAACAGGACATTAGTCTTTCAAGTATCTGTCTATATTTCTGAGATGAGGTATTATGTACACTATTTACATTATTCGGACTCTTGTCCTCATCTTTGTTGCCATATTTATCACCCTTCAGTATCTGTCTGTATTTCTGAGATGAGGTATTATGTACACTATTTACATTATTCGGACTATTGTCCTCATCTTTGTTGCCATAATTATCACCTTTCAGTATCTGTCTATATTTCTGAGATGAGGTATTATGTACACTATTTACATTATTCGGACTATTGTCCTCATCTTTGTTGCCATAATTATCACCCTTCAGTATCTGTCTATATTTCTGAGATGAGGTATTATGTACACTATTTACATTATTTGGACTATTGTCCTCATCTTTGTTGCCATAATTATCACCCTTCAGTATCTGTCTATATTTCTGAGATGAGGTATTATGTACACTATTTACATTATTCGGACTATTGTCCTCATCTTTGTTGCCATAATTATCACCCTTCAGTATCTGTCTATATTTCTGAGATGAGGTATTATGTACACTATTTACATTATTCGGACTATTGTCCTCATCTTTGTTGCCATATTTATCACCCTTCAGTATCTGTCTATATTTCTGAGATGAGGTATCATGTACACTATTTACATTATTTGGACTATTGTCCTCATCTTTGTCGCCATATTTATTACAATGTTTCGGCTGTTGTACGCTCCGGCCTTCTTCAGGTGGTTGGAATGTCAAACTGAACCTGTAGCGGGATCTGCAACGAACGATGGGTCAGCAATAAAAATGTGAAGGACTGTCAATCAGATGTAGCGGACTCAGTCACATTTATTTAACTTAGATTAGGAATGACGTGCAAAAGGACAAGCAAAGACGCTGGCGGTCACCATCAAATGTGGTGGTCACATGCAATTTATACTTGGCGTAATATAGCACATAGCATAAATACAAGAAAGAACGTAATGGTTCAAAACAGAACATTTGAATTTATTTGTTTTGATGTACATGCAAATAAGCTAAAGGTTGGATAGAGTTACGTCTCTTAGATTTGGGAAATATATGTACCGGAGCTCACAAAGTTGAATTAATTATTAAACTGTAGTTTTAGAAGAATAAAGTTCTTGTTGCATGTTAGGAAAAGTTGGTAGAGTTCAGAAGAGTTAAGAGTTCGTACTTGCGTGAATATTGGTAATGTTCTTTAACGTCTGACCGCAAGGTCAAGACGAGAATTCTTTAAGGTCACATTTTGACAGCAAGGAAGGAGACGAAAGAGAAAATGGAGAGAAAAGGCTTACTCATGTTTTGTTTATATAAAGTGGTGCATCACGTGACAGGCTCCCAGCTTAGTGCGCGGGAAATATCATTCCTCGCGTGCAGGCGATCTGATTGGTCAAAATTGACCAATCAGCAAACTAGTTTTGAGTAGATTAGTCAGTGAATGGTTGTCGTATGATCTGTATGTATGTATGTGTGTGATGGTGATGATAATCACCATAAACCCTTTATTTCGCTCACTGGAGTAGACTGTTCTAGTTCCACATACAGTGTTTTAATGGATGTCAGTTATCAGTTATCTCCTGTTCATTCCCCTCTCCAAGTTCTCTACTGCTTTAACCAGGTATTGATCTCTATAGTGTCATCATTGTTGCCTTTAAGGTATGCTTGGGCATCAGCATTGAGATTTGGCCCTCAACAATGACATGGTCCCAGATGAGTGGAAGTAAAACTTGTTTAGTCCTTGCATAGATACCTATCCTAATTTAGTACAATGGAAAGAAACCATTCCAATGTCTCATTCTTGCTACCAAAAAAAAAAAAAGGACACACCTGATCCTAGCCAAAAGGCCTCAGGGAAGAGGTGAGAATAGGAAGCAATCATTAGTCTACTTGATACCGTTATTTTATATGAGATAAAGTTCTGTAAATAATCATGGTCTCTGCAATAGTACAATGGTCGGTAAGCTATCGAATGCTAAAATTTTGGCCTTGTACCGAACCTTGTTTACAAGTTTCTGGTAGCAATAAAAATAGATTTGTGGATGTTATAAAAAAAAAATAATAAATATAAAATTTTTTTATAAAAATAAAAAATACACTAATCTAATTAATATAAAAGGGCAGATAAGTTGTATCTTGCACTGTAGACACCAGGTGACATAATCCATAATCTTTCTCATGACAACAGAAGGCTGTTTGAAGGAAAAGGGGGACACAATGTTATTGTTTTGAGAGAGTAGTTAGGAAACAAAAATAAATATATTTGGTTTGCAGTCATTCATATATATATACCATGTCTACACTGGGGTTGAATAAGACTAACGTAGTTTTGTCAGTTGAAATATAGATCAATCACACCCTCCCCCATGAGGTAATTTTGGATATATATATATATACACACACACACACACACACAACAAAATCGAAAATTACCTCATGGGGGAGGGTGTGATTGATCTATATTTCAACTGACAAAACTACGTTAGTCTTATTCAACCCCAGTGTAGACATGGTGGAGTAATGGATAGCGGCTCGGATTGAGGAATTGGAGAGCCAAGTTCGAATTCCAGTCAAATCCATTATATTCACTTACATGCTAATATACTTGGGAAAGGTATTAATCCTCCTCTTCTCCCCCACCCAGCTATGGGTAAATAGCAGGACAGACTGGGTTCTATAGCCTTGGATGGCAACTGGTCTACTGCAGAAAAAAATGGCAACCTACTGCGGAAAAAAAATCTGCCTCATCAGTCATGTATCAAAAGATACATGATAGCCTAAGCGTTTAGTACGCATGACACATAACTGACTTTACATATTATATTGGTGGGGTAATATGTATGTGTAAAACATTTTTGTTCTAACTCTGAGAAAAGAAAAAATTAAGATTCAACATCCAAAATTTATCAAATCTGATAATTTTTAACCGCAAGTGGAAATTACTTAAAAAAAAAAAATTCTTCCAGTTTAGCGTACGAAACGTTATTTCACATATAAACAAAATCTCAATCAATACAATTTAATTTCTGTGGCTAAGAGTTTATAAAAGGGGAGAAAATAAAGAAATTCCCTTGAACCCGAAAAAAAACAAACTTTTATTATAATAAAAAAAAAAAAAAAAAAAAAAAAAAGAAGAAAAAATAGCATCGGAATGCAATTCAATAATTTTTCATATTTTCAACGTCTGGCGGTATTTTTAAAAGATGCGGTCCCAAGATGAATGTTTTGTTTACTCAGAGTATATAAGTCCAAAAACCAAACAAAAATCAAGCTTACAAATTCTATAGTCGTTGAAAATAGCGAAAATAAAAGGGAAAATCCTACAATACGAAAAAAGCAAATTGAAGTAAAAAAAAAAAAATAAAAAAAAAATTTTAAGTGAAAGTAGACAGTGCGTAGAGGTAAAAATGTTTTTGGGGATCTCAGGAAATCTATTATAGCTTTTATGGGCCACACCAAAAGAATAACAAACTATCAAAATAGTATTAAATGATTCTTATTAGGAAAATTATATTTGCGCTTTCGAGGGGAAATATTATTTCAAAAAGAATTCGAATTAATACGGCGTAACGCATGGTACGAGAAATATTACGGAAGGCCAAAATTTCAATAAATTTCGTCTTTTTCGTTTGTGAAGAAAAATTCGTTGTTTTGTTTAATTAGAATGAAAATAATTCTTTAAAAAAAAAAAAAAAAAAAAAAAAATACTCGTTGAATGACACTTTACACGCAAGAATCTATAAAAAGTAAATAAACAAAAAAATATAATATTGGTGTGAAAAAAAATAATATTACCATTATGTTCATCCGTACCTACTCATTGATGAGGTTTCCAGTTTAGACACGTGAAAAAAAATTGCGATTTACAAATAAAAATGTCACTTCCAATGGAAACGTAAGAAGAAGAACTTGTCATTTTTAAAGTATAAGTAAAATAAATCACAAATGACGTAAATAATTATTTAAATTAATTAGGAACAAGTGAATTTCTCTGTTTTTAAAGTAAAATTCATATGTAGATTTTTATTTACGAGTGTAAAACCAAGAAATAAAAAAAAATTCAATACGTTGTGGCAAATTAGAATATATATATATATATATATATATATATATATATATATATATATATATATATATATATCTCACTCAAGTGAAATCGATTATTAGAAGAACTACAAATAATCAATTTCATTTTTAACGAAAAATAAAAATAAGAGAGAAGCCGGTTTCGAGAAATGAAGAATTTTAAAAACAAATGTAGAAGAGAAAAAAATGAAATTAATAAAATAAGAAATATATTTTAAAAAAATCGAAAACGAAACAAAAATAAGGAATAATAAAGAAAGAATGAAATTGTTGTTTTTTTTTCCTTCAACGTGTTAAAAATGGAAGGACAGCTAAAAATATTAGCCGTCATGAACGACGTGTTGTTTAAAATTCCCCTTTCCCGTACACACACCATAAATATAAGAATTAAATTAAATAATTAGAAAAAGAAATTAATTATACTTTAAGTCGGTCAAAAATGAACGGAGAATGTGACGATCGAATTTTATTTTTGTTTGTAATTTTAAAAGTTTGAGAAAGTTACAAATTTAAAAAAAAAAAAAACTAAAAAGTCTTAGATTTTTTTAATTTTTTTTTTGCAAAAAGGTAAAATTTTAAATATTCTACTTTTAATTTACGGTGTAATTTAATATGCTTCTCTTTATGTAAATTATTTTTTAATCAACAGTAAAAAAAAACAAAAAAAAACTAAAAATTATTTCAAAATATCAATTTAAACCACGTAAAAAAATGTTTTAAATTTAATTTATTTATAGGTAATTTTTCTTTTTTTTTTTAAGAAAAAGACAATTTTTATTTTTATGAATGATTACAGAAAAAAAAAAATAGACGATGAACGACAAATTTCAAAATATTTTTCATTTCAAGTATTAAAAAAATATAAAAGACAAGTTTGAACATTAAATGAAAAAAGGTGTGTTTTTTTTTAAAAATGAGAATTGACGGAAAATAAATATTTTAGAATTTTTCTGTAATTTTGTACATTAGAATTTAAATTACGATATATTTAAAAAAATAAAGTTTAAAATAGAAAATATATTAATTTTTGTTTAAATATTTAAAAACAACAGGTTTTAAATGTTTTTGTAAGCATGTGTATTTTTCTTACGTCGGATTTAAATTAAAATGTGAAGTGATCTGATCACATTTTAACGACAATTTTTTTATTATTATTAATTGAATTATTTTGTTTTTTAATTAAATAAATGGCAAATAAATTAATTTTTAAAAAAAGGCACAAAAAGTCCATCAATTAAGTTAATAAGACTTTGATAAAAAAAAAAAACAAAAAAAAACAAAAAAAACAAAAAAATAAAAAAAAGTGAATTTTATAGAGAAAAAAATTAACTAAAAATAAATTAAAGCTAAAAAGCTTGAAGCATAAATTTTTCATTTGTTATTATTTTTTTTAATGGAAATAGAAAATAAACAAAGTAAAAAAAAAATCACAAATTGACGAAAATGACTTTTTAAAATCCCGGTAAGAGGTGAAAAAAAAAACAAAAAAAAAAACACTAAAAGAGAGAAAAACGGAAAAAAAAAGAAAAGAAAATATTTTACTTACCTTGAAATTGTTCTTAAATCGCCACCGTTTTCCGATGCGGAAAACCAAACTTCAAGCAGTTTTTCGGTACCTTCAAAAAACATGGTGCAAGATGTTGAAGATGAAGATGCTGAAGCCATCGACAAGAAAGGAAGAGAGAGAGAAAAAAAAAAAAAAAGATCGAAGCCTCGTTTTGATAAAAGTCGGGTTTGACTACAGCCAACAATCACCTGCTCTTCACTTGACAGCGCTTTGGAGAGCAAACACCTGACAGTCACCCCCAAAAATAAAAAAATAGAGAACTTTCAAGAAGTTTCTTAGCAGACCTTACACGGCAACTAAAGTGTGGTAAATGATAAACCCGTGCCGACAGTATGTATCCAACGAAGTACACAGCTTTTACGTGATTCTTTTTTTTTTTCACTTTTCCGTGTTCTCTCCCACCCTTGATACTCTCCTATTGGAGAGAGGCATTCTTAAAGGGTGGAGTTTATATAAAGGCAGGAGGATTTTAAAACCAATCAAAATTAGATTTACAAATCCCTCTAAAAATAAATAAATAAAATAAAATATATATTTTTTTTTTTCGTAAAACAATAAAAGAAATACAAAATAAAGGTGTTTGTTGGGTTTATTTATTTTATAGAGTAACAAAAAATCGGAGTTCTCTCCCGGGCACATGTGTGTTATATAGCCTACTCACGTTGGAGAAGGAAAATTCCTCACGCTCGGGTTGCAAAGTATATTATCCTTTTTTTTCTTTTTCTTTTTTTTTTTTTTATCTCTAGCGGATATGTTTTCGAATTAACAACTCTTGTGTTCGACTCGTCCTGTTTAAAGTTTTTACATGGCTGCATTTTACTGAAGAAATTGTACAGTAATATTGTAATGTACATTATTCTTGATGATGAATTTGTTCGTATTTTCCGTGAGGAGTCGGGAGAACACGCGCAAGTTTTATTCTTAAGCATAAGTAAGTAATTATTTTTCAAGTAGCTTAATCCACATCAGTGATTTAATTTAAATAAAAAAAAGGTTGCTGCAGCCTGAATCATCACCCAAACAGTGTAATTAGTAGATGTGGAGTTTCATATTTTATGTGTTTATGAAATTAGGTACTCTTTGCAAAAATCTTTCAACGAATTTCTCCTAAGTTGGCCAGGAATTACAATAATTTTAATCTATCTGTACTTTAATAAACTCGTGGTCCGAACAGAAATGTTGTGACGTCAGCTTAATAGGCTGCCTTTTCCATCGACTTCGTCGTTATCGTTTCATCCATATCACGTTGAAACACGGGTTCCCCGTACTATCACCGAAGTTAAGCAATATTGGGTCTGGTAAGTACCTAGATAGGTGATTGCTTGGGAATACCAGGTGTTGGACGCTTGGATGTGCAGTGAAATGAATAACGACCCGAAATTGGAGTGTCGAGTTCCAATAACAGCCGGGTTCGTTATATTCACATACACGCAAATCCTCTAAAGAAAGGCACGAATCCATCGCTCCTCCCCAGGTGTATCAGTCAATCATTATTACCTTCTTAAAATTCTTACAATCTAAAATATTTCTAAAATATTTATAACCTGCAAATATTTCTAAAATATTTATAACCCGCAAAGGGTTGAAAAGCCTTAATAAACAAATCAATCATTCAGTTCTTCTTTTTCGTAGTAATAGTAATTTTTCTCACTGTTTATAGGTAATATCTGGATAAAGCGTATGTAAATATAAACATTCAGATAATTTCTACGTAATTTACATCCAGAAAAGAAGAAAATTATAAGAACACTAAAAAAATGAAATAAAACTTAACCGCATTACCTTGTCTGTCGCATTTAACGAAACTTGTATAAAAGTAGGATTGTTACCCATTACACAATTATATATATATATATATATATATATATATATATATATATATATATATATATATAGAGAGAGAGAGAGAGAGAGAGAGAGAGAGAGAAATATAGTCTTAAAATGTGCTATATTTATGGGATAAAGTGCTCAATATCAGAGATAGAGCGTGTGTAAATATAAAAGTGAACATAGAAGTCAACACTTAGAGGCGACAGTCTGTTTCATGCTAGATACAATCATCAGGCCACTCGTGCATCTAGCATGAAACAGACTGTCGCCTCTAAGTGTTGACTTCTATGTTCACTTTATATATATATATATATATATATATATATATATATATATATATATATATATATATATATATATATATATATTAAAGGTAACAAATCCATTGGTATATAAAACATTCAAACTGATTCACAGAAAGCTCAGAATATTTATTATTATAGAGCAAATAATTAATATTAATAATTTAATAAAATCCCAAATCACCTCATATGGGGAATAAGCTTATTTCGACAGACGAAAATATAAGTCGTCCATCTTATTCAACTGAATTCATGTCGGAATTAGAAATTTAACTGTGAAAGCTATAAAAAAAAACGGTCGAAAAAATAATACCCAATTTATCCATTTCAATGTTTCAGTCAGACGAAAGGCACGAGTTAGGGGTCAAGGGAGGGTGGAAGGTATTAAAACTAAAAGAGGAATAAAAAGGGGTTTAAAATAACTTTAAAATATAGAGATTTAAAAAAAAAATTTTTTTTAAGCGTATCACCCCAAGCAAGGCTGAAGGCCACTATCACGCATGGGGTTATAGAAGGGTTGGAGGAAGAGCAGATAGGAGTGGTAAAGGAGAGGATGTGGAGAAAGAGAATGACAGTGGGTCGATCAAGGCAAGGGGGTTACAGAAGATTTGGAGCGAGAGCAGATAGGAATGAAAGATGAAAGGATGTGGAGAAGGGAAGTGGATAGATCAAGGCAACTGGAGATGTCGATTGACGCTACACTTAAACCGTTGGAGATTGTATTTGTCAGGGAAACAGTAATAGGGAAGGGAGTTCCATAGGCGAGATGTGCGAGACATGAAGCTATTGGAGTAGAAGAGACGTCTACATCTAAGAGTTTCAACGGTGAAGGGGTGGGGACGGGATGCCAGCCTCGTAGGACGTTTAAATTCATGAGGCCTAGGGACAAGCGAAAGCAGCTCCTCGGAGCAATTACCGTGAAAGTACTTGTAAAAAAGGCTGAGCGAGGCAACATGGCGTCTGTGAGAGAGCGACTGCAGACGAGATGACAGATCAGGGCCAATCACATTGCATATCCGTCTCTGGATCTTATCAAGAACCCTGAGGCAAACAGCAGGGGCCCCAGACCATATAAGGCAGCAATACTCCATGCAAGGGCGAATGGTCGATTTATAGACTTGGAGGATCGATTCCGGGGAGAAAAATTTCCTGGCACGGCACAGGGAACCAACTTTTCTTGCGGTGGATGATGCAACTGACTCGATGTATTTGTTCCATCTCAGATCAGCGGACTGCGTGAGACCGAGCAGCCGCAGAGTGGAGCTCTCGAGAAGTTGGTCTTCAGACATTCTAATGGGATGCAGGGATGGATCCTTGTGGTGGTTAATAGAGAGCAGTTTTGTTTTAGAGGCGTTAAAGTTAACCATCCATTTCTCGCCCCAGTTCACAACCGATTGGAGGTCCTTTTCAATTTGAGCTGCCAGGTTAACTTTGTCAGCATCACTAGATTTGTGTTTGAGGCAGGAGTAAATTGTTGTGTCGTCAGCGTAGATGCCGACTTGGGAGTCTATGGCGCCAGGAAGGTCGTTTATAAATAGGAGGAACAGAGTAGGGCCTAGGACGGAAAAGAGAAGTGAGGAATTAAAGGAAAGAGTGTTCTTAGAGTAGCGGGAAAATTTATAAAATATAATTAATATAGTGTAAAGAGAGGAATATAGAAATTAAAATTAGTTATATATTCGATATTTGAAGATTTAGAGGGGAGTAAATATTATGGAAATATAGTAGCCAATTAAGTTAAACCTATATTATGTAAATTTGAATTTGTTTTTATGTCGACATTTTAACACTAATTCATTCCTCTAATTCAATTGATTCAATATATATGTATATATATGTGTGAGTGTATACGTATATATATATATATATATATATATATATATATATATATATATATATATATATATATATATATATAACACTGTATAGGATTTTTTTCGCATTAATGGACTCCTTCCTCGATATAAATGAATGTAATTGGTTAATGTTAGAACTTTCAACTTTCAACTTATGCCAGTACATACAACACCACAATCATCTTGGGACCTCAGGTTTATAAATTTACTGAATCAGTTATACAACCGACAACAGAAATGAAAAAAAAAGACGTTTCTAACTTGTGAAGTTATCGTTTATTTTAAACGAAGTCTGTATAACACTTTAATTTACGAATATGAATTTGAATATGAATGTATATATATATATAGAGAGAGATAAATAGATAGATAATTGATAATATTTGTGGTCAATACACACATACATACATACATACATATATATATATATATATATATATATATATATATATAAATTCTCAAGAGAATAGAATCCAGGTAAAACTCAATGTACAGGAGAGAGTAAGAATATAATATATAAGGCTCAAACAGTAATATTCCATGGTTATAAATTATTACATTGGAATCGTAATCACGATCCAATTCATCAGACCTACAAATTAAAAAAGCTTTTTGAATTTGTAGGTCTGATGAATTGGATAAATAGATAGATTGGCTATACATGGAGAGACCATTTTTGTCCTTCCGATTTCAACCTTACTTACTTGGTTCATTACAACACCTTCACCGGACAGTACAGCTACTTCGGTCTATCTTTAACAGCTCATTGCGAATGCATTGCTTTACTTATCAACTTCTGGCGTTTCTTGTCAACCTAACTCACCTGGATTAGGAAGTTGCTTCATACATATTGTGCGAATCTATTACGCACGAATATAGATACATACAAAAATACAAATCACATACAACGCCAAGCATTCATTTCGTTAATTAATCACCACTACCTTACTACAGGCAATTTACAAATTGCAGTAATGCGACAATTTTGTAATCGCTCTATTTTTAAGTAGTAAATTTTGTGCACTTTTGGGAGAAGCAGATCACAGAAGCTTTCTTAAGTCTCCCCAAAGCTCGCTCGCTGATTGGTCGATGCCAACCAATCAGATCGTTTGCACGTGAAGAATAATTTTTCCCGCGCAACGATTTGGAGCCTATAGTCGCTTATTTAAGCCAAGATTTTTCTAACCCCAACTAGTGAGATTCCAACTGCCAAACGAATCCACGACAGTTGAAACCATGCGCCAACTTTCTCACTTACATACAACACTCACATGCTGAACATAACTTGTACACACTCACATAAACTCTTCTTACACAGCAATATCTTTCAAGAACAATCATTACAAGAAACTCTCATGAACATTTTTACAGTGAACTTTGGAACATTAAAATAACAGTTAAAGAGAGACAACTCTTAGTTAATTCGACCTTTTCTTACTTAAATGCAGGCTTTCTTTCACATCGTTGTTTGATATTGTACATCTTGTTAAATACATATTTTATGTGTAACAATGTCTTTTGCTTATCCTTTTCTGCGTCAGTTTTGTTTCCTAATCTAAAGTTAAATTAATACGGTGAAGACCGCCACAATATCGTCCAGACTTCAACCAACCTATTCCGTACACTTGGGTTAAATACTACGGGAGGTTCATTGTTGGACTTAACAAACAACTACAACGCTTTCACCGGACATTTAAACTGAACTTTCGAACTTTGCCTTTTCTGGCCAACTTAACTTACCGGGACTCTGTTTTAAACATTTAGTCAGAGTTATATTATGTTTGATCTTCTATCCGGTCAGTATTCTTCCGTTTACTTGATTCATTGTTTGTTCATGATTCTTTTTGGTTCGCTCTCCTGGGTATGACGATAAACTACATCCGGCAGCAAGGCCTCTGATCAGGAGGTTTTGAGGAGCGTGGAACCACCTCTTAATTGCTGGTGTTCTCAGGTTCACCCTGACCCGGAGTGGTAGCACCTGTTAGGGTATCAGCTATGGGCAAATAGTTAACCCCCAAACTGGGGGTCAAAACACTATGAAAGTGTAAAAATAGGTTTTAATACCAGCAATATATTTTTGAAAAAAATATTACCAGAAAAACATTTTGAAAAAACAATATTACCAGTGTTGTGGACCCGATAGCGGTGCAGATCTGGCTTACGAAAATAAGGCCTTGTGCCAGACACTACACACTACTACCGAATCCACAAACAAAGTAAAAAAAAAGTACGAACGTACAAAGTGAAAAGAAGTAGACAGGCAAAACAACAAAAGGTTAAGAACAAACATAAATTTTATTAGAGTTTAACAAGTAGTTTGTCTTCAATGAAGACCTTCAGTAAATGTACTGGAAAATGTAGTTGAAGAAGAGGCCAAGTAGATTAGTAAATTGTCTTCAGTGAGATTACTGGAAATGTAGTAGTTGACAAGATAAAATTTCGCGCCAAAATTTAAATCCAAGATGACTAATGGCGGGAAAAAGTTCTTCAGGAAGAAGAGTTCAGAAAGCCAGTTGTAATGCATAGTGAGTGAACATACGGCAAGCAAAAATACTCACTCCGAGAGTTTATAATTGTGAGTGTATGTAATTCTTTTTAAAGTAACAGGTTCTGAGAGGACAGTTCGAAGAATATGAAAAATTCTAGTTCTTCAGGTTGGAAGTTCACGGATCTCTGGTCTAGGTCGTTCGCCGTTTCGAACAAGATGTTCGTATCAAAACGAGAAATAAATCATCGAAGAGGTGACGGTGTTCGCCAGAAGATTCGTAGCTTGAGGGAAAATAAGTCATCAAAGGATAATGGAATGACAGTGTCTTAGGTGCTAAAGTTGCACACGTCAAGCTAGGTGGGACAAAACAAATTCGCAGCTTGACGGAAAATAAGTCAAAGGATAATGGAATGACTGTCTTAGGTGCTAAAGTTGCACGCGTCAAGCTATGCGGGACAAGGCAATGTTTGCTGGTAAGAAGGGACGAAGCAATATTTGCTAGAAGGCATCTCTGTCGAAATATATGGGTGAACGACTAGAGATGGATGAGTCGACTTATCTCTTCCACGTACTGGCGGCGACTGAATTCCAGGAAAAAGTTTGTCCGTGACGTCAGAGCGAAACGGCGCGAAAATTGAACAGCCTCCTCCTTTCGGCTAGAAACAACGGTTTACTGCTATAACTAACCGAAAGTGAAAGGAAGGGGGTGAAAACTCGCGTGCGCATCAGATTAAAGTGTAAACACTATGTCCTGTTCCACACCAGCAATAAAAATCTTGTTGGAATTAATTAACCCATTGAGTTTGATATGATGTAAAACAAAACAAAACAAACCAAACCAATATATACTGAGATAGATAGATAGATAGATAGATATAGAACAGACTGAGATAGATAGATAGATAGATAGATAGATAGATAGATAGATAGATAGATAGATAAAAAATATTACCAGCAATAAAAATCTTGTTGACATTAAATAACCCATTGAGTTTGATATGCCGTAAAACAAAACAAAACAAACCAAACCCTACTCTCAACAAAAAAAAAAAAACTTTACAAAAATACACCAATGAAACCTGATCTACAAAATGATGACTTACAAAGAATACATATTCTATTCATATGAACCTATCGTCGATCTTGTCGGCATTAAATAGCCCATTGATGTTGATATGCCGTAAAACAAAATAAACCAAAACAATCTAAACCAAAGAATACATATTCTATTCATACGAATCTATCCTAAAAATCTTGTCGGCATTAAATAACCCATTGAGGTTGATATGCCGTTAAACTAAATCAAGCCAAATTTTCGATTCGTTAAACCGAAAATCTATTTTTGTAAATTTTGTAAATAAATTTTGTATTAATTTAAGTTTGTCTGTTTTGTTGTCTTCTTGTTGACCTATCAGATTTACTACATCATTTATTTTTAAATGTTTGCGGGATTCCTGTGGCTTATCTTTATTTGGTCGCACAGGCCATATCCTATATCATATTACCCCTCCCACACCTTCCAGAGGGATCTGCAAGAAAACTAACGATGGTTGGGCACGAGTTAATGTCTCCAAATTAAAACTATGGCATTAAATATGCAACAGATTCGTGAATGTTTTTGCAGTAATATGCAAAATTTAATATTTAAAATCGCTGATGTTTTGAGTAAATTCAAATAGCTTTGAGTTTGTACCCAACTAAAAGCAGATACATACAAGCATTTACAACAGGTAGAAGTCAGTCAACTCAAAAATGACATATGTCCGTCACACGTAGTGTTTGCTGACTTTGCATTTACGTGTTAGATTTACTCCTGTCTTGTTACTGAGACTAATAGGTCCCATAAGGTTAGATTGGTAGCTGATCTAAAAAAGTATCCTACAGTCTGTTGTTAACTGGGGCAAGGAAGGGCCTGTTAATTTAAACGCCTCCAAAAGACCCTGACGCTTCACTCGATCAAAGTCATTTTTAACATTTGATCTTAGAAAGTGCTTGTATACAGATGATCACAGCTTCATTGCCATATTCACAATGTTTCAACCGTTGTATGCTCCAGCCTTCTTCAGGTGATTGGAATTTCAAATCGAACCCTTTATTTCGTCCACCGGGTAGAAGGTTCTAGTTCCACGTGGCATGCCTCTTCTGGATGTCTCAGTTATTTCCTTTTAACTCAACTCTCCAACTTTTGGTTCACCACTGCTGTGGCCTGGTATTGAACTGACAACTCTTTCGGTCTAGTCACTGGATCTAACCAAAGTCTTTATCCACCGATCACCTGAAGAAGGCCGGTGCGCACAGCGGCCGAAACGTTGTCAATATGGCAATGAAGATGAGGATAACAGTCTGAATAATGTAAATAATGTAAGTAAATTTTAACGGCTAATAATATTTAAAAATAAATATCTGTAAACAAATCATTGAGAATTTTTGTCTACATTGCTTTGTACTATTGTCCTCATCTTTGTTGTTGTTATCTAACGTTTAGGTGATTTACCCTCCGGCTAGGTTTATATCGATCTGGCAAACCTACAGGGAATCCTGACCGTTACTCTTTTTTTAATCTCCGAAAGTTAACTGTTCTCGTCCCACTTCTCAATAGTCCCAATATAAATAACGTAAATTAATCATTGAGATATGTTAAAATAAAATGTAAATATGGTAATTTGATATCGGAAAATAAAATCAATAACCGAAAGTCTATACTCGCGTATCATGCAACTTTTGAAGATCTGAAGCTAATTTTAAGGGGGTAGCATTGTTGCAGACTGGCGAATGTATTTTTTTGAGTGATCAGAAGGATTTTTAGTGTTGGTGTTCTAAAACATTCGTCCGCAACAATTAGAGAAAAATATTAGAAACAAATCATGCAAGAAGATTGAAAGCAAAGACAAACATTAAAAATGTACAACAATAACATTGGTTTATATACAATTCACGAATACAATTGAGTTGGACTTTGATGGATAAATAAGAATAGATGTATTTGGTTGCGTAGAATATTATTGTGAATGTTTGAACGTGTTTGCAATTGCTATTCAGATTTGTTCACAAAATTAAGCTAAGTGTCCAGTTACGTACGAAATTGTCCTTTGTGCTAGTTCAGTTATTAGTGTGTGTACGTAAGTTTGTTTGTATTATTGTTCAGAGTTGGTAGGAGTTGCGTACCTTTAGTTGTGCGAGAATTTGATTGTTTACTAATACTTATTAAGTTGTGAGAAAAATGCCACTTTTTAAAGTATTGTAAGTGATGTTTAGATAGCGTTCCTGAGAGAGATAGAGCGTGCTTGTGGATTGTTGAGTCAGAGATATTTTGCGCGGCTAAGTCGTGGTTGGTCAGAGTTTTGACTTGTGTGGGTCAGTTTGGCATTTCACTAGGAATGAAAGTCTGACTGTTTGAAGCGATCAGGAATTTCCTATTTAGAGATATCTGGACAAAAATATCGGCTCCGGTGGCTTGCGCGCAAAAAGGATTTTCACGTGAATTTGCTACAGTTCAATAGGAAACTTCGTTTGCTGAAACTAGAGTTTTGATTGGTTGATAGATATTTTGGTGTGAAGTGTATTATGCTGGAGAGGTGAAAGGTTAGTATGGATTATTCCATCAGCATCGTACATGTGATATAAAATTAACAGCTGGCCCTGGCTACGCCGTTGACCAAACTATAGATCCATTTACTGTAGTCAAATTAGCTTCAAAATTAGGTCATCAAAGGTCGCATGTTACGCGAATATATACGGTAGATAGATAATAAACAGATTGTAATAGATAGATAATGAGCAGACTGTGATAGATAGATATGAACAGACTGAGATAGATAGAAACCGGATATAATTACCTATTATCCGAGTACTGAAACCTAATTTTGAAGCTAATTTTAAGGGGGTTGTATCATACACGAGATATAAAATTAGCGTATGTATTGCTGGTCCCGGCTACGCCGTTAACACTATCCATTTACTGTAGTCAAAAGTCCAGCTATATTTAAAATAAACATGATTTTGATAAAACTGATGTTTTACTTAACTGTATCCAATACTAATGCATGTGTAGGATTCACACTACCCCCACCTTCATTTTGACGCACGCGCGACATTTTCACCCCTTCCTCTCACTTTCGGCCGGTTATAGTAGTAAACCGTTGTCTTAGCCGAAGATGAGGAAGAATTTATTTTTCGCGCGCTTTTGCGTTGACGTCACGGCAAATTGGCTTTTCAAAAATTAGTCGCCACCGTGGTCGTCTGACCATCGGCTGGGCTGGTTCACTTGTCTCTCGCCGGTAACCCCATATATACAGACAGAGACATTTTATTCGGCAAAACCTTGCCTAGACCTCATGGCTCGTCGCTTTATCTTAATACATACGACACGGTCGTCACCTTCATGACAGAAGCTAACATCTACCGAGCTGCCAACTTCCAGGAACTTTCGAAAACTTCCAACCTGATGAACAAGCATTTTTCATATTCTTCGAACTGTACTTTCTGAACCTGTTACTTTAAAAATTTATAAAAACTCTCGCAGTGAGTATTTTTTCCTTACCGTATGTTCACTATGCATTACAACTGACTTTCTGACTTTCTTCCTGAAGGAACCTTTTTCCCACCATTAGCCATCTTGGATTTGAATTTTGGCGCGGAATCTTATCTTGTCAACTACCATATTTCCAGCATCTTACTGAAGGCTTAACTCAAGACAATTAAATTTCATTATTACTACATTTCCAGTAATCTCACTGAAGACAATTTACTAATCTACTTGGCCTCTTCTTCAACTATATTTCCAGTACATTTACTGAAGGTCTTCATTGAAGACAAACTACTTGTTAAACTCTAATAAAATGTATGTTTGTTCTTAACCTTTTGTTGTTTTGCCTGTCTACTTCTTTTCACTTTGTACGTTTGTACGGTGGAAAGAGCACGTCTTTATATTTTTCTTTTTTTTTACTTTGTTTGTGGATTCGGTAGTAGTGTGTAGCGTCTGGCACAAGGCCTTATTTTCGTAGGCCAGATCTGCACCGCTATCGGGTCCGCAACACATGTAATAGACACATATTTATATCGTATTATAAAATACAAATATAGCGAATATGCATCTTTTCCATTGTTTAAGTTTATAAGATGTTCAGCTGTTTCTCGTTCGTTTTTTTAGGGCTGTACGTGTTTACGCAACGATTATAGTGTTACTAATGATACTTTTATCATTCTCTTTGACTTTTTTTAACTTATTTAACTAGAAGATGGGATAAAGAGATAGAGGAAAAAAGGTTAATCTATTGTAATTTGGTCTCACAATAAAGGAACTCGCATTATACACGAGATACATGATGAAATAATTTTGAACATATTTAACTAGAAGATGGGATAAAGAGATAGAGGAAAAGAGGATAGTCTATTGTAATTTGGTCTCTCAATACAGGAACTCGCATTATACACGAGATACATGATGAATTCATTTTGAACATATTTAACTGGAAGATGGGATAAAGAGATAGAGGAAAAGAGGTTAGTCTATTGTAATTTGGTCTCTCAATACAGGAACTCGCATTATACACGAGATACATGATGAAATCATTTTGAACATATTTAACTGGAAGATGGGATAAAGAGATAGAGGAAAAGAGGAGAGTCTATTGTAATTTGGTCTTTAAATAAAGGAACTCGCATTATACACGAGATACATGATGAAATAATTTTTAACTTATTTAACTAGAAGATGGGATAAAGAGTTAGAGGAAAAGAGGATAGTCTATTGTAATTTGGTCTCTCAATACAGGAACTCGCATTATACACGAGATACATGATGAAATCATTTTGAACATATTTAACTGGAAGATGGGATAAAGAGATAGAGGAAAAGAGGAGAGTCTATTGTAATTTGGTCTCTCAATAAAGGAACTCGCATTTTACACGAGATACATGATGAAATCATTTTGAACATATTTAACTGGAAGATGGGATAAAGAGATAGAGGAAAAGAGGTTAGTCTATTGTAATTTGGTCTTTAAATAAAGGAACTCGCATTATACACGAGATACATGATGAAATCATTTTGAACTTATTTAACTAGAAGATGGGATAAAGAGATAGAGGAAAAGAGGTTAGTCTATTGTAATTTGGTCTCTCAATACAGGAACTCGCATTATACACGAGATACATGATGAAATCATTTTGAACATATTTAACTGGAAGATGGGATAAAGAGATAGAGGAAAAGAGGAGAGTCTATTGTAATTTGGTCTTTAAATAAAGGAACTCGCATTATACACGAGATACATGATGAAATCATTTTGAACATATTTAACTGGAAGATGGGATAAAGAGATAGAGGAAAAGAGGTTAGTCTATTGTAATTTGGTCTTTAAATAAAGGAACTCGCATTATACACGAGATACATGATGAAATAATTTTGAACTTATTTAACTAGAAGATGGGATAAAGAGATAGAGGAAAAGAGGATAGTCTATTGTAATTTGGTCTCTCAATACAGGAACTCGCATTATACACGAGATACATGATGAAATCATTTTGAACATATTTAACTGGAAGATGGGATAAAGAGATAGAGGAAAAGAGGAGAGTCTATTGTAATTTGGTCTCTCAATAAAGGAACTCGCATTTTACACGAGATACATGATGAAATCATTTTGAACATATTTAACTGGAAGATGGGATAAAGAGATAGAGGAAAAGAGGTTAGTCTATTGTAATTTGGTCTTTAAATAAAGGAACTCGCATTATACACGAGATACATGATGAAATAATTTTGAACTTATTTAACTAGAAGATGGGATAAAGAGATAGAGGAAAAGAGGTTAGTCTATTGTAATTTGGTCTTTAAATAAAGGAACTCGCATTATACACGAGATACATGATGAAATCATTTTGAACTTATTTAACTAGAAGATGGGATAAAGAGATAGAGGAAAAGAGGTTAGTCTATTGTAATTTGGTCTCTCAATACAGGAACTCGCATTATACACGAGATACATGATGAAATCATTTTGAACATATTTAACTGGAAGATGGGATAAAGAGATAGAGGAAAAGAGGAGAGTCTATTGTAATTTGGTCTTTAAATAAAGGAACTCGCATTATACACGAGATACATGATGAAATCATTTTGAACATATTTAACTGGAAGATGGGATAAAGAGATAGAGGAAAAGAGGTTAGTCTATTGTAATTTGGTCTTTAAATAAAGGAACTCGCATTATACACGAGATACATGATGAAATAATTTTGAACTTATTTAACTAGAAGATGGGATAAAGAGATAGAGGAAAAGAGGATAGTCTATTGTAATTTGGTCTCTCAATACAGGAACTCGCATTATACACGAGATACATGATGAAATCATTTTGAACATATTTAACTGGAAGATGGGATAAAGAGATAGAGGAAAAGAGGTTAGTCTATTGTAATTTGGTGTCACAATAAAGGAACTCGCATTATACACGAGATGCATGATGAAATGATTTTGAACTTATTTAACTAGAAGATGGGATAAAGAGATAGAGGAAAAGAGGTTAGTCTATTGTAATTTGGTCTTTAAATAAAGGAACTCGCATTATACACGAGATACATGATGAAATCATTTTGAACTTATTTAACTAGAAGATGGGATAAGGAGATAGAGGAAAAGAGGAGAGTCAATTGTAATTTGGTCTCTCAATACAGGAACTCGCATTATATACGAGATACATGATGAAATCATTTTGAACTTATTTAATTAGAAGATGGGATAAAGCTATAGAGGAAAAGTGGATAGTCAATTTTAATTGGGTATCTCAATAAAGGAACTGGCATTATACACGAGATACATGATGAATTCATTTTGAACTTATTTAACTAAGAGATGGGATAAAGAGACAGAGGAAAAGAGGAGAGTCAATTGTAATTTGGTCTTTCAATAAAGGAACTCGCATTATACACGAGATACATGATGAATTCATTTTGAACTTATTTAACTAAGAGATGGGATAAAGAGACAGAGGAAAAGAGGAGAGTCAATTGTAATTTGGTCTTTCAATAAAGGAACTCGCATTATACACGAGATACATGATGAATTCATTTTGAACTTATTTAACTAAGAGATGGGATAAAGAGATAGAGGAAAAGAGGAGAGTCTATTGTAATTTGGTCTTTCAATAAAGGAACTCGTATTATATACGAGATACATGATGAAATCATTTTGAACTTATTTAACTAGAAGATGGGATAAAGAGATAGAGGAAAAGAGGAGAGTCTATTGTAATTTGGTCTTTCAATAAAGGAACTCGCATTATACACGAGATACATGATGAAATCATTTTGAACATATTTAACTGGAAGATGGGATAAAGAGATAGAGGAAAAGAGGATAGTCAATTGTAATTTGGTCTCTCAATAAAGGAACTCGCATTTTACACGAGATACATGATGAAATCATTTTGAACTTATTTAACTAAGAGATGGGATAAAGAGATAGCGGAAAAGTGGAGAGTCTATTGTAATTTGGTCTTTCAATAAAGGAACTCGCATTATACACGAGATACATGATGAATTATTTAACTAGAAGATGGGATAAAGAGATAGAGGAAAAGAGGTTAGTCTATTGTAATTTGG
>OZ038515.1:40796871-40799371 GCA_964036315.1 Acanthosepion esculentum
AAGGATCTTTGTCGTTCCTATTTTGTGTCCTGGAAATCGCAACTGTCTCGTTCTGATATTAGCATAAGGATCTTTGTCGTTCCTATTTTGTGTCCTGGAAATCGCAACTGTCTCGTTATGATATTAGCATAAGGATCCTTGTAGTTCCTATTTTGTGTCCTGGAAATTGCAACTGTCTCGTTCTGATATTAGCATAAGGATCCTTGTAGTTCCTATTTTGTGTCCTGGAAATCGCAACTGTCTCGTTCTGATATTAGCATAAGGATCTTTGTCGTTCCTATTTTGTGTCCTGGAAATTGCAACTGTCTCGTTCTGATATTAGCATAAGGATCTTTGTCGTTCCTATTTTGTGTCCTGGAAATCGCAACTGTCTCGTTCTGATATTAGCATAAGGATCTTTGTCGTTCCTATTTTGTGTCCTGGAAATCGCAACTGTCTCGTTATGATATTAGCATAAGGATCCTTGTAGTTCCTATTTTGTGTCCTGGAAATTGCAACTGTCTCGTTCTGATATTAGCATAAGGATCTTTGTCGTTCCTATTTTGTGTCCTGGAAATTGCAACTGTCTCGTTCTGATTGTAAGCATAAGGATCCTTGTAGTTCCTATTTTGTGTCCTGGAAATCGCAACTGTCTCGTTCTGATATTAGCATAAGGATCTTTGTCGTTCCTATTTTGTGTCCTGGAAATCGCAACTGTCTCGTTCTGATATTAGCATAAGGATCTTTGTCGTTCCTATTTTGTGTCCTGGAAATTGCAACTGTCTCGTTCTGATTGTAAGTATAAGGATCCTTGTAGTTCCTATTTTGTGTCCTCGAAATCGCAACTTTACATTAAGTAAAAAATAATTTATGCACCTTTCATTGGTGTTAAGTTGATTTTTTTCTTTGTGTGTGTGTGTGTCTCTGTGTGTGTGTGTATCTGTGTGTGTGTCTGTGTGTGTGTGTTTGTGTGTGTGTCTGTGTGTGTGTCTCTGTGTGTGTGTGTGTGCACGCGTGTGTATGTGCACATGTGTCGAATATTGTGGTTATTTTTTCTTTTCATAATTGTCTCCTTTGACTTTCTCACTGTTCATTTTCCTTTTCTCTCTCTCTCTTTCTGTCTCTCTCTCTGTCTCTGTCTGTCTGTCTGTCTCTCTGTCTGTCTGTCTGTCTCTCTCTCTCTCTCTCTCTCTCTATATATATATATATATATATATATATATATATATATATATATATGTATATATATATATATATATCTTTCGGACCTGAGTATCAAAAATAATGTAAGATATAACATAAAGTCTTTTAGCAGAAAATACTGGAATCCTGCCACACATGGCTGCACTACACTGCAAGTTCCATTGATCAAACCAAGGAAGTTAGACTTCAACCAATTTTGTTTCCGGAATGGCGGTGAGAATCCATAGGTGTTGTATTTGTTTTTGACAGTAAATATCCAAATTGAATAATTTACCGTCCATCCTTCTGTAGAAAGTGTCAGGGAACAAATGATAAACTTCATTATGCTACATTTTTATCAATATTACTTTTAGCACAAGTTGGCTACAAAAAGAATGTAGGTTAATAAGTATCTGACAGAAAACAATAAATTATCCTAGATTATTTAACTGAGAAGAAAAATAATACAATACTATTTTCCTCTTGTTTTTGTCAAATTTTCATTGTCTTTCTGTAGTAATGATCTTCTGTCTGTGTTGGCTATAAGTAAGCAAATTGATTCTTAAAATTATAAAAGCTTAGCGAACTGCTAGTTGGATTATCCGAAAATAATCTTATATATAGCCGATATATAATAGCTTAATCTTCTTTAAATTAAAAATGTCGCAAATCTTCTAGTCATAAATTTGATAGGTCTTCCATGGGATCTTTCGGACTGCAGCAATTCAGTTCGAATGTGGCTAAGAAACCATAACACAGCTGATGGCACCAGAGTCAAAAAGTATCATATTTCTGAACAGAAATATGATGAGAACAGAATTTCCAACTGGAAATAGCTTAATAAATAAATGTCTTCTATTAAATTATCGAAATGGTTTAATTCTTTTTGATAGTATAAAGCGATTTGTTTCTATTCTCAGATTGTAAATAAAATAAGCAGGATAGCTTCCTAAAGATTACCTGGCTTCATAGAACCAATTCCTGGAAATTTGGGTTGCCATTATTGGTTATGTCGGAGTTAGCTCCTCCTCAGTTCCTTAACCATTCAACAGGGGTCTCTCTCCACTGAGTATAAATACTGGCTGACCCTTCTCTCTCGCTCTCTTTTTCGACATAGGCCTTGGGCCGCTACCTCGCGCGTAGGCGAGGTAAAATATCTCTTTATCCACTTAGGCCTCAGGCCGCTACCTCGCGTGGAGACGAGGTAAAATCTTTCTTTTTCCACTTACACCAATATGCGACCTCTCTCAGATACAGCGTTTCCCAAATTCTGGGAACAGGCTAAGAACAACACACGTGTAGCAGTTAGCTCCTCCTCAGTTCTTTAATCCTTCAACAG